>JAOTAY010000191.1:12037287-12063534 GCA_025629805.1 Erythroxylum baracoense
GAAATTGTAATATTTTAAATACTTTGTATTGTTCTTAATTTTATATTTGTATGATGATGATTGTCTTTTTTCATATTAATTATGATTATTATTTATATGTGAAATATTTAAAAATTATTTTTATTTCATATTAATTGTGATTATTATTTATTATTATGATTTTTGGAGACATGGTTGATGTAAAATTATAAAGTATACAGTACAACTGTACAATATGACAATGAACTATTTCACAATTTAAAAAACAATTCAGGGACTATTTTATAAAATTAAAAAATTACCCGAAATGGTACCCAGTATCAGTACAATACCGTACCAAAATCCAATCTGGTACGAGGGTCGGTACGGTATTCACAATATTGTAACATATTATCTTATATAATTCTACTCTTTTATTGAACAATTTTCTAAATGACAAAGTAAGATGTATTACTTGTAACGTGAGCAAAAAATTATTTCCCATAATAATTGCATTGAGCTTTTGGATTTTCTTTTTTTCCCTTATCGATGAGAAAGTTTCATACAGTAAATTGCAACTTTTTGTTTCAAATTGATTAATCTTTTTTCCTTTATAAGAATCATTATATATTACATTAAAACTTGTCATTATTGTTATAATTCTTGCATTAATAATAATAAATTAATTTTATATAATAAAATTAAACTTCCCATATCAGTTGAAGAGATGAAATTGTTTTAATAAGGAATTTGTAAAAGAATATACCTTTGGTCACTTATCTATTTTTTTTCTAAAACGTTAAAAAAAATGATAAAAGATTACATATGTATTGCAACATTATTTTTATGTGATTTTTGAGATCCTCTTATATTTGCCTTTTCTTTTTAATATGTTGTTTCATGCATGGGTTCTTTTCATTTTATAACATTTCTTTAGGCCAAACTCTATATGAAATGGTATTTAACACTTAAAATAGAGACCATCATCACCCTATTTGGTTCCACTGGAACAAATGTTTTCCATTAATTAATTATCTTTATTTTTTTCCATAAGTAATTACTTCTTGATAATTAAACTATTATTTACTTCTGCACATGGAGGTTCCCATAAATGATGAGAGGGGAGATATTTAATGATACTTACTCAATCTACAATTATATTAAATCATTGTTGCATAAAAAATAAGAAGAAATTCCAAACATTTAACTTCTGTTAAACAATTTTTATTGTTAAACTATCAAAATAAAAAATGAATATTTTCTCACAATTTCACATTCTAAACCATATTATAAAAATTTTAAGCAGTGACTATCATCGCCCTATTTAACTTTTAAAATTAAATGAATATGAATTACAAAATCACAAAGAAAATAATTTTACAAAGAAAGTAAAAGAAAGAACATATATAAACCTTATATAGTGAGTTTTGTATCTTTTATTATATTTTTCTAATAAAAATATGAATGAAAATGTATAAAATAACTAAAATTTTAGGATATTTATCAATATAGGATTGAATTGAATATTTTTAATTTTTTAATAATCCAAACTCAAGTAAAAAAATTTTTGGCCTAATTTTTAAAATCAAACCCAATTTATAAGCTAAAATTTAAAACCTAAATCTTTTAATTTTTAATCTTAAACCATTAAACATTATATGGATTAAATCAATTTATACAAGTATACTCCTAATGGCAGTTTTACCTTTCATCATCATTGTGCAGCTAGCAAACTCACTCACCTTTTATTTGTTGATGATCTGGTACTTCTATGTGGTGTCGAGACTACCTCCATCAACCTACTGATTCAGATAATGGAAACCTTCTCTCAATGGTCTGGACTGAAGATCAATTTTGACAAGAGCCACTTGTACATGTCATCCGATGTGAGTAACAAGGCAATGATCAACTCTCTGCTTGGTATGAGTTTACACCCTCCTGCTTTCAAATATCTAAGAGTGCCTATAACCTCATCAAAACCAAAATTTTCTGATTGCATTCCTCTACTTGAAAAGCTCGGAGGCAAGACTAATGCATGGCAAAATCGCTATCTATCCCACGCAGCTATGTCACCTTTAATCATTTATATACTCAATAGCATGCATCTACACTGTTCGCTGATGAGCAAGTTTTACTTCTATAAAACCCTCAATGTTTTGCAAGTGCATGGATCGTAAAGTATAGTAATTGAGGTGTTGCTCGCATGAGAAATTAGCTAAAATTAATTGAATTCTAACTTTTTCTAAGGTTGCAAAAACGTGAATTAAAATGAAAATAAAACAAAACATAAAATTAAGTAATTGAGTATAGATTGATTGAAATTAAAATTCTAAAATTAACACAAGTAAATCAAACTGGAGCACAACCACTTAACAATTGAGATATCGTAACAAGACAAGATCAAATAATTATGAGAATATGGAATTTATCTATTGTCATTTCGTTACCATAATCAGTTTTGATGTAATTGGAAGCAGTCCTAGATCTCCAAAGGGTTGATTATTCTTTCTTAAGATCTAATCATTAAACCTAGTTAATATCACATAATTGAATATGAAAATCCAATTTTGCAATTTCTGAATTAATAAAAACAACCTACGCCTCCAATTAGTTATTAAGCAATCTACTAGACAACTGAGTCCTCGCATAAGATCTCTTTTTGTATAATTACCAATTTGATGTTTATGCGATCTATTAAGTTTTTAATTCTCATTACCCAACCTAATCATGTTACTTCCGGTTCAATCGCTCGATTTATTACCGAAGTATACAAAAACCATAAACATCACAATACCCAAACAATTTCACTAACATCAAAAGCAAATAGGTCACAAAATGATTTAAGAGTCAATCCCAAAATGAAGTTAGAACATCCTTAACAATATATTCAACATCCTCCTATCCAAATTGTACATTAGATGAAATAAAGAAAAAAAGGATTGTAGAAATAATTTGGATTGGATGGCTAGAACGGCTGGACAGTAGCAGCTCCTGCAGCTCCTTCTTCTCTCTTCCTTATCTTCTTTCCCAAATTGGCAAATGGAGGCTCCTTTGATTAGGGTCATTTAATGATCTTATATAGTCCTCAGGCCATTTAGGGTAAAAACTAGGTTTTACCCAAGCCAAAAAGTCCAAAAAGATCCTTTAAAAAAAGAGAACAGAAGGAGATCCCCGAGTCTACCATGCACCTGTCACAATCGTGACCCTTGAAATTTGACTTCTGTCATAATCATGACCTGATGTTGTTCCCTTCTGTCACAATCGTGACAAGGGTGTCGCAATCGTGCCCCTAGGAGAGACCTTCTATCATGGCCGTGATTGTTGGAGAAGGATGTTGTTTAAATACCTCAAGTGCACAAAATTAAAGTTCAATATCATACTCTAAATCACAAAACACTCAAAAACATAAGCACACAATCACATTAACATAATTCTAAACCTAAAAGTGTACAAATCATCTAATCAACACTTAAAAACACACTAAAACACCTACCAAAATATAATGTAAACAACAACTATCAGTCAGCTCATATTAGCTTACATAAGAGGGTTACAAAGGAGATTTACAAGATCTTGAAAGCTTTTCTTTGGTCGGGTAAAATTGATAATACAAAGCGAGCTAAGGTTAAGTGAAGCGAAAATACTTTACCGAAAAAACATGAGGGCCTAGGCATTATATCTATTTCAAATATGCACAAGGTGTTGCTTTGCAAAAAAAAATGGTGATTATTTACAGATCAAGGGCTTTATGGGTTAAATGGATGGATGAGGTTCACCTTTCGAATGTGAGTTTTGGCAACTATCACCCTCCCCGCAACACTCTTCGAACCAACTTCTGCAATTTGGAGGTTTTATTTATCCCTTTATCAAATACTAGATTGGGAATGGTTGCAAGACTCAACTATGGTATGATAATTGGACAACAATTAGTCCCCTTATTCATCGTCCAAAACTTCGACAATTAAGGCATCGTCTACCAGTTCACTAAAAAACAACAACTATCATTGCCAATGGTGAATGGTATTGTAATCTCCATGGGTTTCACGCTTTAGTTGATCATCTCCCAACCCTCCTCCATACAAATAGTAACGATACTATTACCTGGACCCCTGATCCGAAGGGCTGCTTCACGACTACTTCTGATCATTTACTCCTCAATCCTGTCTCTTCTTAAGTTGCTTGGCATACACTCCTCTGGAAAAATTCTCTCAACCCGAAAACTTCCATAATCACATGGCTTATGATAAAAAAACAGGTTACCTATAAAAAATAGATGGTTTGGACAATATGATTATATTTGTGAATTGTGTCAAGAAATCGAGGAAGATTGTAACTACTTATTCTTTTCTTGCACCTTCTCCAAAGTGGTATAGGGACGCATTCAATTTATGCTAAATATTGCGACACAAGATCAGGATTGGGAGCACACTTTAAACAAGATTATTTATATCACTAAGCCTAGGCTTCCGAACGTTATTCTTGTCAAAACAGCCTTTCTAATCACCATTTATTCTCTATAGAAAGAAAGGAACAATCGACTATATAAGGACATTGGTGAAGATAAATATCTCGTTGCGAAACGATGCATAAATTGGATTAGAGTTGTGATCATCACCAGAAACATGAAGAACTACCTCACACCAGCAATCAAAAGGCAATGGCATCTGTGAACTGAGTTGATCTCTAATAGTCTCATTTCTTTTCTCGCTTCTTTTGTAACTTGCGTTAGAAGCTAAGTATAAGGCTTCTTATTGAAAACATTGTAATGATGTAATAGTTCCACTATTTTAATACAAATTCATTTAATTTTCAAAAAAAAGTCTACTCCTAATATTGTATGATCATCAATTTGTTTTACTATTTGCTAAGCTTTTCTATGTTTTAAGGGCCGAAATTCAACGGTTAAGGGTTGGTGAGCAACTGTGTTAAGTGGCCCAATTTTCCTGATTTGATCTATGTACGTATATATTTGTCTGTATGCTTCTGGATGGTGTAAAGAGAACGAAGGAATCAAACTGAGAAAAAAAAAAGTGTAGCAACTGGACAAATAACTACGTAGATTGTTTGAACATATTTATTTGGTAGGGTCAAAAAGGCCTTAAGCACCAACCTGTGATAGGTTGATTGCTCGTTGGTTGCAGATAAAAAGAGATTTGACAATTTCTACGTCTTTCATTGCCAAAAACCGTGGGCAAGAGTTGAAATCGAGAATCTCACAATCAAGTGGACAGAAAATTAGTTCAGTTGTGACTTTCATATTAAGATGACCCATCAAGTCCATTATGTACACGTTAATATCATGAGACTTGCAGATATAAAATCACCCATATAACACGAAAGAGTGCACTAAAACCATAAAATGTACAAGTTGGAGGATAATAGGATATATAATATGGAGAAAATTTCAAATGTTAGATGCTGTTTTATAGGCTTCGACAAATAATCACATTGAAGCGTTTACTTTTGTAACATATAACTAATTTACCAATGTATGTATAATCGTGTTGTGTTGCAAATAAAACAATCATATTTAATTTCTTAATTTTAATTAAGATTTAATTAGAACTTCTATGTAGGGGATCCAACGAAGATGGTCATAGTACATGCCTCCCTAAGAACTGAGCATGAACATAGGCATTAGGCAACCCTCCTACATTATTTGGCATTCAGCTCTAATCCACTTACTTCCAATCTCAGAAAAATTCCCGTATACCATAAACCAACACCCATGCATATCATGTCAAGTTGATTAGAAACTAAAAATTAAACTCTAACCTAGCAACTTATAGAAAGCAGCTGAATGCTGGTATTCTCGATCATCTCCGTTGTTTACTGTCAGATTCATTCCCTTTTGCCCTGTGTCTACTCCCCCGCGTGTGTGTCTATATAATTCTTTCAAGTTTGTGTGTCTACATATATATATATCTAATGGCCTAAAATATTAAGATTGTTCTTGGTTCACTTGAAAAAAAGGTAATAGAAATTATAATAAATATAATAAAGAATTGAAATAGATATGATTTCTATTCTTCACTATAACGGGGAGTATGAAGTATTGTCTCACAAAAGATACAAAAATACTGTTCATCTAAATATAATATATTATTAACGGTCATTTAACTTCTTACTAATTTCTTTCTTCTCCTGCCAACCAACCGACCACCTCCTATGATGCGTTGGTTACTTATATATATCATTTACTATTTTAAGCCAAAGGGTCAGCTTGCTATGCTAGTACCAAATATCATGATAATGCTATTTTATGGCAATTGGTTGCTAATCTTTGCGATGGCTTTGGGTTTCCGTAGATGTTTTCATTTGCAACTGTTCGAGTGTTGCCTCGTTACGTTGGAACGATGGTTTTGCTACTACATACGTTGTACGACTCCTTGGCCTTATTGTTAATTACAAGTAGTAATGGCGTGAACAAATTTTCCATTATATGAGATTTAAATTCAGCAAACAATAAGAATCGCAAACTTTGACTTTGTTAATAAAACCATAATAAGTATATTTAAATATCATCGTTCTACGTTGAAGTTTTAAAAAGCTTGAAGTCATTAGAAAAGAACGTATCTCAACAAAGTGACTAAGTGAGGCCTCACTATACACACACACCAATATTGTAATATCGTATGAGTTCGATAAACCAGAACTTACAGGTTTGAAGGTAACAGAAGTTATTTCTAACAAATTCTCTCTGATCCCGGCGGTGGTGACTTTTCTTTTTGGGCCATTGTAATAATTAGTCATTAATTACTCTTGTTGTTGAGGAAACGCAATAAACGTTGTTGATAGAGCTGTCCATCCACATGAACATTATGTTGTTGTTGGGAAAGTACAAAAACATGTAGTCATACCAACTTGAAGGAATGGAGGTTAGAATCTCCATTTTAGGTTTCGAAATCTATAGGTAGACCATGAAACTTGATTCGTGTTCCAATAAGAATACAATAATATGATATCTTTTCCGGCCTTCTCTTGGCTCCTTTTATCTATTGCATGGTTGGCTTAGAATATAACGTAAAGTTCATTGAATTAGTTGGTGGGGTATCAAAAGAAGGAATAGAAGTGGAAACAAAGGCCTTTGGCTTTAATATTTCAACAATTTTAATTAGGAGTAATCTGAAGGTTAATACCTTTATAGCTAATTAGGATTTACATTGGTATTATAGGATCAATTTGATAGGGATCTTGTTACTGTCCTTCTATGAATTCTTATAGGCATTGGTACTGAGATAGAAACCTTTTCCTTAGGCTACTCTTGATGTTTTATATTGTTGTTGTATCTGTATAATTATGTTACTGTTAGTTTGTCATCTTTTTTACAAAAGAAAGGGAAAGATAATTTAAACTTTTGATTTCTTGGCATTGGCTCCACCTCTCTAGAACTTAAATATTTATAATGATGAAAAAAAAAGAGATGCATTCGGTGGTTCAAAAGCGGATATCATTGGAGCTTCATCGATTGAATGATTCATTTGGGTCACCAAACGTTGCATCTTTAACTCCTGTCATACTATTAACCACGTATATAATAATCACTTAATAGGAACTTCACTTCTTTTTCTTGAAGGGCTAACTGACTAATTAATTAAAAATGATATCTTATAAATGGATTCGCACACTACTCTTTTCAGCGTTAATTTGGGGTCTAAATAATTTTAGGTTTCTGGGTTCCATTGGATCTGGTTTCAGGGCAGGATTTTCCCAAATGATGACGACCCTGATGATGATTGAATAGTACTGGTAACTACGAATATTTAGTCGCACATGCATGTATGTTTCTTTTAGCCAAGTGGGTGTACGAATTCGCTTTGAAATCTTCCCACCTTAACGTCCCCTTTTCCAAACTGCAAGAGAGCATTTTGCATCTCTGGAACGTCTACATAGACTAACTATGACTCCTGCACTTGGCCGAATATAACAATAAAGGCCGCCTACGAGGATTGGAAATTTAACTAGTTCCTCAATCTAACTGTGGAGATTAATTAGTCTGGCAATTTTGACCCTTGTAGAAAGAATTAAAGTGCAAATTGGATATGTAATCTTTTGCTCTTCTTCCTTTTGATATATTAAAAAAAAAGTGCAAATTGGAGAACTCTTACCATTGTTTTGGGTTATTGCTCCATTAGTTATCATGTAAATCTTATTCACATTGTTCTATGAAATTGTTAAATCTTTTCAATTTTTATTCTTTAGATTGCTGAGATGTAAATCTTATTCACATTGTTCTATGAAATTGTTAAGTCTTTTCAATTTTTATTATATTATTAGTTTATATTCTGAAAGGATCTTTACGTTTTTCTATTTCAAAAGCTCTTTTGAAAATTAAATAGTACTTAGATTAGAGAAGAGTTTGCTCTCCAACTTAATGTTTAATTTTTCACTAAAACTAGCAGAAGAAAAAAACAATAATATAATCGGTGCATTTAGCAGTCAAAATAAGGAAAACGTTGGCAAACCTCTATATTCCCAAAAGTGACTAGAAAATAATAACATCAATATTATAGTTTGGAAAAAAAGAGGTAATTAAAAATAAGACTTTATGATTCTCCGTTATTAAAGAAAAAGGATTTTTGATTTATTTATTAAATAAAAAATTATTTTTAATATTTAAATAAGATCATTAAAATTAAATTTATCTCTTTTTCATTTATTCTTATGCGCTGCTCTCTTCTTTTTCTTTTCTTCTTCTCTTACCATGATCACTCTCTCTCATTGAACTTTTCTTTTTCTTTCTTTTATAGTTACTCCTATCAACTTATCTCCATCATCTTTGGAATCGGACATTCAATAAATAATGTCATAAAACGCTTCATTTGATATTATGTTAAACTTCTAATTATAGGTTTTTGTTTAAAGAAATGATAGAGTTAAACATTGTTAGCTAAGTTGTGCCATATTCATTTATATTGTTATATATTATTTGAAATTCCTTCCGTGCAATTAGGTCTTTTGCAAGTCTTTATGCCAATTTAATGTTACACTTATTTTATTTCAGTTTGAGAATTTTTGTATTTTATTCTCCGTTTAAAGGATCTCCAAAATTTTCTAAACAAATAATTCATTAATTTTATATTAAAAGAAAGTACAATTCCAGTTAGTTCAGATCTAGATTATGATTGGTTCTAATTGTGATAAAACTGAAGAACAATGAGAACATATATAAAGATTAGTGTTTATCAATTTTATGTCCAATAAAATTGATAAAACTCTGTTTTGAAAAATCTTACTAATTTTTTAAATAGTAAATAATATTAAGGAAAGAAGAAAGCTTTTTTTATATATAGTTTGATATCATACTTCAAGTTTAAATTATTTTTATTGGGTCTATAATAGATCACCATTCAATGATAAAGTTTAATTAGTCAAGTCTTATTATTTGATTAAAATTAATAGACTTACCAAAAATATTATCAATTATTCTCAAGTAATCATAAATATCATAAATAACTCTTTATCTAGCAAATCTTCTTAATACAACTCTATGAAATCATGCTCTAAAGTCTTCACACTTATGTTAGGCACTCTTCACCTAAAATATATAAATAATAGGTTAATATTGATAAAGCAAACATACGCAAAAGGGGGGGAGGGGGGTGAATTGTGTGTGACTTAAAAATTTTGCAAGTTACTATCAATTCGTGTAAAATATAAGAACCTGCTATTTTAACAGAAAGGTATGTAAATAAAAGGAGCCTGTTATTGTTCAAAACGAAAGGAGCCTATTATCGAAAGGAGCCTATAAAAGATTAAAAAAAAGAAATCTTTTATGGTATTGAAACAAAAGGAGCATATTTTAAAAGTGAATTGGAGCCTCTTGCAAATTGAAACCAGACGTTAAGAATTTTGACAATATCTCGGAGCTAATTGTCGAATTATTAGGTTGGTAAGATCCTTTTGGATATTGTGGAATCATTTCTAATAAGTTAAGTTCATTAAAAAGGATCCTGTAAGAAAGGAAACATTCTTTTGCAAGACTATATCATTACATATGGAAATAATCTAATTTTGAAATTTGAAACATTATAAAGTTATCATCAAAATCATTAATATAAAACCTTGAGCTAACAATCTCTCTTTTTTTGATGATGACAAGCAATAACAAATATATTTTCAAAATTCAAAAAATAAAGGATTTTGAAAGATACCTGTAATCTTTATAAGTCTTTACTCATAATCGTGATTAGAGGGAGCCTTTCTTATAATCTCTAAGAAAGGAGCCTATTGTTTTAAAAGATAATTTGGATGCAATCATAGCATATGAATTTCATAGATAACTTAGATGCAAGGTACAAGAATTTCACAGATTCAATTAAACAGTATTTCAACAGTTAGCAAAATATATCACAAATTAGTATTTCATCATGCAAAAATATATCAGCAAAATATATCGTCAATTCTTAAGTCTCCCCTTTTTTCATTATCAAAAGGAGAAGTTAGATAGAGGTATAATAAAAAATTAGTAGGAGAAAAAAATTTTAAGAAGATTATATTATCATTTAAGAGACTCAAAAATTTTTCGCTGAAGAATTTGCATGTCAATAAGTTGATTATGCATACTGTCGATCTAGCTACGTATTTAATCTTGGCTTAATTGAATATCCCTTATCTATTGTTGAAGGATCAGATCATTTGTATTTTGAAGTGTGACAGGAGCTGATTTCTGTGGAGTAGGACCTAAGACGTCTGCTACTCTTTGTGTTTTCTTCTCTACCCACACATTATCTTTCAGTTTATATCCGAATTGATAGGGAATAGATGAATGAAACTTGGCATATTCATATCAACCTAGATTGTCAAAAGACACTTCATAATGAGCGAAAATCTTGGTGAGTAGCAGTTCATAAGGCAAACCACCAATGGTATTCTTATGACTTCCATTATCTAATATAAATTGCAGGATTATTACTAGGAGTTTCATCTTATTGCTCTTCAGTAAATTATACACAACATATGTGTCCAGGAGATTGCATCTTTTCACTGAACTACTTCTTGGAAAGATTGAAGTGGCTGATATCGATGCAAGGCATCATAGCAGTAGGTCCAAATGTCTACACCAAAGTCTCCCTTTATGAGTATTCTCAGCATGCATGCAAATAAAATTCACAAGTTCTCTCAGATCAAGATCAGTGATATCCCACTTATGACAAGGAAGGTTAGTTCCGCCTATAGAAATTATATTCAATATGTTCCCTAAGATTTCCTCAGTAACCAAAATCTCACACTTACGTACCTAAGAGACGATTGCCAACTTTCCATCAATTTCATCTTTTCTTATATGTGTATAAAATGATCTAACTAAATCATCACACACTGTCTCATTCAAATTCAAAAAAATTTCCCAACCATCAGCAAAAAAGAAGAAGAGAAGATATGGGAATACCAATGTCATCAAATAGGAGAGGAGGCAAAATGCATCTAACAACCACCTTTCTCTTCTTGTAGCACATTATGTATCGTGCTTCAGGTTCCATTGACTAAAACAGTTTGATTAGTGCTAAAGACTCTCCCCTTTTGTGTTTCTTTGATTTTGACCTCTTAGCTTTAGTAATTTCTTCAAACAAGGCTTCTTCATAAAGTAGCTCATTCTTAACAATAGGGTCCTCTTTCTCTTCAACCATAGGCGTTTTACCTTTTCTTATTTCTTCCCTTTTTCTCTTTCGAAATTCTTCTTCTTCCCTTGGTTCAACATCAGGGCTTTATCCTTTTTGAACAATTTTTTTGGCCTACTTTGCAAACTCCCTCTGATTCGTGGACATCTTATTAGACTAACTAGTTCTTCATCTGAATCATCATCATTAACGATCCAGTGTACTTCAGGCAATGTTTTTCCCATAGAATCAGGTTGAGGAGTAGTCGATGGTGGGTGCAGAGGTTTTAAAAGATAGAGTAGAAGGGGTAGGTAGAGTGAGAGTAGGTAGTGAAGGTGAAGGAGAATGGAATCTTAATTTTCTTATTAGCTCCCCCTTATTGGAAGAATTTTCTTCTTCTTCTTCTTCCTCTTCTTCTTCTTTTTCTTTTTCTTCTTCTTCTTCTTCTTTTGCGTCTTTTTCTTTTTCTAATGAGCTAGGGTTTCCATTAGAACCTTCTTCACTAGAGTCAGAGATATTGCTGCTTGATGTTCGGAAGATGAATCAAATCTGATTCTTCAGGAAAAGACAACATTGCCAAAATCTTTCTCTTTCTCTCGTATGGAGTCTCCTGAGTGGATGCTTCTGAAAATTGGAGCTTTTTGATAGAGGTGACAAAAATAGGTTCAGTAGGGATGTTTAGTGATCCTACTATTGGTGATAGAAAGGACAATTTGGAAACAGGAGTTTCATGTTCTTGTTCATAACGAAGTGTTTCTCCATGGCTGGTAGTAGCATTCAAGGTTTTTTTTTTGTCCCTTGGACTTTGTTTGTGCCATTTCAATTAAGTTAGTGAGGTTTAGGAGATTTGAGCAAAAACAGAGAGTTAGGGTGTAAAAAGGAAAAACGACTAAGAACGATGAATGTAAGTAGAAGGAAGAAACCTTTTCAGGATATACTAAATGGTTTTTGAGTGTTGATTTCATGTGAAGATGAACAATCATACACGTTATTAGAGGACTGTGATAGTCTGCATATCTTTTGTCAGTCACGTATAGAAAGTTGTCAGAGCGGCACGCACACTTTTGAAAGCCAAAATGATGCTATTTAATAACTACCTTTTTAAGACAAGTGTATTCTACCCTATTAAACTAAGAGGAGCTTGCTAAAGAACGAATTAGAAGAAGCCTGCTAATATTTACGAAGAAAAGTAGCATAGAATCTTCATATAGAGTTAATATCAGATAATCTGCACATACTTCTTTTCGTAAAAAGTAAAATCTATTTTCAGAAAATGGATTAGTAAATATATCAACTACTTGATTTTTTGTTTTAACATGTCAATGGTTCCTTCTAAAACATTATCTCTAAGAAAATGATGTTGGATTTCTATATGCTTAGTTTTAGAATGATGCACAAGATTTTTAGAAAGATGTATTGCACTTGTATTGTCACATAGTATAGGAATATAATCAAATATCAGAGAAAATCCTGGAGTTGATGTTTCTTCCATAAGATTTGAGTGTAGCAGTTAGCATCTACTATATATTCCGCTTCAATTGTTGAAAGTATTATGCAATTTTGTTTTTTGCAAGACCAAGAAACTAGACATCCTCCAAGAAATTGATGGCGACCACTTGTGTTTTTTCTATCAACTTTATCACCTGCATATTCTGCATCACAATAGCTAACTATATTAAATGAATCAGTTTTTGGATACTATAATCCAAAATCCATAGTTCCGAGAAGATAGCGAAAGATCCTCTTGACTGCTTAAATATGACTTTCTTTTGGATTTGATTGAAAACGTGCACAAAGACACACATTAATCATAATATCTTATCTTGAGCTTGTAAGATATAGAAGTGATCCAATCATTCCTCTATATTTTGTTTCATCCGTAGTCTTGCCTTCTTCATCCTTATCAAGTTTAGTTCCAGTATATATAGGAGTACCCATTGATTTGACATTCTCAAAATGATATTTCTTGATGAGTTCCTTTATGTATTTGTCTTGACTAATGAAGCTTCCTTTTTCTGTTGGCCTAATTTGCAACCCAAGAAAGAAAGATAGTTCTCCCATCATACTCATTTCAAACTCCCCCTGTATTAAGGCCAAGAATTCTTCACAAAAGTATGGATTAGTAGCACCAAATATTATGTCATCAATATATATTTGCACTATGAGTAAATCATTCTCCTTTTTCTTAATGAATAAGGTTATATCTACCTTTCCTCTTTTAAAGTTATTCTTAAGTAGAAAGTTACTTACCTCTCGTACTATGCTCGAGGAGCCTGCTTTAGACCATACAGAGCTTAGTTAACTTCTTCATGTAATCAAGATGGTTTTCATCTTTAAAACTTAGAGGTTTCTTAATAAACACTTCTTCTGTAATATATCCATTTAAGAAGGCACTTTTGATTATGGTTATGAGTTTCGTTCTGTACTAGCTGAAAAACGTAACGGTACAGGTTAAAAAGGTAGTAGCCATGGGTATCGATCGATATCATAATTTTCGCCTAGTACCCGTCGGTATTTTCTATAATGTTTGAAAATATCAAGGACTAATTAGCAAAATTGAAACTTTTCTTAAACCCCCAAACATATCCATTTGTTTCTCTCTCATTCTTCATCTCTCACTCTCCAATCTCTCTCTCGTTCTCCTCTTCGATGGCTCTCTCTGGCCAACGAAAAATGGTTCCTCATCCTCCACGCCACTACCACACGCCCTCCTCTTTAGTCTCCATGTGTCACCACTCACGGACTCACCACGACTGAACCATTTTCAGCCTCCATCGCATGCCCACCACTGTCCACCATCCGCTCTCTACCACCATCCATTGCTGCCTACCACCATCGCTTCTAGAGTTGATAGTCATCGGATCTAAAAAAGATCCATATTTAAACCTGATCTGAGTCACCTGACCCAAAAATCTAAATCACCACATACGTTGAGAATTTTTAGGTGTGTTTTTAATTATTTTTCTGCTTAATTGCATTTGTGAATATTGGTGTTATGAATGGGTTGATATTGAATTGTTGGAAGTTAGAAATAAATTTTATGGATTTGTGATTTTGTGTTGGGTTGGAAATTTGGAATTAGATATTTTGAATGGAGTTGAATGAATGATGATTGATGCATGTTTTAATTTGAATGGAATTGGAAATTGTGAATGGAGTTGATGATGTTGGTTATAAATCATGATTTGGTTCATTCGGCTATGCATGAATTAAGATTTTTAATTTTAAGCATACCATATCATTTGCATTTGTAACTTGTAAGTAATCACAAACTATCTTCAATTCATCATACAAAAGAAACATGACTTTTAGGCATTACAAGAATAATTATGAATATGATTCTTTCCAATCCATGTATTAGAATTTAGAATTTTATACAATTAAAATGAATATACTTTAATAATTTCTTCTTCTTTTTATGTTAATGAAACTTAACTAAAATTTCCTCCATCTTCTTTAATAAAAAATTAAGATAAAGAATTGATAATAATTTCCTTAATTTCAAATATTAAATTTAAAGCATTGCCTAAAAAAGTGTTTGAAGTTTTGACATTCAATTTGTCTTTTCCTTAGAGGACTATTGTAAATTATATAAAATAATGGTTGCATTCTTTCACTTCTAGAAAAGGATATCTTACAATTTATATGCTATCTTTTAATAAACTAAACTCTTTGTTACTTGTATATATTATACAAGATATCTCAACTTCTTTATTAATTTCCAAAATCAAATCTAAATAACTTCAATACCTTGGAATATAGTCAAGGTCCATCTTTTTTTTTTTTCTGATTGTTGATACTAAACTTGAGCTTCTATAAGATGTCATTAAAGTGATTGAGTCAATGTCATAGACTTGTAGATTAGGTAGAACTTAATGCTATCAATTGAAAAATCATGCATCTATCAGTTCTTTCATTGTCATAAGAATTTATTATCATGAGAAATCAATATGTATTTCTTCACTGAATTGTACGTCATTAAAGTACGGTGAAGCTTAACATTCAACCTACCATGCATGCAGTTTAATCATAAGTTCATATATCTTGTTACTTCAATTATATATGACAAAACTAATTTCCTTTTACAACTTGTAAAGTCCTGCTAGCAAGTGTGTGGTTTATTTATTTGCTGTAAGCTTCACTTTTGTACACATGAATGTATCTTCTATGCTCACAAATATTTGTCCAATTAATAAACACAAATATATGCTCTCATTATCAAGAAACCAAGTCCTACCTTAGCTAGTAATATATATATTTATAAATGTTCATCTAGGGAGGTAATTATACAAAATGAGTTATGTTACATATGATGGACTTGCATATTGTGTAATTGTGTGTGTTGAAAACTTAAATTGTTGGTTTCTGACTTATTGATGAATTTTATTAGATAAAATTAGATTGTTTTGGATAAAATTGAATTGTGTATGATTTTGATATATGTCTTCATTTATTGTTACAGATTATTGGAAGGAAGTTCAGGCACTCCTGATCAAACTGCTTTAGGAAGATATAATGATCCAACTTGGCCTCATGCTGCATTGGTCCCACGTATGAAGAACCATACAATTTGCTTAATAAGATAAGTTCATTAAGAAGGATCCTGTAAGAAAGGAAACATTCTTTTGCAAAACTATATCGTTGCTTATGGAAATAATCCAAATTTGAATTTTGAAACATTATAAAATTATCATCAAAATCATTAATTTAAAACCTTGAACTAATAAATATATTGTCAAATATAAAAGAATTAAAATCAAATCAAATAAGAAAATTAAACCTATTATAGTATATGTAACAACATCAACTAATGATAATAAGGCACTACATCTTTCACTGCTAAATCTATTATAATATATGTTATCTACCAATTTAAAAATAAATATTAAAAATAATACATAGTGAAAACTAATATACACAATACCCACTTCCTATTCAAGATAGATTCTTACTGATTCGCCTGATCAACAAACTTATACTCGTGTAAAGTTGGTTCCAAATAAGTTTCTTTAGACAACAAAATGGTAGTTGTCCCATTATGACCTCAAATAGTTCTTTCTAGTAACAAATTGATATTTGTACTAATATGATACTATATAATATGTGTTAGTTAACTATATATCATCACTACACCTCACACATAAATACAATCAATGTCATCGTAAGGCCTAGACATTAAGTAACACAAATTAATTGTTATATCAAACTAATAACACACATAAAGAACGAGTTCAAAGAATGTAATTATAAATAATATTTAAAATAGTCATTGTTGTCACCTTAAAACGCTTTCACATACATAATAGAAATATACACGTCACAAAATACCAAAATTCATATTTAATTAAAAATGATAAAACCCTCCAAACCATCAATTTTATAAAAATAATTATGTCACTATCCTAAATTAGTTAGGTTTCTCTACAATTCTACACAAAATTAAAAGTTGAAGCATATAATTAGTTAATTAACACATAATAAAATATTTAAAATGCACAAATAATAAAAATTAACCTAAAAAACCTAAGTGGTATACTACAAGCTTTTATATACGAAATAACTTGAACTCTTTTATATGGCAAAATAGTCAATCAAGCATTTCCTTAAAATATATGAAAACCAAAAATAAATCTATTAAGAAGAATGTAAATTCTCTAAGATTCTCTTCTCTATGCTCTATCATCTATTTCACTCTATTCCTAATGCTTTTTCTTTTGAAAATTTATTGGTTTACACCTTTTTAAAAATAAGTTGCAAAGGGGTTAGTTAGTTTAATACTTTATTCATTTAGATGAATCCCTTATTAAGAAAATTCGTACCAACATCAATTAGTCAATGGTAGGAGCTCTATGTTCATTTTTATAGGTTACATAAAATTATCCTATCTTTCTATAACTTTTTAAATTTCTTCAATATGATATTCCTACCAAAAGTGATGATCAAAATATCAAAGAGTATCCAGTGGTGACCATAAAATGAATCTACAAGTCTCTTTTACCAAAAATTCCTATTTAAGTTCAATATCAATTTTTAGTATAATTATGAAATATATAATTCTTTTAAAATTTTATAACTTCTTAAATCACCTCAGCTCAATGTTTCAATAAAAAATTGTGCTTAAAACATCAAATATTGTTTAGTTTTAACTATATATTAGACTAACTAATCTTACTACATCACAATTAACCTATAACAACACTATCGAGAACTAAATATTAACCACGAATCATTTCCTAAACATCAAACAATTTCTTCAAACTTCAAATTCTATAAAGACTTTAATATTAAAGTCAAAATAATTAATATGAACAACTTATATAAAATAAAAATGTTTAAATTTCAAGGTCTCACACTATCTCCTCCTTAAAACAAGTTTATCCTAAAAATTAAGTCATTTAAAATTCTAAAGGTCTTCTAAAGCTCCGTAGGTTTTCACATAAAACTCTAAGCATAAGCCACACCCAACGAAACTCCAAATGTAATCATTCACCTTTTTCTTGTTCAACATTTAAAAGACAACATAACCTAAGTTTAAAAATTAAACCCTCTTAACTAAATCAAACAAAAATAATGACTCGTTTATTCTACCCTCACTTATCTCACTATATCCCAAAATTGTGTTCTACCTTCAAACTAAAGCTTTGGTATACTTTTTCATGTCTCAAACCCAAGCTACCCTTGTTGGGACCATAGTTGACCACAACCAAATGACAAAACAACTACCTGAACCTTAACCATAGGCTAAAACTAACATGTTTGTCAAAATAATGTTCTCAATATTTT
Organism: Erythroxylum baracoense; assembly: GCA_025629805.1. NCBI lineage: Eukaryota > Viridiplantae > Streptophyta > Magnoliopsida > Malpighiales > Erythroxylaceae > Erythroxylum > Erythroxylum baracoense. Next base: position 12,055,626 of record JAOTAY010000191.1, read on the forward strand.
TCAAGAACTAGAAATCTAGTAAATAACCCTATCTATTAGTTCTCAATATTTTTCAAGAACTAGAAATCTCGTAAATAACCCTATCTATTAACAATTCTCATGGATCCAACTTTAAGAAATATGCTCAAAACTTGCTTAGCCCCTACACTTCTTTTATGCACTATTCACTTGAAATATGCAGATATTAGGGTATTATAAAGTAAAATTAAATAAAATAAAAAGATAACTAAACCTTACCATACTATATATAATAACCTTCATTAATATCGATAAGAAACTATATCTTTTACCACTACACATGTCATGAAAAAGGTATCCTATGAATTAATTCAAAAACCATATTAAATGCAACATATATTAGTGCTAAAAGTAATATACACAATGCCTTAAACCTACATATCATAGGCATTGGCCAATTCTTCCTAACCAATAACCTATAATATCCTGAATTTGGACTAGAATAATATGTTAATGTGTAATGAAATGATTTCTACCCCATTATAGCCTTAGATAATTCATTTTAGACAACAAATTAATGTAAGTCCTAATTTGGTGTAGGCGACCTTGACCAACCATATATCACCACTATAAATCACACATAAGAACACTCAATGTCCTTGCATTGCCTTAATGCATATCAAATGACATAAATTGATCACCATGTCACACTAATCATACATATAAGGCGAGAACTCCATGAATGCATTTACATATGATATTTGAAATAGTCATTGATGTCACCTTGCCCTAAAATGTAATCCAAATACTCACTATTAATATATATGCCATAAATCATGCAAAATTACACTTAATAAAGTATGATTTAAACCTTAAAAGTATCTATTTAACAAAAAATCTAATTCCATTACTGCTATGAATTAAGGTTCTTTATAATTCTATCTAAAAGTAAAAGTTAAAGCATGTAAATAGTTAATTAACATCTAATATAGCATTTAAGATGCAAAAATAAGAAAACAATTAACTTAGAAATTCCTAATTGGTATATACTATCAGCTGTCATTTAAAAAGTACCTTTAACTCCCCTGTAAGGTAAAATAATCAAATAGACGCTTCTTGAAATAAGTTAAAGCCAAAACAATCCATTAAGAATGTTGTAAATCCTCTAAAGTCTCTTCTGTTGTTGCCTTCATCAACTACTATCCATCCCATTTATTTTTCTTTTAAAAGCTCAAAATTTTCCACTATTTAAGAATGAATATGTCAAGGGTTCAGTTAGATTAACCCTTTGTTTGGTTAGTTGAATCCTTTATTATGAAAATTAATATCATTATAGGCTAGCTAATGGCAGGAGTTCATACAGTTATATCAACTCTAAGTTTCGTTATTGAAATTTTTGGAAAATTATTTTGTATTTTCATAGTCGTTTAAATCACTCAGTCTGATATTCCTATCAAAATATCAAAAAATGATCAACGGTGATAAATAAATTATTTATAAATTCTTTTACCAAAATCTCTTATTTGAGTTTAATATTAACTCCCAATATGTTCTTATGAAATGTATACATTTTTCTTTTCATAACCTCTTGAATCACCTAAACCGAATGTTCTTATCAAAATTTATACTTAAAATATTGAATAATGTCTAATTTTAACTAAATATTAGATTAACATGTTTCATTGCATCATTGTCAACTTATCTCGACCCCACTAATAACTAACATTAAATGGAAGTTATTTCTTAAAGATCAAACAATTTCCCCAAACTTCAAATCATTTCTTAATTTTAAAATATTAAAGTAAAAAGTATTTCTTTTTAACAACTCGTGCAATAAAATTTTTAGAGTCATACATTTAATGAATCTTATTATTTAGTAAGTGTAAGTGAAAAAAATCTTATTTTTAATTGTCCCAATGAGAAAAGTGATAATATCTATAATCTATCTACCTAGATTAAGTCCAAAATATTTTAAGCTAATCTTCAACTTTCAATTACTTTACGCTAATTGATAAGATCACTAGAAAAACTCCCACTCTCTCTTTTTTCCCTCTCACTCTATCTCTAATGAAAATCATCAAACTTTTATAAGTGGATTAAGAGAAACTAAATCCCCATTTCCTCTCCTTTCTTATATATATTTTCAATCTTTTACTTTTATATTTCCATTTATTTGAAAAAGGAAATAGTATTAGTCCGAAACCTATCAATATGACATCTTCATTGCCTCTCTAAAAAGACATCACCATACTAACAGCCTTCTTAGTTGTTCACAAGTAATCTTTAGATGAAAAATGATGAAATTAAAACTTATAGGTCCTCAAAGAGACAATTGCTTTATATTTCTACAACATAAATCAAAAGCTAAAACATTATTGGATGGAACCTGAATAGAACAAGAACATTTCAATATTATGAAATTATTGTTAAAAAAATTGATCCACATCAACCTCAAAAAGTAATAATGAAGAAGTTGATATGGTATAGAACAATTAAGATTTCCTTTAGTATATTTTTTAAGATTAAGTAGTTTGAAAACTTAAAAAATGTATTGAATATATCATAAGACAAAACCTATGGCAAATGAGATTTACCATAGCATAAATGGATAAAGAAAAGAAACGTACAAATGATAATACCATTACTTAGAAAATCTTGAAATTGACAAAAACCTACTATGCAAAAGCTCTGCTCCATATCATAAAGTCATTATTTTCATGTATGAATTCAATTTTAAGATATTTGGCTATAAAAGGCATTCATTGTAACAAAGTGAGGTAGGTAAACCTTTCTCTAAATTTTCTCAACTCTCTCCTCCCTAATCTTTAGCCTTATAAGCTCTCTTACTCTCTTAGGCTTCTTCTTTCTTACAATACAACTTCCATAAAACTTTGTAACCCTTGTTACAAAATCTTTTATTTTTATAAAAATATTTTATGAAATAAAATGTGAGTTATCTCATTTGTCTCTTATTTTCTTAAATCTCTTTAAATTTTGTACTATAAACATTATAATTTTTAGTATAATAACTTTATCGCCTATTAAGTTATAGTACCTCAAAATTTTATACTTTATATTTTTATTTAGTAATAACTAGACTTGAACACAATTCGATGCATTTTAAAATCTTAAAAATTGCTTTAAAATTTGGAGACTTTAAAATTTTAAAATTTTATTAAAAATGTAAGATTCGTTTCATATTATAATACTAAACATTCGGTACAATATGATTTAAATATTTGATTCTTTTAAGACAATAAATAACATAACTAAATTAATGAATCATATAAACTCAAATATTTAAAACTTAAATGATTAATATTTTTCACTATCAAAGCAACCTTACTTACTCAATCAATTTTATCTTACCAAAAACAAACAAAAGATAGTTAAAAACTAAAGAGAATTAAAAATACAAATTTTAAGTGAGGGATAAGAACCCTTGAAAGACCTTTTATATGTTATACATTTTACTAGTTGTTCATAACTACAAATATGTAAACAAGAAGATCAATTAGTAAAGTTAAAGTTGCCACTATGGTGAAGGTTAAACGTTATACTAAAAGGGCATCATACAATAATTGTATGACTTAACAAAAGACTCAACAATCTAAATATGATACCCCACACCATCTATGTCGTTATATGCAACAAATTGTCATTATTGATTTTCTAGAACTTGAAAAAAAAATTATACCAAGTGTAATAATTGATAACGCTTAGCAAAAAAGCCCTATAGCAAGAATAACAAGTCGATAGTAGATTAATTCTTATTAAAATTTTCACAAATAGTAGCAATAAAGAAAAGCGTTAAAAGTAAGTATATGCTACAAATTGAAACTACAATAAGAAATCAAAATCAAATACATTATTCAGATATCATAAATGATTCAAGCTAATGGTTTAATCAAGCAAACTTACCACATTATTATACTTAGATATAAACAATAGCCTGACACTTTAGTGTTAGTAATATATTATTCATTACTTCACTATTAATGGAACCGGATAATGAATCAACACGAAAGATAGTTCATAAAAACTTAGCTTAAAAGATGTCCTCAAACTTTTAGAGAATTTTTTATATTTCATTTTACATATGATAAACGATGATAAGTAGAAATATAGCGCCATAATATATACTAAATATAACCAATTAGAATGCAATTGATCATCATCACTGCAAACTTTCAAAGATATAAAGTCTTTAAGAACCCCATTCATGCACATATAATATCCAAACAATGATAGATCTAGAATAGTCACAAAATGTAAAAGGGTAATTAGACCTATAATTTTTGAATCAAAGTAGGGATAACATACTTGAGGAGTAGAGAGTAAACAAATAGAAATGAAATTTTGGATATTTAGGGAAATAACAACTTTATCAAAGAAGGAAAAAAAGAGAGAGTATAAGTTAGTGAGAATAAAGAGAAGAACTTTTGGCAAGAAAAATATCATCTTAATATCTCTTACTATTTTTTATTTTTATTTTAACTTCATTTTTAGAAATTTTTAATCCATTTTTAAAAAGGAAATATAATTTATCCATTTTTTAAACGACATCGTTGTTTAAAAATAGCCTAAATTAGATTACACAATCTCGACGATCTTACACTTTTTTTAAAAAATATAAAGGAGGCTTGAAAAGCCAAAGAGTAAATTACAAAGCGGCCCTGTTAAGAGGGTCAAAACGACGAGAGATGGGGTAACGCGCACAAGGAGCGGTCGTGCCTATTTCTGAAACTAGGGTAAAGCGATTGGTCGTTCCCGAGGGCTTGCTTCGCCATTGAATCTGCGATTGAGTTTGCCTGCCTGTTGCAGTATTTGAAGGAGATTTCCCAGTAGCATCGACAAGTGTGCAAGATTCTTGTTGCTAATGGTCAAATACCGATGAGTTCATTGGTTGAACCCACTTGACGATCTTACACTTTGATTTAAGTTTTTCCCTTCATTTTTAGTTAATTCTCTCAATGTCCTCACCCTTTGATTTTCAGATTACACAGCTTTGACGCCCTCATACTAAGGACATCAGGAGAACGGACTAAAAACAAAGAACTTATTAGTACAGTATGTCGTAATATGAGAGTAGTTTGGGGCATTAAAAGAACAAATAAAAAATAAAGGGATGAGGGCATCGGGAAAACGACAGATAACATTAGGCAAGAATTGAAGAAAATTGAAAGTTTGAGCATTTTATTGTCATTTTTTGAAGTTTGGGCTAGAATTGAAAAAATTGAAAGTTTAAACATTTTATTGTTACTTTCTAAAATTTAGACTATAATTAAAAATTGACAATAATTCGAACTTTTTTTAATAATTAGCCCAAAAGTTAACAATACAATTATGTTTTGAGTCATTTTCTTCGATCTTCATTCGAAATATCCATGATCTATATATAGTCTTACTGATAAATAAGATTTAATTCTATACTTTATATTTGTTTTACATTTTAGTATTTAGTATTTAGTATTTAGTGTTTCATATCTAGTTGGTAATTCACCACTGTATGCTTTAATTTATTTTTTTATTTATGTTTCATTACTTTAACGTGGATATTTAAAAATATTAAGACGAAAGTACAACGCAAGAAAACAATTCTTATACTATTAAAACCAAAAAATTATACAATTAAACTTTCGGAAGAATAGATATTATTAGAAGAATAGTCAATTCAACTTGTTATTTATTAAACTTCTATTTGAAAATATTGGAACATTAGAAACGTTATATATATGTAACTTAAAATAAAAAATCTCTATTAACAAATTCTTTAATAATTTTGTTTCTCTTGTATAAAATGCATAAAACTCTATTTAAAGGAGTGTTATCGATTTTTCAAAATAATAGAATATATTTTTAAAAAAGAAAACTCTTTCTCTACAAATAATTGTTAATTCAACAAACGGAGGTAAAAGAATCTTATTTGTAATTGTCCAAAAATAAAAAAAGGGGTAATACCTATAGTCTATCTACCTGAAATAAGTCCAAAAGACCGGCAAGTTGAACCTCAACTTGCATCTACTTCGTGCTGATTGATAAGATCACCAAGAAAAGTCTCTATCTCTCTCTGCCGCGCCCGCATCTCTCCAAAGAATAATCATCAAACTAATACAAGTGGATAAAAAGAAACTAAACCCTCAACGCCTCTCCTTTTCCATAAATAATTCAATCTTCTGCTTTTCTCGTTACATTATTTGATCCTAAACCTAAGAAGAAGAAATAGGTGTTAGTCCAAGACCCATCAACATGCCATCGTCACTACAGCTCCAAAGAGCCACCACCACATCGACAGCCACCTTGGCCTTTCATAAGACATCTCCGGCCACCGTGAACACGTGGAAGATTCCGGTTGCTTGGGACATCCCGATACCTGAAGACGTGGCTGTTCATCATATGAGATCTGTGGGGTCTAATCAGTGCAGCTCAGTAGCGGTCCAGAGTATCAATGCGACGGTGTCCACCGTCTGGTCAGTGGTCCGTCGTTTTGACAAGCCACAGGTGTACAAGCACTTTCTCAAGAGCTGCCAAGTCATTCACGGAGACGGTGACGTGGGCACTCTTCGTCAGGTTCACGTGGTGTCGGGCCTTCCCGCCTCGTCAAGCACTGAACGCCTCGAGATTCTGGACGATGAACGACATGTAATGAGCTTTAGCGTCATCGGTGGCGAGCATCGGCTCACCAATTACAGGTCTGTCACGACGCTGCACTCTTCGCCGATTGGGAACTCCACAGTGGTCATTGAATCCTATGTCGTTGACATACCACCTGGTAATACGAAGGAGGACACGTGTAGTTTTATAGACACGATTGTACGGTGCAACCTGCAATCGTTGGCTCAGATCGCTAAGAATATGAATAGGAATGATAAACATCATGAATAGTTTCAGATTTCAGGTTTATAGATAGTTGTTTTTAGTTTCCAGAGTGAGAAGGTTAATGAGCTGGTTAATATTGATGCCCTGGACCTTACTGGAAATGTGCAGATCGTGGGGCTCGAAGGTGACAGTATTTTGATGTTATGTCAACTTTGTTTTCTTCAAGAGCGCCTGTTCATATAAGCACACAATCACAATGAATTTGTATCTTCAGACCTATTTATTAAGTTTCGACTGCCAAATTGCCTCTAGTTATCTTTTGTTTATGAGGGGGGATTAAGGAGCACTTTTCGGATTAACTTGCTAGGTTTGTGTATAATATTGTTTTGATTTACTGCATATCCCCTCCTTCATGTCTTTATTGTATGTGTTTCCTTAACCATAATGTATGCCAAGAATTAAATGTTTCCCGGCATATTATTATGTTTCTTTAAAGGAGTTCAGACAATCAAACCGCCTGCAACTATTTAAGCAGAAGATTTCTATCCTCATTTTCAATGTTTTAGATGTAGTTCAGTTTTTTTGTTCCAATTATGATCTTCGTGACAATGGATATTCAATTCTTCCATTTGTGTATGCCCATTTAGATACATTAATTCTGCATTTAGTTCAATATAATTAGGGAATCAAAACCACTATTTCCTAGGGAATAATGGTTATCTCGGCAATGATGATATCCTACGTACACAAATATCTTTTAAATATGTGGAAGTGTGGAACTCACAATCTCTTTATTTTTTTTATTTTTTATTTTTTTTATATCTAAAGGAAGAATAGCAAAAAGATTACATATTGAGATGAGGGAGACAAATCCCTGATAAATCCTCTAAAAGGACTGAGTGGCACCTAATGGGTGGAATATCGAGATATATGACGCCGATATCAGATTGAACTGCGTAGTTAGCAAGCCAATCGGCGCTTCTGTTGTTCTCGAAAGAGACGTGGCGATGAACAACAGTCCAATTTCGAGTAAATAGCTCATTGATGCCCAAGATAATGGGATTGAGAGCCCGTGCTCTGTTGTTAGAGGAAGAAAGGAGGTTGAGTGCCGCAACAGAATCCACTTCTAGCT
>JAOTAY010000191.1:12072310-12083151 GCA_025629805.1 Erythroxylum baracoense
TTCACTATTCACGTGTATTTGTATGCCATATTATGCATGAGCATGAAAAATGCATTTTTAAGCTCTCATTTATCACTCATATTTACTATTCTAACCTCCTAAAGGCAACGGGATGTTACAAACTGTGATCTACTATCATAGGGATCTGACTGGAAACTAGCATCTGAATATCCTTAAACTTCGGTTCAACTCCTCTATAGACCAAGAAAACATCTTTAGTTCTTCCTAAGTACTTTAAGATGTTTTTCATATCCGTTGAGTGACCTTCACCTAGATTGACTTGAAACCTACTCATTATGCTCAAAACATAAGAAACATCTGGTCTAGTACATAACGTCGCATACATGATTGATCCAATTACCGAAGCATATGGAATACAACCTATTTTATCTCTCTCCTCTTGTGTCTTTAGACATATACTCCATGAGAGAGAAATCTCATGCGACATAGGTAAGAATCCCCTCTTGGAATTCTCTATGCTAAACCTCTTTAACATTTTGCCTATGTACGTGGATTGGGATAACCCAAGTAACTTCTTTGATCTATCTCTATAGATCTTTATTCTCAGAATATATGCTTCTTCTCCCACATCCTTCATAGAAAAGTTCTTTACGAACTGAAATATAAGTATGTCATTTCCAATTAGCAATATATCATCCATATACAGTACTAAGAAAACAATTGGACTCCCATTAACCTTCTCATAGACACATGGGTCATCCACATTTTTGTTAAAATCAAACTCTTTGATTGTCTCATCAAAATGGATGTTCCAAATCTGTGAAGCTTGCTTAAGTCTATAAATGGACTTTTGCAACTTGCATACTTGATTAGGAAATTTCTTGGATTCAAATCCTTCAGGTTGTGTCATATACACATCCTCTTGCAAATTCCCATTGAGAAATGCCATTTTAAAATCCATCTGCCAGATTTTATTATCATGATATGTTGTTATAGCCAAAAAGATTCTTATGGATTTTAGCATAGCTACTGGCAAAAAGGTTTCATCAAAATCAACTCCTTATTTTTGTTTGTAACCTTTAGCCACTAACTTCGCTTTGTCCTTATGTACATTACCATCTATGTTAGTTTTTTTCTTAAAAACCCACTTGCATCTAATAGGTACAATATCATTAGGCGCATCCACCAAAGTCCATACTTGGTTAGTGTACATGGATTCCATTTCATATCTCATGACTTTTTGCCATTTTAAAGAATCAATGTTAGATATTGCTTCTTTAAATGTAGTAGGTTAATCATGTATGACCAATACATTATCTTTCCCTTGCTTAATATGTAAATCTAATTTAGTGGGAGGATAATGTATGTTACTAGTACGTCACAGACTATGTGTCTCTTGAACCCTCAGTTGTACATCATATATATCAACTTGAGGTTTATATTCCATTTTGATGTGAATTTGCAGCTCTTGAAAGTCTCAAAGTTTTACATCACTCCCACTACTTTCTTTGAGAATAAATTCTCTTCCTAAGAATGTAATATATCTTGAGACAAACAACTTTTGCTCAATAGGATAGTAAAATTAATATCTAAAACTCTTTTTCGGATACCCCACAAATTTACATTTATTTGATTTAGCTTAAAGCTTATCAGATACAATACACTTCACATAATCATCATATCCCCAAATCTTTAAGTGTGATAATCCAGGTCTTTTACTAGTCCATATCTGATATGGTATCTTCTCAACTGATGTGGATGGAACTTTGTTTAAAAGGTATATAGCAATTTCAATGGTGTATCCCCAAAAAGGAGATAGGAAGGACTATATGACTCATCATGGAACATACCATATCTAATAGTGTACAATTTCTCCCCTTAGAAACTTCATTATGTTGTGGAGTTGCAGGAGGAGTCCATTGTGAGAGAATCCCATTCTCTTTTAAGTAATCAAGAAACTCATGGTCTAGGTATTTACCACCTCGATCTGATCTAAGTGTTTTAATACTTTTATCAATTTGTTTCTCAACCTCAAGTATAAATTCCTTAAACTTTTCAAAAGATTCAGACTTTATTTCATTAAGTACGCATAACCATATTTAGAATGATCACCTGTGAACATAATGAAATATGAGAATTCAGCTCGAGCAATAGTGGGCATAGTCCTATATACATCTGAATGTATTAACTCTATTAACTCACTGGCACGTTCTCCATTTTCCACTAAAGGGTAACTTGGTCATCTTTCCCAATAAACAAGATGCATAAGTTTCATATAATTCATAATCAAAAGGATCCAAATATCCTTCTTTATGTAACTTTCTGATTCTAGTTTCATTAATATGACCTAAGCTACAATGCCATAAATAAGATGACTTTTAGTCACTTAACTTTCTTTTTTTGCTATTTACATTAAGAATTGGCCTTTCAAGATCTAACTCATACAAACCATTTGTAAGTAATCTAGATCCATAATAAACAACATCTTTATAAAAGAACAACTGTTATTCTTAATAATAAAGACAAATCCATTCAAATCCAAATAAGAAATAGAAATGATGTTCCTTGTAATAACTAGAACATAATAAAAATTATTAAGCTCTAATACAAGCCTAGAAGGCAAAGCTAAACTACAAATTCCTACAGCTAATTCATCAACTCTTGCTTCATTGTCAACTCGCAGGTCCACTTCGCCTTTCCTCAATGATCTGCTCCTTGTTAACATCTGCAAGTTATTACATATGTGAGAACCACAACTAATATCTAATACCCAAGAATGTAGAACAGAAGTAGAATGATTGATCTCAATCATAATCGTACCTAAAGAGACAACTTCCTTAAGCTTCTTATCTTTCATACTAGCAAGATAAGATGGGCAGTTCCTCTTACAGTATCCGTTGACTTTGGAGTGAAAACATGTGCCCTTATCATTGTTCTTCTTCTTGAATCTTTGTTTGGGCTTTGTTACATTAGTAGAACCCTTTTGTTTCTTATTCTTATTCTTCTTAGAGCCCTTTTTTTTACTCTTAGAAGAATCTATAATAAGCACAAAACTGGAACTGGGTTCCTTCTTAAGGAACCCTTCCACAGTCTTGAGCATGTTTAGCATTTCAGGCAATGTCATGTCCTTCTTGTCCACATGGAAGTTCATAATGAACTGTGAAAAGCTCGAACTGAGAGACTGCAGCATCAAATCAACGCTCAACTCATGGTCCATGATGAAACCTAATTGGGCTAATTTTTCAATATACCCAATTATCTTTAGCACATGTAGGTTAACTGAAGATTCTTCTGTCATCTTGTATTGAAACAACGCCTTAGAGAATTGATATCTCTCCACTCTACTTTGTGCACCAAACAACTCGAGATGTAGAATCACAATAGACGTATCTATGTTCTCATATTACCTCTGCAGCTTTGGAGATATGCTAGCAAACATCATACAAGTGGCTTGCTCAACATCATCAATATAATGTTGATACCTTTCCCAAACTTCATCGACTGCATCTGAACTAGGTTTTGGTAGAGCAAGAGTGTCAAGAATGTACAACTTTTTCTCTTACCTGAGAACTATTCTCAGGTTTCGAAACCAATATAAAAAGTTAGGTCTAGTAAACTTGTTAGCATCCATGATGCTCCAAAATCAAATAAAATAAGGGCTTTAAAATTATTTGATTACTCATAATATTTTTTTCAAAATAATAACCCTCACTATTAAATTAAGAAATTATTAAATAATTTCCTAGTGGGCTAGGATCACATTAAAAATAATTAATCTTGAGTTTGCTCAAGAAATCAACAAAATTTAAATTAGGTAGAAAACAACTTTCTCAATCATATCTCATGTGACTCCTAGAACTATTAGGTGACAATTCTTTACCAAAATATATCATATATATTATTCCTAAATCGGCCTTTAAATTCATATGATCATGAGTTTGCTCGTCCAAATCATACAAACTTAGTTAAGTAGGACCCATCAATTTAAGATAAAACATATCTAGGTTAAAGTGGCCTTAAATTTACTTAACAAGCTAAGCAATAAACATAATTATGGTTTTATTCTTAAATAATAGAAGGCATTTATCACGTTCCTAATGTGTACTTAATATTTAATTGAAGGATTTAAAATTTCAAAAATTTCCAATCTAATTAAAATAATATAATCTTATTATATTTATAATTTAAAACATAATCTAATTATGAATGAAATTATTTAAAAACCTTTGCTTGATTCTAATTATTGATTTGATAACTAATTTAATTTAATAATTCAACTCTTGAAAAATTAAGCCAAATTTAAAAAGTTTTCTAATAAAATTCCCTTTGAAAACAATTTTCAAAAATTGGAAACACACCTTTTTAATTTTATTAGGAGTATAAACCAATTTAATCTCCATTAAATTAATTTTATATTGAAATTAAGGTTTTAAAAACATTAAAAACAAATAAATAAAAGAAGAGAGGTTGTCTCGTGTTAGAAGCCTCTGTGGCGCTATTGTGTGGGATTGTGCAAGCGCGTGCACTTCACTCGCCCATGGGCAACGGGAACGTTGACTAGCGCATGTAGTACATCCTCGTAGACGTATTTCTAGAGAACGGTAGGCGCGTATCTCACATGTTTCTATCATTCTCCCGTATGTTCTCTGAGGAACTCCTCATCCTTCCACATTTCTCAAAAACTGTCGCCCCATTTGCTTTATCCCTATGTTTGTCCATCCTTCCCACATTGCCACCCTCTATGGAACGTGCTGCTCCCACATAGCGTCGTTTGTTTTCCACCATCTGGGGCTCCATCGATGCTTCCATGGGCTGCCCAAACGATGCCATCCAAGGCATCGTAGCTAGCGACGTGTGGCATCAAGATGGGGGTTGTTAGCAATGCCAACTAGTGGCATCATAATGGTTGTTATCACTAACGACACCTTACAATGCCCTTGTCGCTATTCACCATAGATGGGCGATAATCGCTCATCTGATTTAACAAATGCAAGGCAAAATATAAGGGGAAATCAAATTTTCAAATCCAACATGCAAATATCCAGATGCAGAAAATGCAAAAGCAAAATTACAGAGATAACACATACAAGGCAATTTGATTTTTAAAGAATTAATTGTCCAAAAGAAAGCACATGCATATGCAAGTACTTACACAAAGAGAACAATTTCCAGAAACAAAAGGCAAGACTTTCAAAATTTTCACCCGATATGTTCCTATAGCAGAAAATCTGATTCATGCTTTAAGAAATTAATTGTGTGAAAACAGAACAGAACGCATATACATGAATAAACAAAATTGCGGAAGTAGACAATAACAATCTCGGAGAACAACAACAAAATAAAGGCATAAACTTCAATCTTTATCATAATCAGTAACAATCAAGCATCGAATTTAAGTTAAACAATTAAAGGAGGCTATGATATCACTCTTAGAATTCAACCGTGATCGAATTAAGAGCGCAACGAAAAACAAAATTTTTATAGATTTCAAGCAGTTCTTAATAATTGAATAAACTTGAATAAAATATGAATAAAAATAAGAAATCATACCAAGTTCACATTCATGTTCAAAATCCTTGGAAACTTTTTCTAATTTGTCAACCACAAGCTATTCATTTGTCCAGCCTCTGATGGTATCTATAAAAAAGGTTCTCAACACCTTTGAGAGGAAGAACGTAAGAGTGCTAGCTCCTTTATTTTTCTTCCTATTAATAGAAAATCATTAGGGTGGTTTTGTAATTATATTAAAATTAAATTTCCTTAATTATAATTAAAGTCATACTCTAATTATATTTAACTTAATTTTAATAAAATCAAATATCTTATATTTGATCCCTAAAGTTTCTTAAAATTTTTAATTAAGTCCAAATTAATTAAAATTGGTTTTTCTTCACAATTTGCTCTTTATTGTGTGACCCATTAGATTCCTAATAAATTGGCAATGATTATAAATTATAAGTCTAATGCATTACTAGAATTAGATAAATTAAAACATTTTAAATATATCTTTAATTCTCTAATTAAACAATTTAAAATAATAGATCAAGATTGATGTCTAGCAACATGTCATGATCACCTAAATATCAAGGATGTCAAAGTGGTTTAACTTAACCTATCTATACATGGTTACCATGTATAATTTAATCCTTTATCATCCAATGTTCTAATTAGTCAGAGTATGGAAATAGTGGCTACTCTTTTCATCCAATCATGTTCATTCTTCCTAATTAGCAATTGATTTATAATTGATATTTGAAAATGCCTTTTCAAATGTCAATTCACTATGCCCAGAGAATTCTATAAATCACTACTAATCAAGAATAGAAGAACATTCTCTTTAATTACTTTAGAGTGACGAATTTTTTATTGACTTACAGAACTATCTCCATATGGTTCGTATTGCATCCAAGTACTACTGAATGAATTATCCTAGGATAATTCATAACTAACATCAAAGCACAGTAATTCTCTCATAAGATACCTTAGTAATCTTAAGTCTAAGGATCAATTATACAACCATCATTATGAGAAAATCCATAGACATATAAGTAATATTCCATTTGGGATTCTTATAGTTCGGCCAGTTCACTGACTTATTCTCTAATTATCACCCACATTAGTCTAAGTATCTCCATACTTCAATTTATGAGATCAATTATTTTCTTTATAAGAAAGAAACATATTATATAATAGTTTACCGTTCAACAATATCTTGTCTTAATGAAACTACAACTAGGAGCATTTAGGAACAATAAGTAAATGTAAATTGAATCTCACAATTATGATCTCATTATAATTTCAATTACACAGTAATTATTCCAGGAATTTTACCTTTAGTATTAAAGCTTCAAATGTAATTAATTTAATACTCAAAGATAAAATAATGCCTTTTCATTAATTAAGTAATAATGTCATGCATTAAATTGTTTCCAATTGATTGGATGTATGAGTTTTGTAAAATTAACCTCTTTAAAGTTCAAATGTTCTTATAATACTACTAATCATCAAGAACATGGTTCATGTTTATTAATTATCAATAGTAACTCTCAATTAGAAGAATCTTCTAAGCAGTGTAGTTCTAATAGTGGAATAACAAATTATTAGTGAATATATACTAACATGTAATTATGACATGCGAAGTGTATATGACTTCAATTAGTTCAATTATCCCAATGGAAGGTTTTTAGTTTTGGAATAATGACAACTTCTATATCTTCTCTTTAGTGGTTATCACCTCTTCTTCCACTAACGTCTTCTTGTCCCATATTGGTTGCGCAAGGGGCCTTGTACTTCTTTATATTGATGTTGTTTTTTCCTACTTATTTGAGTTGTTTGGCTTAGGTCTTTTGGTGGAGTGTTGAAGGTAGGCAGACCACTCACACATATGCTTGCCACCTACCTGCTCGTCTTGTCCGATTTGGGCTGGGTTTGGAGCAACCCACGGGTTATGGGCTAATATGATTATCTTTCTAGATGTGGTTTGTATTATAGATTCATTGAACCTAGACCTAGACTCTTCAATTTTGTAACCACTAGAACGTTATAATCACTTGATCTTCTCCTGATTTTATGCTACAATTATTCTCTTTTTGGTTTACATAAACCGAGACTTTCTTCTTTGTCGTTGTTTCAAAAAATTGTAAGACATTCTTTCATTTTTACTCCTTGAGCATAAGTTTTGCATCCTCCATTCTTTTGCCCACGAGTGCTGTTCGCTCAAGGTGACACGCTCTAAGTTTCAATATTTTTAACCTTGGTAATTACCGCAAACGCATGGGTGGTTTGCATAGTATCTGAGGTGTCGATCCCACAAGGAAGATAACTAACACTAAAATCTAATGGCAGCTAAGTTCGTAAAACCTAATTAAACAAGTTTTTCAGTAATTAAAATTAATTAAGTATCAAGTATGAGAAATTAAATCACCAAAAGAACAAACAGAAGCAACTCACATAAATAACCCAAAATTTAACCTAGAAGTGACCAATTGAGAGAAAGGGGGAATTTATTCAAAATTAAAGAAAATCTATCCAATTATGAATTTTCTTATTTAATGGACCTAGACGGTCTTAGGGTAATTACTCTCTCTCAAGTTATAATTCTTAACCCTAATCGATATTCCCTAATTCAAATTATAGAAATTGTGATCTCTCAATTTATAATTTGTCCAAAACCTAAATTAGTTCTAACGCTGTCTGTTAACCTACTAGGAATCTATGCTCGATCTCTTGTTACTAGACTCGACTAGTTTGATTCAATTCTCTACCTATTGATTTATCGAACTCTTGTTAACCTAAGTAGATGATCTTCACCGGCTTATCCTCTCAGTTTGTTGCCTAGTTATGAAGAATCGAATTAAATCACAATATATCGAAATAAAATACAATCAAAACAATTTTATTAATCTCAAGAATAAATCAACTCGAAGGTGAGTTTAGACAAACATCAACACTCTACGAAAAATATTTCTAATCAATCTCCAAAATTTCATACGTCATTGAAATTGAAATAACAATTAGAATATACTTTCGGGATGGATCTTGGAGGCACGACTGTGGGAAACTACCTATTTCGGGAAGTACATAGCGTCAAGCGTGTCTCCGTGCCTCTCTTCCTTCTTCTCGTTCCTCGATCGATTGATCTCTAACTAGGTTTTCACTCGGAGTTTTGGCAGAGTCTCTCTCTTTTGTAGCTTTTGGCTCTCCCTCTCATCTATCACATCATATTCTATTTACATCTTCAAGGTTCTAGGTCAAAGTCGGGGTTAAAATGGTCCAAAAATTCATCCGAAACTTGAGTTTTTTTGTCAGCCCGATGCAGTGCATGATCGTGGCCCTACCTGCCACGATCGTGGCTGACACTTTTTTTTTGTCACGATCATGGCCTGAAGTGCATGATCGTGGCCTGACTTGACACTCTCTGCCACGATCGTGGCTCTTGGTGCACGATCGTGACCTGGCTACTTTTGGTTCTTCCTCTTCTGTTACGATCGTAGCCTGTGTGCACGATCGTGGCCTGTGCTTTTTGGCCCGAAAACTCTTTAACTCTTCATGTTCTTCCCTGTTTATCCTGCAACACTAGCAAACACATCAAAGTATCTCAAAAATATATAATTTAAGCTCGAAGATTCAAACTAACCCATAAAAACACTTAAACACAAAACTAACCTAATTAAACTCTAAATGCATACTAAACACTTGAATTGACATTAAAATAATTATGAAATCTACTCCTAAAACACCACACAAATTGTAACTATCAATATCCCCACACTTAAATGTTTGCTTGTCCTTAAGCAAATAAAACAACAACACATAATAAATATATAAAACACACGCAATGCAGTAACGAGGCAATGCCTTTGACTTTGTGAAATAAATTTAATTTCAAACACAATCATTCAGTTATGTCAAATCATTAATATGCAAAATATGTGTCTAGGGGCTTTGAACTAAATATACAACTTATCGAGACCTAAGTGTTAACTGATTTACCCTTTTCAATTGTACACACACATTAACAATTTTTCGGTCCCTCGGACTTCATAACTGTTCCTAAGTACATTTTTCATGAAAATCCAAGCTTATTACAAGTCCGGTAGGTTTTTATTTAAAACACAGTTTATTGACTTATTTGTCAACTTTTTTTAGGACCTAGCTTTTTACTCGGAGGCAAACATTTGTGATGAATGTCGATCTGGCTACTCGACTAAGTCAATTGTTTATAGCTTGGTTGAAACATCATTATAGCCTTTTTACGTAAAGGCACACATTTGTGATGCGTGTCGATCTGGTTACTCGGTTACATCATGTTTTCAACTAGCTACTAGCTCTACTCATAACCCAAAGGTTAGCAGAATAGTGATTATTGAATTAAACTTTTTTTTATTGCCTACCTTATTGTTTTTAGCTATTCGTTTCCATGAAAAAAATACTAGTTGAGCTACTTAATTAACCTAAAAGGCCTCAAATTATGAATGAATGCTATAATCTATAGGGCTCTACATTTCCACTAACTCCTAATTAGGCTGTATAATTCTCCAAAGGCTCCCTAATTTACTAATTTCAGAAGCTAATGATTTTCCACAACCTAATAGGCTGTGTCCAAAATAAAAAACAATTCACTCAATCTAAGCCGTTGACACATTCACACACTTTACATTATGCAACCTAATGCTATCATACAGAATGCTAAAATTCACATACAAACGGAAAAAACACAGAATCCCTCCCTACACTTGAGCAACATGTTGTCCTCAATATGAGAAGGAACACACACAACATAAACATAAACAAAATGTGCAATCAGAAATTTAGAATAACAAGGAATAAAATAAATTAAAGAAAAGTAAAACTAAAATAAAAATGACAGAAACTAAACACACAAAAGATAAAATAAAAATTTTTAATGGGTTAGATTTGGATCCTAAGGAGATGCTGGTGGTGATGGTGTGGGGGGTGGTAGTTGAATACCTTGAGCTTCAAAATACTGATGGAGTCAGCGTATTTCTCGACTCTGGCATCTTTATGTACACACCACTTCCTTTAATGTTATGTTGGTTTCGGATAATGTATCTAAAACCTTGGTCCAGCGTTGCTCCTCTTCTTCTTCTTCTTCTTATTCTTCTTCTTCTTCTTCTTCCTCGCTTGTTGAGTCCCTTGCTTGCCTAGTAGGTACAGAGCTCGAGCTTGCCTGGCCCATCCTGGTCCTCACATGTGTCTTTTCATTTATATCCCACAGATTTATGTTAGTGGAGTGAATAATCTCTGCCCGATATAGATGATGGTGGTCGAGGAACTCAGGTAGATTGTAACATCCCGTTTCCAGATAACGGGTTGAATTATACAAAATGGGTACACGAGAGATTAATCGGAGAAATTAG
>JAOTAY010000191.1:12083251-12107739 GCA_025629805.1 Erythroxylum baracoense
AACTCTCGTTAACCTAAATCGATGATTTTCACCGGCTCACCCTCTCAGTTTATTGCCTAGTTATGAAGAATCGAATTAAATCACAATAAATCGAAATAAAACAAAATCAAAACAATTTTATTAATCTCAAGAATAAATCAAGCCGAAGGTGAGTTTAGACAAACATCAACACTCTACAAAAATATTTCTAATCAATCTCCAAAATTCCATACATCAATGAAATCGAAATAACAATTAGAATATACTTTTGGAGTGGATCTCGGAGGCGTGATTGCGAGAAACCACCTCTTCCGGGAAGTACGTCACATCAAGCGTGTCTCTGTGCCTCTCTTCCTTTGTTTCCTTCCTCGATCGATTAATCTCTAACTAGGTTTTCACTCAGATTTTCTTCAGAGTCTCTCTCTTTTTCAGCTCTTGGCTCTCCCTCTCATCTGTCACGTCTTATTCTATTTATATCTTTAAGGATCTAGGTCAAAGTCGCGGCCAAAATGGTCCAAAAATTTGTCCAAAACTTGAGTTTTTTTGTCAGCTTGACACAGTGCACGATCATGGCCCTACCTGTCACGATCATAGCTGGCACTTTTTCCTTTCTGTCATGATCGTGGCCTGAAGTGCACGATCGTGGCCTAACTTGACGTTCTCTGTCACAATCGTGGCTCTTGGTGTACGATCGTGGCCTAGCTGCTTCTGGTTCTTCCTGTTCTGTCACGATCGCGGCCTGTGTGCACAATCATGGCTTGTGCTTTTTAGCCCGAAAACTCTTTAACTCTTTCTGTTCTTCCCTGTTTACCCTGCAACACTAGCAAAAACATCAAGGTACCTCAAAAATATATAATTTAAGATCAAAGATTCAAACTAACCTATAAAAACAATTAAACACAAAAACTAACCTAATTAAACTCTAAATGCATACTAAACACTTGAATTGACATTAAAATAATTATCAAATCTACTCCTAAATCACCATACAAAGTGTAACTATCAAGTGCACACATGTGTAAGGGCTCGCTGTGATAAACTTAGGGAATGACCATTATTGGGATTGCACCAATGTCCTATTGAAATCGCTTTCAAGATGGTGGCCTTGGCTATAACGCAACTGATTTTCTATTGATCTGTCTTTTTATTTCTTACTTTTTGATCTTGGCCTTCAATCTTATTTTGATTTTACTACTCACTTTTAAATAAAATCAATAATCATTTTAGAAAATTTATTTGAATCCTATGTCATTCTTGTAATAAACCTGCATATTACACCTTATGCTTACTTTAGTCTTTGACTACCAATCTTCAAGGCCTCACCTTTTTGATAATATTGTACTCAAGTTTTAATGAGTACCCTATTATGTTTTGAAAGATGTGGGTAGATATGTTCTAATAAAAATTACTTATATCATATGTGAGGAGGGAACCTTAGTGGTAAAGTCCCTAATAAGGAACATATATACTTTAAAGATACAGAAACTCTCCTGTAAGCTAAGATCTATAAATCTTATAGAACTTCTAAATAATTAGAACTTTCTCATTTTTTTAAAATTACACTACAACCAAACTGACATTTAGCCACTTTTCTTTTGGCTAGGAAATGAAAATCATTGCTAGAAATTAGGTTTTGACGATGATTTTCGTATTTGTTGCCAAAAGTCCATTTTTTGTGATGTTTTAGTCAATCGTCGCTAAATAAATGTATTTTGAAATGATTTATTTGATTCATCGTGAAATGAGTGACATTTTGCAATGATTTAAAAATTTCGTTGCCAAATGTCGAGCTTTTAGTGACGATCCTTATAATCGTCGTTAAAATTTTAGCTTTTGGTGACGAATTTTTAAATCATCACAAAAAGTTGATATTAAGATTTATAAATCTTATATATGTATTTTTTAGGGAAATTTTGAGGACATAGAATTGTGTGATAGTATTCTTAAAATTAATAATGTTAAAAAGATAATTTTTTATTGCTAAGTGCTTAATAATTCTAAGGTTAATTACATTTATATGAATTTTCATTTTTTTGTTTGCCTTCTTTATAAATTTGTTTAAATAGGTAATGCATTCAAACTCTATAAATTTTTTTAAAATGTATGGATTTATACACAAGTGATTCTTTAATGATGCCTAATGTGCTTAGTACTACACCTTCATTAATACAAATTTTTTGTGAAAATATAATGGAGCATCTAGAAATTGTAAAATGCTTTCAAATTTTTAAATATATTGTTGAAAGACACATGGTAATAATTTATATTTTTTAGATATAAAAATATAAACATACCTAAAAATTTAATATTAATAGGATCAAAATATCATATATTTAAGTTGACTACTATTCTTAATTATTAATATTTATTAACAATAAAATAATAAGACATACATATAAATATTGAAATATGGTAAGAAATATAATATAATGATATATGGTA
Source organism: Erythroxylum baracoense (assembly GCA_025629805.1). Classification (NCBI taxonomy): domain Eukaryota; kingdom Viridiplantae; phylum Streptophyta; class Magnoliopsida; order Malpighiales; family Erythroxylaceae; genus Erythroxylum; species Erythroxylum baracoense. The sequence goes on from JAOTAY010000191.1 coordinate 12,085,673, forward strand.
AATAATACAAAATTTTAATTAGAAGTTTAACAATTCCAACAGACAAAGTAATAAATAAAGTTTCACCCTAACATTCTACTGAAAAGGAGAAGAAATAATGATTTTTTAAAGATTACAATTGATATTAGAATCAGCAGAAAGGGTAAAAGGGTTCCCAATGTCTAGATTCCCAAGAAAGCTCCTTGCTCATTCCAAGGCATCAATTGAAATGGTAAAAGATCTTCCCTCAAGTATTAGTTTATTGACACCCTCTTCTAACAACTTCTTAGCTTTAACTAAATTTGTAGAAGATACATTGAACGATTTCTCATATGCAGTATGGATTACTGTATTAGATGAACTGCACATACTATGCATTTCACCTAATGAGCAAATAGTATAGAACAATCAAAGCTAAATCAAATGGTATAAGGAACCCAATTCGAACACATGTATACCCAATTGAATGACTCCATCATCGTCACAATAAACTGATATAGTTTTCGTAATTGATGATTGTTCCAAAACAACCGATTTTCCTAGTCCTGTATTGCCCATTAGAATATCACCACCGCCCCATTTATGTTCTCTTGAAGATTTGAGGAAGTTTTACACAACATATAGTATATACGATCAAAAGTTCATATAATAGCATCTTAAAAGAAAATGAGATATAAATAATAAACAAAGATAGATGTTCGGATAATATTAAAAACCTTGAAGAAGAAGATTGACCATTGAAGGCAAGCAGTGATTAGACTTTGATAAGGACATTTATCATGAGGGGTGAGCAAACTGAACGAAGGGAGAACAAACAGAGAATGAAGGGAGAGCAAACTGAACAAAAGGGGTGAAACTTCACAATCGGGTGTCACAAAATAAATTTAGGTCATTTAAATAAAATGATGTCGTTTACTTATGTGATTAAACGACGTCATTTTATTAATCAGCATTTGTTCCGTTAATTACTGCTGACATGTATTATTAATAAGAGTTTATGGACATGTTGCAAGTCATGCCAACACAATAACGGAGAAACTAACGTTGGGCTAGAATTGAAAAAATTAAAAGTTTGAGCATATTATTGCTACTTTAAAAGTTGGGCTATAATTGTAAAATTGACCAAAGTTTATGATTTTTTTGTAATTAACCCAATTTTAATTTACTATTATGCCTTAAGTCATTATGTTTGTGATAGACCTCCATTTAATGGTTAGTTTAATTACTCGAGCTCACTATCATACTAAAGCTAAGTTGACTCATACTATTTTTTATTGAATTAATTTGAATTAATCGATGAACATGCTATCGAGCATTTATTTGGGACTAAAAAGTTTTTAACATATTTTTTATTTTATTTTTATAATGAGAATCAATCTTACTATTTTTGTTCTTGGGACGACCCGTAATATGAGGAAACGAAAGAATCAATTACATTTTTATAAGATTTCATCTTTCTAATACACAAATTAATTATCTATTTTTTATTATCCCCTTTCGTTCTCCTAATTTATAATTTTATATAATTTAATTTCTTTTATTTAATTTGAGCTAATTTATTTAAAGAATGAGGACGACTTTTTAGTTTCATTGAGTTTGAATCTATTTTTTATTATTTCTCTTTTGTAGTTTCTTAAAAATAGGAGGGGTGTTTTTGTCTAAATTCTGAAGTAAATAGGCTTCTAGATGCGAGATTTCTAGAGAGATCTTTTCTGAGCTTTGGCTTGTAACATAAGTTTGAATTTCATATTTTTGTATATGAAAAAAGGTATAATATCTTCAATTACCAGATGTTCACTAATGAATATGACATTCACAATATCCAATATAATAAATTAATAAACATATTTCAAAAATAAGTTGAAGGTTGAATTATCCAATATCTTAACGTTTTTGTGTGTATGTGTGTGTGTGTGTGTGTATGTGTGTGTATATATATATATATATCATTAATAACTAAAACAAATCTCAACAAAGATAAATAGATCTTTGCTCCTCTCATTCTAAATGAATCCAAGATATAACACTAATAAGAAAACTATCTTAATCTACTAAGATCTTTGCTCTTCTCTTGGACCTCTCGCTTATTACATGACAGAGTCATATATTAATTGGGACAAGAGGTAACAAAAAATATTTGTAAAACTCTATTCCATTATCACTACATACTTTAAGCCTTATTGTTCATGCCTATACGACATTATATAGTCCTCCACAATACTAAAAAAAAAATGACATGTCATGTATACAATTTAGAATAATTATATTAAATGTAACACACAATGGTGTCAATTATCACATACAATTCTCTTAAGGTGGGTACCAATTAATTCGTTCAAGCTAATAGACTAGTACAAATATAAGTTTGGCCTAGATAATATGCTTCGGACAATAAAATGGTACAAATATCATTCTAGTCTTGACTTATCTACCCTAGGCAATAAACTTATACATGTTCGGGATTTTTCCTAAATAATACATCCTGAGTAAAGGAATGACAAACTCCTTATTTCATGACTAGTTAATAGGCCTTGACCAACCATTAACCACACATAATCACAGAATTATGTAAACCATAACATGCCCCTCATAGGACTCAAATCATATAATAACATGAAATCACATACAAATTAGAATATATCAATAGTATTTCTTATAGACCTACATCACATATCACTTGCATATCTATGACTAACATCAATAATCATACAATTTTACATTCAATATATATGCTTAAATTTCATGAACCTATCAATATAATAAAAATCCAAATATCCACTATAAATCCCAACTTGAGATTTTTATATCCTAATTTCAATGAATTCAATCATAAAAATAGTGACAACTTATATATATTAACAATCAAAAACACAATACCAATAAAGTATATATATTAAAAAGCCTAATTGATACATACTACATGATACACGTATAAAACATACCTTAAATTCTCTTCATGAATCAAAGAATTATCTAAACACTTTTAAAACTGGCTATAATTAATAAACTACTAGAAATATTGCATTTCCTCTTGTAATATGTTTCCTTTAGTGGTCTTCCACTCCTTGTTTTTTTAATTGTCTCCTATCACCTAAAAACATTACAAATGTCCACATTTCATGTTTTTAAAATTGAAATTTGTGGTTATAAAAATTTACGTCATTATAGGAGTTTAGCTAGCTGACAATTATACGTATTCACTTAAAAGTTATAAAAAATACTCTTAAATTTCTATAATACCTCAAATCACCCTAATATGACATTTTTATCAAAATTTATGATCAAAATATTTAATGATAAAAATGAAATGAATACATAAACTTCTTCTATAAAAGTCTCTCATTTAGGTTCATTAACAAGTCCCAATGTCTCTATTAAATGTAGATATTTCCTAATTTTTGATAAAGTTCTCTTATTTGATTCATTACTCGCTTCCAATGTCTCTTATCAAGTATAGATATTTCTTTTAAATGTTTTTTAACTTTTTGAATAACCTTTTGATATTTTTATCAAAAGTTACGTTAATACACCAAATAATGCTCAAAGTTGACTATATATTAGACTAACAAGATTCACTATATCATAAACAACCCCTCGTAACCCTATCAAGAGCTAAACATCGAACACAAATCATTTTATAAACATCATACAATTTATCTAAACTTTAAATTTTAACAATAATTGAAAGATAATAGCTGAAAACAAATTACGTTAAAAATATGCAATAAAATAATTATTAAACAAATTGAGACCTTATAGTTACCCTGGTTTTCAAAATTATGATAATTTTTTACATTAATTGCATTTAATATAAATGAAACATGAATGCTCAATATTTAAATACTAATAAAACTTCCTTTTTCTTTTGATTATAGGAATGCCAAATATAAAAAAGCTTTACAGATTCTATATATACTACAATAAGATTTTATTATTTTTCAAAACTAAAGAATGTTTATACTTTAATTACCATATATATACTTTTGAATTATTTGTCAATAAATAAGTTTGCTTTTTATTATTATAAACTCTCAATTTACCAAAACTTTTCAAACTTTAATACTAATAATTAATTAAGTTTTATTTTAATTTTATATTAAAATTTAAACTAAAAACATTAGAAAGAATATAAATTTCAATTAATGCAATGTTAACATTTTTATAAAGGTACCTAAGTTTTTAAAATAGAAAGTCTTTAATGCTCTTCCTTCTAAAGAAGTCATATTTTCAATAATAAAAATTATATTTTAATTAACAGAATTTATGATTATATTTAAGGACATATTCTTTTAAACCTTAGAGCAAAATCTTACATATATATGATTCTTTTGTAAAAAGAAATTCATGAGCACAAGTCTTTATAAAACAAGTATTACATATAAGAAAAAAAAAAGAAGATGACAGTTACATATCTAAAAAGAAATTTAATGTTAGAATCTACAGACACAAACACATAACAATAATGAATTTGCAGCGAGGAAAATTAAATAACATAATTTTTTACATGGTTTAGTAACGTGTTAATGTCCATGGTTGTATTAAGAATTTTACTCTCTTTTGTCATGTAGTGTACAATGAAAGAATACCAACGCTCCTTATATATTGAGAACCTACAATAGAATAAAGAAACAAAATTCTACTCAGAATATAATAAAATATGGAAATAAAATCCTATCCAGACTACAAGGAAACTAAATATTTCCATGAAGCTCCACATCCCAATAATCTCCCACTAGAGACTGATGCTCAGACCAAGAAACCAACATCCTACCCATGCACCTCGAACAACTTTTGAGCACCTAACATGACAACACCTCCATCATCAATCATGAAGGTCAATTGAGGTCTTACATAACCTTAATTTTCCAGCAACACACTTAGAGAGCATATACGTTAGATTCTTCAAACCTAGAATCTTCTCCAAACATAACACTCCCTCTTTAACCAAATTGTGAGTGAAGTGATACTTATACCATATGTGTTTGGTCCTATAATGGAATAGTGAATTCTTCACAATTTGTAAAGCACTCTAGCTTTCAATGTAGGGCATATAGTAGTGTTGCTTCTTGCTATCTCCTCTAAAACATTTTCAACAAAATCATCTCCTTGCCATCTTTAGATATAGCCACATACTCTACCTTTATAGTTGATGCTTCTGGAGTTTATATATCTAACTCATAGTTGAACCGTCTATAGTGAAGATATACCCTGAAGTACTCTTACTATTGTCAAAATCCTTGCCAAGATCAACACCAACGAACCCTTCTAGTTTTATTTTACCATTGTCAAAATAAACTGCTATAGCCAAAGTACCCTTTAGGTGCTTCGATAGTTATTTTACAACTTCAAAATGTGCTTTTCCTAGATATGACATAAACATGCTTATAGTTCCCACTACATATGTTAAGTCTAGTTTAATACAAACCATAACATATTGGTCCTTTATAGTTTTAAGCGACTACTTTTTAGACAATTTGAGCTGACCTATCAACAGAGTGTTCTTGGGCTTAGCATTGTCAATACTGCTCTTGAGACAACTTCAACTTTCTAGTTAAACTGTCTCTAAAAATTCTCATACAAAGTGTCTACTTTGTCGCATCTAAACCCTTCATCTCAAATCTTTCATATAACTTTCTTTTTAAATTATCAATCTCCTTTATGTTAGAATCTACAATCAATATATCATCTATATATAAAAATAAAATATTATAATTATCATTAAACTTTTTAAAGTAATAATAGTGATCCATGTCACTTCTTTTAAACTCTTTGTTGCATATAATGGCATCAAACTTTTTGTACCACGCTTACAGAGCTTGTTTCAACCTGTATAAACTCTTATTCAGCTTGTACACCAAAATTTCCTTCCCTAGAACCATGTAGCCCTCTAGTTGTTGTATGTATATATCCTCTTATAAATCAACACATAAAAATTCCTTTTTCACATCCATCTTCTCAAAATGCAAATCATTAGCTGTAATAATACTCAACAAAGTTATAATAGTAATTAGCCCTATAAAAACATAAAAAAATCTCAATATAATCAATCTCGTTTTTTTGTGAGTAACCCTTAACCACTAATTTTTCTTTGAATCTCATACTACTATCCGATTCTTCTTTAATTCTATAGGCCCGCTTATTGAGTAGTGCTTTCTTCCCTGTAGGTAATTCAAATAATTCCAAGGTGTTTTTCTTCTTTAAGGAGATCATCTCCTCATTAATAGCTTAATCCCACTTAATAGAATAACTTACTTGCATAGCCTCTTCAAAGGATTCCGATTCACCATCCTTAGTTAGCAATAAAAAATATTGAGAAGGAGAATACCGATCTAGCACTATAGGCACCTTAATGGGCCTTCTCAATATCAGTTAAGCTATAACTAACTTTGCCCTATCATCATTATTTTTGGATTTTATGGGACCTTATTCCAATATCATCCTCTGTGATTTCCTACAACTCAACCCTTTCAGTCTTTACTCCCTCTTCATCACTCTTGCCTTTATACATAGTACTCTTGTGAAATTCACATTATACTATCTCAATATTTCTCTATTTTTATCATCCTAAAATTGGTGCCTAAACTCATAAGAATGATATCCAATGAAAAAATATTTCACAACCTTAGGATTAAGTTTATGTCTCTTATTAGAATCATCATACGTGTATGCTAGCCAAAAGTTCTCATACCTTTTTTCTCAACCACACCTTGTTTGGAATATTGAATCCTAAAGGAATTGAGGTCTTATGTTTATTAAGTATGTTGTTGTACTAACTGTATTTGCCTAGAAAATTTTTGGTAACTCCGCATTAACCCTCATGCTCTTTGCTTACTCATTCAACGTTCAATTCATCCCTTTAGCTAACCTATTATGTCTGACCTTTCCAAGAACCACCCTAGTCAATTTGATTTTGTTGTCAAGATAAATGTTTTGAAATTTTTTCTTGTCATATTCCCCTCCATTGTCAGAACTCAAGCATTTGATTTCAACCTCAACCTTCCACCTCTTAAAAATTCAAAATACATCATATTTATTTTTCATAAAATAAACCCATACATTCCTAATGTGGTCATCAATAAAGGTGACATAGTATCTCCACTCGTCAAGATATGTAATGATTAGAGGTTCCTATATACTTATGTGCACTAGCTCCAACTTCTCTGCCTTCAATCTTCTTCCCACCTTTGAGAAACTAACTTTCTTCTACTTTTCATGGACATATCTCCTACAAAAATCTAGATTAATTGCTTTTAAACTCAAAAGAGCCCCCTTTGAAGCTAGAATCTTCATCCCTTTCTTGCTCATATGCCTAAGTCTTATCATTCCATGGCTTTGAACTGTTAGCATTAGTTACGATGACTAGATTCAAACACTTTGTAGTAGCGTATAATGTCCCGATTTTCATTCCCACGCTGCAACCCTAGCACCTATAGTGACGTTCAAATAACTCTCTTTAAATGTTATCTTATACCTAGTATTATCCAGTTGACCTATTGAGATCAAAATTTTCTTCATGTTTGGAATGTACCTTTTATCGTGAAGCTCCCATTCCCCTCTACTAGAAGTCTTGATCAACACATCTCCCTTTCCTATAATTTTTAGCAGATTATCATCATCATTATAAACCTTCTTGAATTTTTCATATTTAAAATTCTAGAGCAATTCCTTATATGGAGAAGAATGAAAATTATGCTCTAGGTCTAAAACCTAAGACTTAATGGGACTATCAACGTTTAGAACCAAAGTATCTTCAATTTCCTCCACTAAGTTCACAAAATTATTATCCTCCTACCACTATTTTTTTTCTTTAGCTTTAGAAAACCCCTCTTGAGATAACTTTATTACCATAGCTCCAACAGAGAACATCACTTCAATTTTTAACTTCCTCCTACCTTTAGATTTTGATCTGTCGTGTTTATTTTGACCCTGTTGCTTATTCCTTTCCCTTCCCTCAGTGCTCAAGGCATTTCCAGAGGATCTTAATTCCTTTATAAATACTCTCGTTGAGAATTGTATCCTTGTAAGATCTTGTTTCCATACAAAGGGTTAGAACCTTAGATTTTTGTAAATGAGAAATAGTAAGGAGAGACTAGAAAAATGCATTTCATACTTATGCATAATATTAGCATACACACACTTAAATTTGATTGTTTTGCACACATTATAATGACTGTTCATGCACTCATTTGACATTTTCCGGTTATAAATGATTCTAATGTGATTAAGATGTGAATAGTGAATGTGTTATGTTGAAAATTGCTTTGATAAACTATATTATTGATTTAGAAATGTTTGTGAAAATTTGGGAAACTTATGACATTTAGGAGTATTTTTGAGCTAGAAAAATGCCAAGTGGAAACACAATTGAAAAATGATAGTAGAAATAAATGTCAAATGGTAGTAGAAATTATTGATAAGTGATATTAAGATTTATTGACATGTGACATTGAATTTTGAGTGACAATGGATTAGAAATTAGAGACAAATGGACTAGTTATTAAAGAAGACCTATGGGAAACCACAAGGTGGTGACATATATATGACAAGTGACAAGTGACAAGTGTCACTTGCCTTTCCACATACCCATCCACAATATTTTCAAATGAAACACAATCTTTAATGGTCTTTCACTTACGTTACATGCTTTCTTCTTCTCTTCTTCTTCGTCATTTTCTTCTTTCTTCTTCTCCATATTAGGACACTCATTTCTCACCTCTCAACGTTGAATCTTGCTCTTACCCTTCACTTGCTACTTCCATTTTTGTCATCTTCTCCACCTTGTTACTAAAAGACCTAACCTTTCCACCTTGAATGATGATGATTGAATGATGCTTAGAAGCTAGGGCTAAGTGATGATTTGAGAAGAGTGGAGTTAAAAAAGTAAGTGTATTATTATTAATCTTCATGCTTTGATAAATGAAGCATATATGATGATAGTTTAGTGGTAAATGAACATGATAAAGGAGTTGAGTATATGCTAGAACGTTAATGAATGTAGGACATGTTGATGTTCTATTTTGTGGTTATGCTCAACAACAGATTATGGGTTTTGTTAAAGAGAAATATTTTGATGATAGTTAGAAGTTAGTAGACCATAAAATGATGATGATCATATGTTAAAACGTGAGTGAAGAAATGAGTGTATAGATGTCGTATTTTTGCACATATGCTGAATAATAATTCATAAGTTGATATAGAGATGTTTTTGAGATTTAATGATCATGAAAATGGTGGTTGAAGAGTGATCATATGTTGATGAAGACATGAATAATTAGTGATGTTTTGTTTTCATATAAATGATAACTAAAAGATCATGTATTGTTTTATAGATTGATAGTTAAAAATGGTATTAGAATGGGATTTAAAAGTTGACAAAAGAAAAGATGTGTATATGACCTAATTTGTGTATGGGATGAGTGCAGTAAATTGATAGATGAATACATATATGTTGTGTTCTATTTTTTAGAGGATGAAGATCATAAGTTATAAGTTACTATGGAGATGAACTAGAATGAGTTTAAAGCCAAAGAAAAGGCTAGTGTATTTTCTTGAAATGAGAAGAAGTAAGATGATAATTTAGAGACAAAATAAAGTTGAAAATGAAGTTAAGTGTGTGCAGAAAATTGATGAATGTGTATATATTTATATGGATGTTTTGTTTTTATGTTTATGATTAAACATAGATTATGATTTGTTTATGATTGATATTGAGATAGAAATGAGATGAGAATGAAGGGGAAACGAAGTAGAAATGATTAGTTGAGTATAAGATGGTTTGGTTGTAACATATAAGAGTTAAAAAGCAGAAAAAATTGGAAGATAATTGATGGGACTTTTAGATTTACATAACCCAAGATTGTGGGAATGCATCCAAGATCGTGGGATTGCAAGAAAGATTAGGAAATTTTTTGCTAAAAAATCCTACAATCATGGGATGGCCTCCACGATCATGGGAATGACCTAAACATGAAATATGCTTCTTTTATGTGATAATTGAAACAAAAAATGGTTAGGTACTTTCCTATAGTGCATTTAGGTTGGAATGAGACTTGAAATGAATTTAATTGATGAGGGATTAAGTGATTAAATGTATGAAATGTTTAGAGTGATAAATGAGGTTATAGCATAGTGAATGAACTGTTGATATCAAAGTACCAAAATCTGGAAAATTATGATTATAATGAGAATAAAGGTGTTCATATGAATGCAAATATGATTCAAAGAAGTTGAGAAATGTGTATTAAGTAAGAATGAATGAGAAATTGGATATTTTGTGATCTTATAATGCTAGAAAAAGGATTGGAGAGAATGTATGTGATAGATATATGATTGAATTATGGACTTAGAATAATCTTGTATAAATGAGGTGTAAACCTAAATTCAAATTTGAAATATATGAGTTTTGAAGTATGAATGATCTTGAGATTTGAATTAAGGAAATATACCTGAGATTGTCATTAAGAATGCATTATACATTGTGCATATATATATGTATATGAACAAATGTTTATGTGATTGCATAATTCGTAATGTGTGTACAATGTGTATTGCATGAAGTTGATACACATGATTGAATGTCAGCATCCAGACATTTCCAGATCATGGAAGCAGATGCTAATCTGGAGCATACTGTGAGTCGACCTAGATGGTCTTACATTGAATGATTATTCTGTTTGAATTTCCTTACTGAATTGTTACTAATGTGAATGTGATTGTAATAATTCTGAACATTAATGGTCTGAGGAGTTTGATAAATGTGAACATTGAAAGTGCTTCATTGAATGTGAATAAGCAAGGAATATGTGATTCTCAACATATTTGTTGAATGTAGGACTTAGGTCGTATGATATGTGAAAGTGAATGTGTACAGTGAAATAAAATGACTGATTGAACTTATGTGATTTGATGCATTCCATTACATGAATGCATGATCAGATAAAGGCAGTTATGACCGAAGTAGCCACCGAAAAAAAGCTTAAAGCTCATAAAGTGATTAAGAGTCAAAGGCTCACTATGTATAATCAGCTCGATATCCCTAACGGATACAAGACAGTTATTAATAAGCCCGGTATCAATAATGGATAGGGACAGGTATAGGCACTCAATCACAACAACTTAATAATTGAAAGTGAGTCTTATGAGTATTGCATATACATTTGATATGTATGTTTAAATGATTGAAATGTATTGTTTGAATGAGAGATGTGAAATAAGTGAATAAAGTGATATATGACTCTATATGATGAATTACTGAAGTGATGTGCCTTATGTAATGATGTGAATTGTCTGTAAATTATTTGTGTTATGTGATATGAGTAAGCTATCGAAGATAGTCCACTCACTAAGTTCGCAAAACTCACTAAAATTGTAATGTTGTCTTTCAAGCTCAAACAAGATATCCAGTTAGACAAATTGGAGTCTAGCTACTACAATCGAATAAGAGGTAGAGGTCGGGATCAGTTTGCACCTGCATGTGTCTATAGTCTTTTTGTATTTTGAAATTGTATTTTGTAAATATTGTACAGTGTTTATGCGACTTGTAAAATGAACCACTTTATGATTGGAATATTTTATAATTGTAGTAGGCCCAAATGATTACTGGATTTTTGATGATATGTTTATTGTTTGTAATACTTGCGACTAAGGATGTTTATGAATAAAATGAGTCATAAATGATTATTGGTTTTTCTGAAATGCGTGTGATACGTTAAAAATTTGCAATGAGTATAATTGTCTGACTGTTCTAGCATGCTACCCTTGTAGAGTATATTTTCGAATACTGTCGGTATGTTCTAGAATATATCCTATAAGAGTAGAGTGTTACAATCCTAAACATCAACTAATTTTGATTTTTCTTTACCATATGAAGTATTGATTGCAGAAGTAAAAGTATCTCAAATGTCAGGTAGATAAGACAATAAAATTAATGCTTAAATTTAATCATCAAAATTAATCTCGACATAACTTAGTCGACTAATAATCATATTAAATTCATTAATATGATCAATAACATTACTACCATTAGCCATCTCAAGATTAAAAAAATTCCACGTATACGTTGTTTATCGCAAACAACTTTTCGTATGTATTTGTTAAGTCCTTTAACAATCTTGTGGTGATCTTCTCGTTTTTAACATTAAACGCAACATTCCTGGTCAACATCAACTGAACAAAACCTAACACTTGCACTTTTAGTAGATCCCACTGAACAAGAATCTGAGTTCTTCTCATTGATAATGAGGTGTAGACTTTTTTAGTACAAATAATCTTAATCTCATCTTCCAAAACCCAAAATCCTTCCCATTAAACTTTTCAATTTTTACCTTCTGGTCCTCTATTGTTGTAGATCATATGATTTCCTAGCCTCATTTTGATATCAATTGTTATGATCGACAGCCACAAATACACAATAATAATAAATTTGGAGGAAAAAATTAAATGACACAATATTTTTATGTGGTTTAGCAATGTGCCATCATCCTGCTCACATTCAGAATTTTATTCTCTCTTATCTATGGTGTATAAGGATTTTCTCTGAGTACTTATAATAGAATATGGAAACAAAATCCTGCCCAAATTAAAGAATCCTACCACACTAGGATACTAATTAACTTTCCTTATCTCCTATTTTTTCATTAGGCTCCACATCCCAATAATTAAAATATGAGGATGATAATTATCCACACATATAAAAAAGAAAGACTATTATAAAATTTATATTTTATTTGAAATATATTTTGGTTAACTCTAATAATATTAGACCTCATGCATATTAAATATATGACAAGTAATATATTACATATTTTAAATACAAAATTTGAAGATATAATATGACAACATCATAGTAGAAATTATGCTGACATTTAAAATTTAACTAATCAATGTTACATAATATAATAAATATATATATTAATAAAAATAGTATGTAAGGATGAATAATATAATTAAACATTTTAAAATTTGATGTAAAGCATCGATCATAATTGTATTAATTGCGAATGGTTGAAATGTTTTAATGAATTCCAAAAATATTTAAAATTAGAATGTATAAAAAGCCAAAAAAAAAGGTCGAAAGATTCACATATATAAATGATTTAAGATTACAATTATTACTTGAATGGAAGAGTTTAAACCAACTTCTAAAACAAAGAGCGAATGTTCAGTCACCAAATGCAGAAAGCAAAAATCTGGAGAGAACCTGAAGACTATGTTTGGTTAAGAGTTTTATAATGTAATAGAATGGAATGTAATATTATTCCATCATTTGAAAGAATGTTTTACAATAGAATGAAATGGAATAGAGTAGAAGAGGAGAGTTTTATATTACATCTCATTCTATCCTAAACAATAAAAATAAAAAATCTCTGATTTAGGGAGTTTAGGAGGGAATGTAAAATCATAAACAACTTTATACTATGTTATGTTATGAACCCTCAATTATAAACTATTGTATTCCATTAAAAACTTTACGTTCAACCAAACATAGCATAAGTCTTCATGCACTTTCTCGACAAATGAAGTTAATTGTACTGTGTCAACTGTTCCATTAGAGACGGTGAAGTTGCATACGGATTTTTTTGTTTTCCCTAACTTTGTACATTTCCTAATTTTATACTCATCTCCGCCCAAGTTAAATCAAGAAAAGAAAAGGTACAGTTGGCATCAAAAATGAAAAAGTAAAATTTGGTGAAAATCGCTTTTGATTATATTATCAATTTAAGGATAAAATAACTTTGTAAACAGGAGTTCATTCCAAGTATCCTGAAGACCAGGCATGCACCAATGTACACAATCCGCATAGCTAAAAGGGTTAGCTAGCTGCTCAGGAGTCAATGGATTCCACTGCTTCTTGTAAATTGACGTGTGAGCATCTTTGCGATAGCTTGAGAGTTGGGTGATATTCAGAAACGAAATTGGATACTTTGATTTGCTGAATACCTCTCCGATTACTTGCATTATGCTTTTCCTGGAATCTGATCCCCAGTATGTAGCATTGTCAATCAATTTTGTTTGGTTGTAGCAATTCAGCCCCGGTTCCCCTCCCCAATCTATACTCCTGTAAAATTCAGAGACAGGAATTTGAGTTAATTCACGGTCAGGGATTTGTACAAGAAAAAGAAGCGAGATTTTGCACATGGTCTATTAGAGAATGACTAAGAATGTGTAAACTACACTCACTTGGCATGTGTAGGAGACATGCTGGTGAAGAAGACTCTAGTCTTCTTGGGGTCCATGTTTTTTCTCACCCATCTTAACATACTTTTCATTCCCATGCGATAAGCGTCCTCGGTCGTCACCTCCACAATGTCTTTGACTTCATCTTCAAAAGACCCTTGTCTGATCATTACAAACATATATATGTGTATGTGATCTCAGATAATACTCCTTCTGTAAAAGGGTATTTAAGTGAAAAGGAATAGAAAGTTACAGGATCTTCATCTTGAGTCCGGTCATCCACCACAAGTAGGTGTTAAACACCAAGATGTTGGCGCCTTTCCAATGCCGTCCGTGCTTGTTGATCGAGCCTTTCCTTACAATTCTATCCGATACCCTATGTATAACGGCGTTATCTGAATTTGATTCAAGAAGAAATGGTGCCCAGTAGAACTCTATTGTGGCATTATACTCCTACAAGCATGGGATATAGGAAAATTTTGGCATAGAAAGTCTTGACGTGGTTAAGTGAAAGAAGGGAAATGGACGTGTTTTTTTAAGGCACTACGTAATTAGATGAAAATAGAGCTGAAACTAATAGTAATATGATCAGGGACCTTGGCAGTGAAGACAGTTAGTGAACCGAAGGTCTTCATCGATTTGGCGCCTTCAGGGATTAGTCTATGGAGAAGACAGATCAGGGAAACATATTGACCTCGATTTAAGGAATCACCAACAAACATCATTCTCTTTCCTCGTAGGCTCTCAAGCATCAAAGAAGCATTGAAACTGCAACATTTGTAGTAAAAATTTAATGATTTCCTATTTACGATTTTCGACCATGGATGAAATCATGTCCCATTAACTTTTATATAAATCAAGGAAAAACGTAACAATCTTGCTATGACTTGGTTTTAATTAATTATACGATCATGTCATATCAGATCGTTTATCTAAATACATTTGACTAAGAAGGCGGCCACAAAAAAAACAAAAAGATTATGCAAATTAAATACCTTCGATAAACATACAGCAGGATGTAATTAATATCTAACGATTAATTGATGTATGTAATAAATCAAGTTACACAACAAACTTAGTAGTAATAATAATCAAACATTTACGTTACAGGAGAAGGATGACGTGTCTATCTAATCTTAATTGTTAAAAGATATGTTATATTTGACAATTTCTTAATAATTCAATTTAGGATTGATATTTGTTTAATATTAAATCAATCTTTATTCAACAACAATATTAAGTAGAATCTAGAGCGTCTAATAGTACGCAGTCTTACTCCTAATATTCAGTAGGAATCTAGAAATCTAGTAGTACGCAGTCTTACTCCTAACTAATAGATAGGCTGTTTTCAAATGACCGTTATTGTAATTTTATATTATATTATTTAAAATTTTCATAAGATTATGTGAAATGAAATAATTATTTATATTTGGAAAGCTTAATAGATAATTATCATTGAAACCATAAACAAGCTTTTCACTTCTTCATTTCTTTTTTTTTTCTCAATACTACTGATATTGAAGTAATAAAATTAGCTCAACTGTTTTCCTTCAATCGACACAACGCATATTGTGTGAAAAACTTGATGAAAATGCTTCCTCTCATGTTCTTGATCTGCATGATATTAATATAGCTAAGTTTGAATTGTCCAATATGTATATTTTTATCAAATTTACAGTAATTAAACGGCTGTCTAGATACCAAATGGGTTCATATTTATGGTCATTTCTAATATATGCATGGTCGGGACTAGGGACAAACCTTGGAAGATCACAACCATGGGGCTGCCATCTCCAGAACTGGTAATCCTTATCAGGCCTGCCATGCTCCTGACACGTCAATTGTGGCTGTATGTACGGACATTCCGATTCTTCGTAAAGCGGCCGATTCAACTCGTCCCTCACCCACTTCCCACTGAACACGTCGCAACCTACCGGTGTCCTGCCTATTGAAAATGGCAGGTTCTCCCACTTCCTCTCTAACCACCCCAAAACAAAAGCCAACTCACTGAATCCTCAACACCATAAACTTACACATCTTTAAAATATAGACAAAACTATGAAAGCATTGTGGGGTGTGTATATATGTATGTATAAGAATGTTACCGCTATAATATTTACAGAGTCCACTGACCTGTCCTTGTGAGGACTTTTTCGGCGTTGAGATCAAGGTCTCCAAGGAGGCACAAGAAGTCCTCCCAATATAGGATGGTAACGAAAACAACGAAAGCTAATAGAGTGAAGATGTATGGAGAGAGACGAGCCTTTCTCACCAGAATTGAGGACGACGAGGCAGAGAGAGGTGGCTTCATGTCTTTCCTCGGACTGTGCCTACTGTTTCGCATAGGATTAAAAGTCGAAGAAGCTTATTCGAGTTGTTTATTAAGCTGTTACGTGGGGTTTGGAATAGATATAGGTGTTACTTAGGTTGGTGGCAAATCCGAAGATCACATGAAAGCAAGAGAGAAAGAAAATCCTCAGTTTGATTTTGTGATATATATAAGTAGACTAATTATGTGTTTGTGAGTCGAATACAGTACACTTAAGTTTATTTAATGGAAGGTTAGAATTACTTACATTATCATCTCCTCCACATTTATAAAGTCCCAACTTATTGGATACATTTGAGAGAGTTTTAAATTTTCAACTTTTAAAGTCAAACGCCTTCATCATCAGTGCAATGGAATAATTTTTATTTTGGGGCTTAGTTGATTTTCTCTGAAATTTACACTTTCAACACATACACTTATGGCAAACATTGAGACAATTCAGTGACATGTGAAGCCAAAAGGTCTCCTTTTCTACGTATTTCAAAATTAAACAACTAATATACGAATTAATAATTGGCTTCAAGTAAAGGATTTATCAGTCAACATTCTGAACGACATACATCGAGAAAATCGAAGCCAATGATTATCTTCGATATGACATATGTCGTAATTAACTGTTTGCTTAATTTCTTTTTGTCAATAATCAATATGCTGGTAGACATTGAGTAAATGGACTTTACACAACAAACTCAATTCTTTAAGGAGAAGTTGGATTAAGGACAAACATATAGCTGTCTCATTATCTCCATTCGGTGGTAACACATTTTTCCAATACTATTTATTCCATAATTTACAAGTCTCATTTCTTTTATATATGATCTCTTTCTCTTTTTTTTTTTCTCCTTAAAATGTTGCAACACAAGTGATGAGTAACTGTAGTGGGTACTGCTGCATGATTGAGTAGGAAGCCATTATGAGACTTAACTTATAAGTGAAGGGTACGTGCAATGAAAAGGTAGCGCATCATTATCTCCACTTTTTTTATATAAAATTTTAGCCTTTTATACATGATAATACATCCACGTCAATCGCAATTTTTAGAGAAGGTGAATAACCTGCCACTTGTTTTATAAAAGGCTTAGGTGAAAATTTGGTGATGTTTCGGCTTCAAGTGGTTGTTGTCATACACTCCCCCAACAAATCCTTGAGTGGAACAGCTGGGATATGGTTGACTTTCTTTGTGATGGATTATCGATTGTCCAACTCTACGCAAGGATTGTAAATTTCTGTTATGTAGGAGTTTTTGCTATCTCAATAAATTTCATAAAGAAAAGTTCCTTCCCAAGTCTATAATTATTCATGATCGATGGTGCCATTTTTCAAGTAAAGTAAGCAATGATACTAAGTCCTATAGTAAAAAATGATGCAATTCGATCGTTTTATAGTCTTGAAGTCCCAAGTCTTACGCCTGGGATAAAGATTGCTTACGATCCGGTACAGAGTGAAATATGTTGTCACTCGCCATCAATTCGCATTCAAAAGCCTGTTTGAGATTCCTGTTGAATATGACAATAACATGACATCAGAATTGCGGTAGAAACCTTTCACATCACGGTTGGTAAATTTGATTCATTTCGTCTTAGGCGTACTCTAATTCTAAAAGAAGTCTCCCTAATATCTTTTTAATAATTTGAGCCGTAAAAAAGGAGATTATAATAAAAAAAAGACCCAGTATACTAAAACTTATAAATGCTACTTATATTGAATATGAACCTTTATTTCATTAAATAATTTATTAAGAATACATAATTTATAAGTTATTACCAATCGTTAACGATTTATTGAATATGCATACAAAAAATAGTGATTGGGGTTTTACTTGCATAGAAGTTTCACAGTCCTCTTAATTCAACATTGGAAGCGTAAGGACAGAGGCTGTTTATGCATCTCTATCAACTTGACTTTGTTAACCAGCTATCAACTGCTAACCTTTTCTTCTCGTGAACAACCAATGACTTCGGGGACTTGTTATCAAAGCAACATGCGACTTGAAATTCTTCCCCAGCTAGCAAGCCCGCGGTGTTCCGTTCCTAGCTGCAGATTCTGGGGTCAAAATAAGAGGAAAAAATTAAGAGCTGCTATTCGAGATTGAAATGCAAGTACTATTGAGATGTTTCGTTGTGTTCTAGGCTCAACCTTAAATTAGTCAAATCTCATTTCTTTATTTACCTGTTTTACACTATATATTGATTAAGAAAACACTCTCAGCGTCCATTAACGAGCAACATAGCCCGCATTGGCACATGGCATGCTACATGTCCTCTCCCGACTTTTCAACTCGCACATGTTTGTTAGTCGTGAAAGTATTTTCAGATTGTATTGCCTACGAGTAAGAAGAACAAGGAAAATGGGATAACACAAACTTGCCAAAGGACGGTATCTTCATGAAGATTCAAGAATGTGAAAGTGGGAAAAGTATGCACAAGAATATAAAATGCTAAATGCCAGTTGCAAAACGATAAAGAGACTGCAAAATTATCACTATCTGAAGATATCACAATGAACAGAGTGTGATCGTAGACCATAGAACTGGAGAAAAAAATGTGGAAAAAATTGGTATACTTGTCATCCTAAAGGGTAGCTCTTCAAAGAATTTCTAAATTCCTGGTGTACTTTGATAAGACAAACAGGCCATACTACCAGCTACTTTCCACAGAGAGAACCGACTTCCCTTGCCTCGAAACATCAGTTCTCGGAATTCTGATGACCCAGAACTATGGCATGTAAATATGAGCTTCCTTTTTTTTCACTTGCTTAAAAGTTAACAGCAGAATAGGTGCTTCAATAGCATTCAGTAGGTCCTCTTAACTTTCCTCACCAAAGAAATTCTGTAAGGAGAAATAAGTTACAGTCGTAAGTTTGAGGATTGCTGTAATCTATAGCATGCAAGTATTTGACAAAATTACATTGGGAAATACCGGTATTCTCTGGGGCAATCTGCCCCAAAAGTCCAAGTTTGAAATTATCTGGAACAAAAAAAAAGTTCCAGAGGCAGTCGAGCACCACCAATGGACTCAAATATTTCCGGTCAATATCACTTGTCCTCAAGAGTGTCGTTCAATGAAATTAATGTATTATTTGCTACTCTATCAACATTTCTAGGCTATTTGAATTTACATACTAGATCATGCATGTTAATATCCCCAGTTGAATCGGCCTGGTAAATCAAATTACAAATCATGAAAACGTGAATTTTAGTCTGATGCCATCTATGCGGACATTGTTCCAAGAGTTCAATACCCACTAGGTATTAAAGCAAACATCTTATGAGCAGATTCTGTTAGACATTTTTGCCCCTAAGGGCAATTTTGTCAGTTTCCACATTCAGTGGATATTTATTAATTGTAATTTAGTTTTGAATAACTTATCGGTTAAGTTACGTAATTTGATCTAGATAAAAATAATAAAATGACCCAATAAATGATCTAAATCAATGAGTCGAAGTTCGGGTGAAAAATGGAACCAAATTAGTGTGGACCTGGTTCATATCGACCTTGTGATGGGGAAGTCCGATATGGAAGCTATATATATATATGTTATTGTCTTCTGCAGTTGCTCATATATCAACGGCGAGCATAAGGAATCTCTGACCCGTTAAGAGAGCTTGTGTTTTGAGAAAACTGTAAAAAAGACCTAGTTCGTGTCCTGGAGAGCAATTCCTGTGAAGACGGTGGTAGATTCGGATTCGTTTCTGTGTCAGAAAGCTTGTTTGAAGTTTCAGAACCGAAAATCAGGTATTTCTGCATTTCTCCGTTTTTTGGCCTTTTACGTTCGATCTGGGATACATGACTAAGGACCCGTCACGTATTACATGTGGTATCAGAGCGGTGGCGTGATCAGGTGGTTAAAAACGAAGATTTTTCAGTTTTTCTCTTCATAAGGTTTTCGGAGAGTTAGCTTCCGTTTCTCAATTTTTCTTGCTTTTTATTGCATCAAAGTAGTATACATATGTTTACCCTTGAGAAACGGGCTGAAAACGAGCTCGAGAAGTTCGAAAATTGACCCGAAGCTCGTCAAAAATTGCCATTTTCTAGTGAGAGAGGCGTCATCGTTGGGCGCGTGTGCGCCACACGCCCGACGATGAACAGTTCCACGGGCGCATGCATCGCACGCACCGACACGTGGCCGCATATGAGCCAAACGCGTGTTTGGTGCGCGCGATGCACGCGTCAACGTCGGTGCGCGCGTCTGTGCGTGATGTGAACGAACACGTCTCCCCCGCGTCTGAGTAGGCTGCGCAGACTTGCGACGGACGTGGGCGTAACGTTGTTAGCTGACATCATGCTGACGTCAGCCATACGGACGTCAGCTATAGTAACATTAAAAAAAAAAGAAAAACACAAAAATTTCAGACTTTCCGTAAGGGTACCTCGGGGTGTTTTGGGTTAGTTTTCTGGTCCGGAAAATTTATAAAGTATTTTTTTTTCATTTTTCTGGATTTATTACATTAGTAATAAATTAAAGTTTAACTCCAAAAAAAGAAATTAAGGTATTCTGGATCCAATTTCAAGTGAATTTTCATGCTTCAGACATCACATGAGAGAGACGCTTCAAATTGTCGTGTCTTAGGTCTCATATTCAGGGTTCGGGATTGCATGAGGCCAATCGGAAAAGGAATTGAGACATTCTGAAGCCATTTTAAAGTTAATTTTCATGCTACGAACTTGCCATAAAGGAGATACATGGGATCCTTGTGTCTCGGGCGATCGATTCAGTATTAAGTAATGCACGATAGTCACTCTACTGAGATTTTTCTTTTACGAAAGTCTCAAATGAAGTTTTCAGAGAATGTCTTTAGCACAGGTATGTGACAATGAGGTTGTGCATCTAGGTTTGCATTTATTGGAGTCACATTGTCACATACCATATGCCCATAAAGAATGTGAAGATAACATAAAGATGTATCCCTTGGGTTAGTGGACTTTTTGGGATACTGATGAGAATGTAGTCACCAAAGTGGCCTTTCAAGTCAATATTTTGGATTGTTCTACTTACATGTTGGGGGATGTCTCTAACTTTATGTTTGGTTATTCTACCCAAAGGTGTTGGCCGTACATAATGTTTTGAGATGATCATAAAAGCATTAGATGGAGGAAAACCGTTGCTTAAATGATCTATTCACCCAAAGGTGGTAGTATCGTGAGAGTTAACAGTTTGTACTCTGATCACGTTTTATGCTAAAAGTCTAATTACATATATTATGTATTCAGCCCAAAGATGTTTCATCATATGTGTGATCAGATTTTTAGGAAAGATACTGTTTAATAGCTTTCAGTATTGCTGTTATCCTACATTTGTGCTGATCTAATCAACGTTACTAAAAAGTCACCTTTTCGGTCAATAAAATCAGTGTCACCATTAAAACCCTGACCGATTTCAATACAAGAAATAGACAGAGGATGTATCAAATGCTATGGAAATAGCTGCGGTTGATATGACCATATAGACAAATAGGTCATCTCCACCTACATCCATGAGCTTGAAAGCTCATCAAGCAGCTTATGAAGTGTAACATCCCGTTTCCAGAGAACGGGTCGGACCCAAGAAACGGGTCCAGATGTGGTAAATTACCACATCTCATGCT
>JAOTAY010000191.1:12117786-12146337 GCA_025629805.1 Erythroxylum baracoense
ATTTTATTTTATATATTAATTCTATTTAATATAATATTATGACTTGGTCATAGTTGGTATTACGAAAAATTATTGAGAGTATATTAGGTAGTTTACATTTATTAGGTTACGTTCCATCCTAAACCCTCCGAATCGAAGGTTTCTTATTTTCACTGTTTAGGATGGAATGGAACGTAACATGAAACCTTCCGCTTCCATCTCATTCCATTCCATTCCATTATGAAACCTTCAACCAAACGATGGAAGCGTGTTACGTTTCATCCTCTTCCGCCCTCAACCCCTCAACCAAACATAGCCTTAGATAATAGTTTGTTTCAAAATCCTCGAAGCATAAGGTATCACGATTACCATATAACATGATTTCTTTAAAATGCCTATATGAAGGGGGAAGTGGGCAAACAAGCAAAACAGTTTTATCATCATCAATATTCCCATCAAGATTTTCATGATCAATCAAGATAAAATTGAACTCATCTAGGTGAGATTGGACAAAGATACCTTCTTGCATTCAGATGGTGAATAAATTGTAGCACCCCACTCCTATAGGGCATATTCCTAAAGATACCGTCGGTATTCGAGAACACGCTCTACGAGGGTGGAGTGCTAGAATGGTCAATCAAATTCAGTACAAATTTTTTTTCACATCACACGCAACAAATACGTTTTAAACAAATAAAAAGAATAACATGTTCAATCAAGGCCCATATCATTTATAAACATATCGAGAACAAATCGATTCTCAATTTAATCATTTCATTTTTATCAAAACACTTTCAGTCATTACACTTTACAATTCACATAAACATTATACAATATTTACGTAATACATTATTTAATACAAAAATGATGGAAAATACATATGCAGATGTGAGCTGATCCCGACCTCTATCTCTTACTCGAATGCAGTGGCTAGACTTTAATTTGTTTAACCAGAGATCTTCTCTAAGCCTGAAAAATGTTGCAAATATTAGGTTGAGTTTTGCGAACTCAGTGAGTGGACCATCTTCAATGGCTCACTTAAACACATAACACATCAATTCATATAATCATATAATTCACATCATTTCACTGATCATCATGTTGAATCACATATACTTCATATTTACGTAATTCATATTTCACATTCAGAAATCATTCAAATAGTGCATTTCAATCATTTAAACATACAGATCAATTATACATGTAATGTAAATGAGACTCACTTTCAATGGTTATCGTTGTGACCGAGTGCCTATAACTGTCCCGTATCTATTGTAGATACCAGGCTCATTATTAACTGTCCCTTATCCGTTGGGAATATATGGCTCATTTTACATAATAAGCCAGAGGCTCTTACCATATTCTAAGCTTTAAGCTTTTTTTCAATTTGGTGGCTACTCCAGTCACAATAGCCTTTATCTTTCATGCATTCATGTAATGAAATGCACTACATTCACATATTTTCAAACAATCACTAGTGCTCAATTTTCCACATTCGCATTCACATTCACATTCACATATATTCATCGGATCAATATCCGGCATTCAACAATAATGTTGAGAATCACTTATTTCAGTCCAATTCACATACAATGAGCACTTCCTATGTTCTCATATTTATCAAGCTCCTAAGACTATTAATGTCCGGAATCGTATCAATCACATTCACATTCAATAGTAATTCAATACAGAAATTCAAAACAGAACAAACAATAAAAATGAGACTATCTAGGTCGACTCACAGTACACTCCAAATTAGCGTTGCTTCTATGATCTGGAAATGTCTGGATACAAATGTTGAATCCTATATATCAATTTCATGCAACTCACATATTGCACACATATTATTAATTGCACAATCATATAAACATTTCATTATACACATATGTGTATGTGTAAGGTATAATGCATGCTCATATTGATAATCCCAGGTATATTTCCTTTATTCATTTCTCATAATCAATTAACATCTTTCAATCATTCTTTAATATCTAATGCACTTTACTTGCTTTACTCATCTCATTCTTCATTCGCTAGGTTCACTTAAGATCTCATTCAAGTCTAATTACCTTATATGGAAGCACCCTAGCATCGCTTGGTTCAATCTTCACTCAAAAGACCACTCTTTACCTTTTTAGGTCTGGCCACGACCGTGGTGTCCTTTCCACAATCGTGACAGAAATATTTTCTGGCTAGGCTACGATCGTGACATAATCTTATTTTATTAGGTCACGATCGTGCTGTAAGGGCCACGATCGTGCCCTGTATTTTTCTTCCTTCATCCACACTAATTCAACACATATTTTAACACTAATTTCACACCAATTTCTCTAGAATTCACTTCCGTTAACACAACATCATTCCACACTAATTCAAATACCAATTTGATTGCATTAAACTCTCAACCTCAAATCATTTGATTTATCACATTCATCTAAATCCCATCATTCATGAAATCCAATCTCCTTCCATATTATGCCTTATTCATAATGCATCAAACAATTCATTAATTATGTTATGTCCTTATTTATCACTCTAAACATTTCACATTTAATGCATTACCTTCAAATATCCTTTTCCTTAAAGGTATAACATTAAGATCAATCATAACTTATCACACTTTTAACTAACTTTTCCAACATTACTTATATTCCTTTTAAGCCTCAATTAAGTTCAAAAGCATCATAGATTTATACCTCATCCTTAATTGGTTCAACCATTACATAATCAAAACATTAGCATGTAAAATCCCTGCCCATGATCGTGGCATCCCCTGCCACGATTGTGACAGAAGTTTTTATCCTATTTATCCTGCAGTTTTCCAGTTTTCTCATAACAGATTTTTAGGTCAGTTTTGTATAATCATTTTGACCTAAAAATGAAGTATTTAGACAACACCGTCTTCTAAACAAATGTTCAATTATGTCTTAAGTTTTTAATGAAACCAAAATTATGCAGTTTGGTTCAGTCTTATGAAATTTATACCTAAAATACTACAGACTATTCTTATACCATGACAACATATAGTTCTTAACTTCAAGCCAAAATTCAAGACCCTTAGGGACAGAATTCAAATTCACTTCCTTCATGAAAATTGTATCCTTATATCTCTAGTTTAATCTAAATTAAAAATCGTTCCATTTGGATAGCTACAGATCAAGATATGTCCAAAATACAGATGTATGTTCAGTGATAGTACTCCATCTAGCATATTCCAGCACATATTTAACTTCATTATCAACTCTACTTTGTCTCAAACTATCATCCTACTTCTTCTCATTCCATGAATAACATTAATTCACTACCGTTTAGAGCATGATCTCTTTATTAATACACCACACCCATGTTAAAACACATATGTGAAAATCCATTATCAATCATCAAATTTCTCAATATACATGTTCTATTTAACACTACCCATGAAGATTAAAGCTTAACTTACTTGATTTAACTCCAAATCCTTCAAAAGCACACCAACCCTAGCCTTGTTGATAACCAACATACATCACCATTTTAAGGTGGGAGGTTGGGTTATCTTGTGGGGAAATGAAAGAGGGTGCAAGATGATGGTAACAAATGGAGGGAGAGAGCAAGGTGTACGTTGATGATGGTTGGGTGAGTAAAAACTTATAAAGAAAGATAGATGAGAAGAGATGGAGAAGAAGGAGTCACGAAAATAAGAAGAGAAAGCAAGGAACAAAACAATAAATGGTCTTTCAAGGTTAAAGAATTGTGGGATATAAGTGGTGTGGCAAGTGCCACATGTCACTTGCCACATGTCACTTTCTCATGGTTCCATTTGTCCCTTCTTTAATAACTAGTCTATTTGATTCTAATTTCTAATCCAATTGTCTCCCAATTTTCAATGACATATGTGACTAAATCCCAATGTCATTCATAAAAATTTCTAATGTCGTCTGACACTTATTTCTTCTACTATTCATCAACTGTCTTGCCACTTGGCATTTTTCTTAGTCCAAAAATACCTTTAATTTCCATAAAATTCTCAAGTTTCACCGAAAATTCTAAATCACTAATAAAACACACCAAATCAATTTTTAAGAAACATAATCTACAATTCACATTATAATTATATTAAATATCAGTTATACCTGAAAATGTTAAATGAGTGCATGTATAGTAATTGAAATGTGTGCAAAACAATCAAATTCACGTGCGTGTATACTAATATTATGTATTAGTATGAAATGCAATTTTCTAATATTTCATTGTTATTTCTCAGATATAAAAATCTAGGATTATAACCCTTAGTATGAAAACGACATGTTACATAAATGTTCCTTAAAAAGAAGCTTATTGGCGAGGCTCTTTGCCATATAAAGTGATTCCAATTTTAACCACAACCTATCTGTCGTAGTTTCATTAATCACATCATAAAACTTCTTAGGAAAGGCATAGCTAAATTGCCGAAAGGGCTTTCTCATTGAGGTCCTCCTATTGCTCATCACTTATAATGTCTAGCTTCTTAGATTTTTCGTTAAAGGCTTTCTTTAACCTATATTGTGTAAGAAAAACTTTCATCTGGGAACACCAAATTTCAAAACTAATATTTCCTTCAAATTTCTCAATGTCAAACTTAATGACAGTTGACATAGTGAACTACTCCTTGATTGAGATTAATGAGGCTCTGACACTAATTTGTTAGACTAACTTTGGTAGAGAATAAATGTAAAAACATAATTAAAGGGAGCCACAAACAAGAAAACAAGAAATTTATCGAAACACAGAAATTACATAAAAAACCTGATTGTTGGGAGTAAAACTCACAGAACAAAGAATCAATTTCACTATGTTTAGGGTTACAAGGTGTTTAGAAACTCTCACATAACTTTCTATAGTCTCTCACGAAGGCTGAGAAATCTTCACTCACTATCATAAGCAAATCTCATAGGATGTATATACACGAAAGTGAGAAGGATAACAATGTCCAACATATTATTGTGCCAACTACACAATCATCTACACAACAAAAATTCTGTTACATATAAAAAGACATATTGTGTCAGTTACATTTTGTATTGTGCTGTTGGATGCCAAATAAAAATAAGGCTGCAACGAACAAACATAATTTGTTTTACAACATATGAAAAATTGCCAATGCTTTTAACAACTCAGTACTACATTAACTAGAGAGCAGCGAGAGAATTGAGTTATACTCTAATAGTTGGCAAAGAGGAATCATCAATCCATCTAAACATGGAAAATTGTATGCGACAGTCTTTATCATAAAATTTACCATTCCTGTGGTGATGACATATTTATTGTTTATCACATAAGATGCATAATCAACCATTTCACTACTATAGTAAGAAGATGACGTACTAGCTTTCCTACAAAAAATTATTGTAACTTACATGATATACGAAAATGCCACATCTAACTTGAATAAAGTTTCCCTACAATTCTAACCAAAAAGGATCTCGTATGTTCTAAAAAATACTTAAATACTAACAGACAATAAAATTTATACATGACAAAAGAGTCTAGAGTCAACATGTACACTACAACTCAGTTTTTTGATGAGGAAATTTCTAGTCTTATACATGGTAACAATAAAGATTTACAAAATAATCATATACCATGTAATCAAAACATCTGTAAGGGTTGTGATTAAAAATCATTCCTTTGCATAACTGCTCCATAAATTGAAATATGAAAAGTTCAGGTCAGCCAACTTTATAACAAGAATATATCACTTGCAACTAGGTAGAAATTAAAGTAATAGCAATGCATCAGATTCTACAGAACATCCCCTTCTATGCATTCTTAAAAAAATATGTTGCAGAATTTCATTCCCCAAGATGCAGAATTCCAACTAGAGATAAGACAACATAGAAATTGCTAGGTAGTTATAAACACAACAAGAATGACAGGAAGTTTACCGTAAGAGCCATATCCAAATTATAGCGGGGCCTTCTAGCCATATAAACAAAAAGGCTCTTTAACCGTAAAAATACTTGAAAAATAAACAAATAAATCTTGACATGATGGAGCCAATCATAAACTAGACAATACTAGTATTAAAAGTCACTTGACAAAACATACAATAGTGAATTCAATAAAAATAGAAGGTAGGTGATCATTAATCAGAATTTGATCCCAATTTTCTAGAGGAAGTATAATATGTAAGGCAAAGAACACTTAATATTATAATCTAACGTAGGTTTCTCTAGAATTCTTATTGCCTATTGTACGAAATAAAATAGGAAGTTTCAATAAGTTGAAACTTGAAATGCAACATCCTTATTCTACTAAAAACCTATTGATAACATACGATTTCAACTCTTATTTTTTGTTTATTATTGTAACATCAGTTATTAGAGATAGCTCTTATCTGTAGTATATAGATAGCTCTTATCTGTAATCCGTTTTAAATCCTTTATGTTCATATTATCTGTTATCCATGTATCTACATTATGTATGTAAAGGCTCTATGACCTCTGTAAATATTATTAGAAATATAACACAATTATTTACTTTATTATCGTATAAGAGCTCACATCAAACACATAATTTTTTTCATACAACATTAACATCCACATTTCAGAAGCCAACCAACATGCTAAATCCAATAGGTTAAAACCAATATGGTAGAATCATCAAACCACTCCAGAAGACGTTCAACAGTTAGAAAGCATTATCAACACCAATACGACATAATCATCACACCAAACACTCACAACACCGACATCCATACTCCAAAAGACATTCAACAATTAGACATAATTATTATAGAAATCATTCAACACAAATTCAATACCACAATTAGTATTCACAAAAAATTCAATACCATAATCAAATGGCAGATACCAATACATCAACATCACCCTTCAATCTAATCACAACCTTCCTTACCACACCAATAGATTTCACCAATTATCTCGTTTGGAAAAAATCAAATTTAAGTTATTTTGATTACCTTTAATCTCATTAGCAATATGGATGGCACTATCTCCCCATTAGCAGCAGCCTCCAGCTCGGAATCTCCATCTTCAATTTTTCACAAATGGCACAAATACGATCAAGTATTACTTCCTCACAGCATCGCTCTCTCCATCAATCTCCCGACTAACTCTCAGCTATCACACTGTTCGTGCACTCTGGCTTGGAATAACAAATCATTTTATGCAACAATTGGCTTCCTAATGCTCTCTTCTCCATTGCCGACTCCACATGCTGAAGAAAAGCTTCAACACCGTCACTATTTTCTCTCTCTCTTATCTCCACATCTGCAGACGACTTGACAACTATTGGTGATACAGTCGTTGCTAAAGACCTAGTTCTCTTCACCTTGAATAGCCTCCCAACTGATTATGAATCCTTCAATAGGCATGGAAATTGGGCCCAAGCTAGGCCCAAATTGGCTCATTTTGTCAAAAATGATGTCATTTTTTGAAATTTTGTTAAAAAATAAATTAGGCTGGTCTATCGGATTGGAGCTCGGGCCTCTCCAGTCGAACCTAGGCAGGCCTGGGCTTAGCCTGACATATTGTCATCCCTAATCCTTTATCACCACAACTGAACATCACGATACTCACTTGAATTTTCTCGAGCTTTGAATCAAACTTCTAGGTCATAAATAACACCTACTCCCCTGTCACCCACCTCCACCACTAGACATTACTCTTTGTGTCTCGCACACCAGTAGTCATCACTCCCACAGCATGTGTGGCAGAGACAACAAAAAAGCTCGCAAAGGGGGGCACTACCACTCTCCCTTTGCTTCTTGGGTTAACCTTATTTCTGTTGGGCTCCTACTTTCCAACCTGCTTCTTCTTTTGGGCCTCCATAAACCCTTGGGCCCATTTGTCCTACTTGTCCACTGCATCAAGCTTCTGGCCCACTTCATTCACAACACTTTTAGGCCTAATTTCAACCTCCAACCTAAGCATCCAATAATGATTCATTTCCCAGGTCCACTAAACCACCCACACAATGTCAAATATGTTGGAAATGGATCCATATTACTTCCCACTATCGTTTTTGATATTCCAAGTCTCATAATCATTTTAGTGATTCTTGATATAATAATAATAATAATAATAATAATAATAATAATAATAATAATAATAATCTTTCTACAACATTTATTACCATGAATATTCAATCTAAACTAGGCACCACTCACCTAAATTCCAGTACTATTTTTGACCACTACCTATATGACTCTCAGTTCTCACATTGTAGAATCCATATTCCCGTATGATGGGTCCAATCAAGTAGTCGTTGGAAATGAACAAACTCTTCCCATTTCCTCTACTAGTTCATTCACTAAATCTAATTCTTCACGCCCTCCTCATCTTCGTGATATTTTGATTGTTCCTAATCTTACCACAAATTTGTTATTTGTTTCCAAATTTGTTTCTAATAATTCATGTCTTATTGAATTTAATCATTTTAGTTAGATTATGAATGACCTTCAAACCAAGATACTACTCCTTGTGAGTTTCGTATACAATAACCTTTATCCTTTGAAGATACCATCATAATTTCGCAATTATGTCTCTCTCACTGCCACCACTGCTTCCTTGGATCTATGGCATCAACTACTTAGTCATCTATGTCGCTCTAAGTTATCTAGTTTATCTTCCATTTTAGTAGTTAAATCCAATGTCATTAATTCTAGTACTTCTTATCTTAAAGGAAAAAATGTTCATCTTTCATTTCTATTATCCTCTTATCTCTCTATAAAACCTTTACAACTCACTTATTGTGATATTTGGAGACCTTCTTTGACTCTTTCCTTATCTGGGTATCGGTACTTTATTATCTTCACGGATGATTTTAGTCGTTTCTTGGATTTTTCTTTTGATTTAAAAGTCACATGCTCTTCTTTGTTTTTAAACTTTTAAAACAACCACTGAAAACCTTTTCTCCACCATTATAAAAATTTTCAATGCGATAGAGCTCTTGAACTCATCAACGACGTCTTCGCTTAATATCTTACTACCCATAACATCACTTATTGTATCTTATGTCATTATACTCCTTTTCAAAATGGCCTTGCCTAATGTAAAATTCTCCATATCATTGAAATAAGCCTTGCTCTTCTTTTGCATGCCTCTTTACCTAAATCCTTCTGGGTTGAAGCTTTTTACACTATTGTTTATCTTATCAACCTTTTACCTACATATGTTCTTAATCATCAATCTCCTCATGAAACACTTTTTCACACCAATCCAAATCTCTCTCACCTTCGAGTCTTTAGTTGCACTTATTTTCTCTTTTTAGGCTTTACCTGTACTAATAAACTCACACCTAAATCGACTCCTTATGCTTTTCACAAATACTACTCTAAGTATAAATACTACCATTGTTTTGATCCTCACACCTCTAAACTTTATATCTCTTAACATGTGTGTTTTATTGAACATGTTTGCTACTATTCCACCCTCTCTTCTCATTCTTCTCTTTCCCCTTCTCCTCCCTCTATTCTCTCCTTATCTTTACCTTTTAGCTCAACTCACCCTACATCTCTACGCTTACCTATTAATCCTCCACCAATTTACCTCTCATCTTATGGTCACTTGCACACATGATCACACCTGTGTTTCTCGCTCTTTTGATGATTATGTCACCTATTCCACACTTGTTACAAATTCTGATCCCATACATTTCACTCATGCTAAAAAATTTCCACACTGGCATCAAGCCATGTTTGATAAGTTCACTGTTCTCCGCCATAATCATACTTAGAATCTAATTCCTCCTCCACCAAATGCTAATATTGTTGGTTGTAAATGGTTATTTAGTATCAAGCAAAATCCTGATGGCTCCATTTACCATC
Source organism: Erythroxylum baracoense (assembly GCA_025629805.1). NCBI lineage: Eukaryota > Viridiplantae > Streptophyta > Magnoliopsida > Malpighiales > Erythroxylaceae > Erythroxylum > Erythroxylum baracoense. The sequence goes on from JAOTAY010000191.1 coordinate 12,127,574, forward strand.
ATAAGGCTTGACTAGTAGCTACAGGTTATCATCAAACTTCTAGCGTTGACTATACTAATACGTTTAGTCCTGTTGTTAAACCTACCACCATTCACATTGTTCTCATTCTTACTCTATATCATAATTGGCTTATTCGTCAACTTTATTTCAACAATGCCTTTCTTCATGGTCATCTCCAAGAACAATTTTTTATGTCTCAACCTTCTAGGTTCACAGATCCCCACTATCCTCATCATGTCTATCATCTCCATAAAGATTTATATAGCTTGAAACAAGCTCCTCGAACCTGGTTTTATAGGTTAAGTAAGAAACTTCTTGATCTTGGTTTTATCACATCCAAATCTAACAGTTTCCTATTTATTCAGACCACCTCTGGTCACACAATCTTTGTCTTTGTTTATGTGGATGATATCTTGGTTACAAGTTCTTCACCATTGTTCATTATATCTCTTACCAATGATGTCAACACCACCTTCACCATCAAAAATTTAGGACTCCTTCATCACTTTCTCGATATTGAGGTTATTCTTATTCCTACTGTCTTCTACTTACTCAGCATACTTACATCAAAGATCTCTTTCTTTGAACTAGTCTCCATAATTCTAAACTTATGCTCTCACCTATTACCCATACCCTTCCTTTATCTAAAAATCACGGTCATCCCCTTCTTGATGCTACTAAGTATTATAGTATCATTAGTGCTCCACAATACCTTCCTGACATCTAATTTGTTGCCAACAAAGTTTCTCAATTCTTACAATGTCCTATCGATATCCACTAGACTGCATTTAAATGGATTCTTAGTTATCTTCACTCGACCTCTTCTTGTGACATTCACTTTACTAAATCCTCTTCTCTTAATCTCCATGCTTACTATGATGCTAATTGGGTTGGTTGTCATGATGATCGTCATTCTACATCTAGCTACTACATCTTTCTCGGATCCAATCTCATCTCTTGGAGTGCTAAGAAACAACCAACAATTGCTCGACTAGTACTGAAGCAAAATATCATAGTATTGCTCTTACAACTGTAAAACTTTGTTGGATCACTTCATTTCTTGACAAAATCAGTTTCTCTTAAATCAAACATATTCTTTGGTATGATAACCTTGGTGCTACTTTTCTTGCTTATGATCCAGTCTCTTATGCTTTCACAGAGCACATTGAGATCAACATTCACTTTGTTTAAGATCTAGTAGCAAACAATCACTCTAAATTCGACATATCTCATTTACTGACCAAATTGCTAATGTTCTAACAAAAGTTCTCTCTTTGACCAAGTTCCAACATCTTTGAGACAAACTCATGATTACTAGTCTTCCTGAGTTTGAGGGGGGCTAATAACATGTGATTTCAACTATCTTATTTTTTATTTGTTATTGACAACATCAGTTACTGTAGATAGCTCTTATCTTTAATATATAGATAACTCTTATATGTAATATGTTTTAAATCCTTTTTGTTCATAGTCTCCCTTATCTCATGTGTACATAAAGGCTTTAAGACCTCTCTAAATATTATCATAAATTCAACACAATTATTTACTTTATCACCCATCAACATTAATATTGTGAGATTTTAAACCCATCAAAGACTTTGACTTTGACTGCTCCTACCAAATCCCCCATCATCCACAAATCCCCCCTTAAAAGGAAAGAAAATGTTTAAAAGAGAAACTATATTTTCATAAATTTAAGTTCCACATTCTTAATGCGGTGACACTGTGCTAAAGTGACTGATAGAACCACATTGAAAATAAACAAAGAAATAGAGTTCTTTATATGTGAAAAAGGATTCGTTTAACTTCCTTACATATAAATCACTCCTAAAATAAAAATAATTACAAAGTTTTATACACGGGTATACAAATCTATTAATCTAAGAATCTACTTCGAAAGAAATGTCGTTGACTCCTACACTTTAAGGTTTTGCGTTACCAACTTGAACTAAAATCTCAACAAATCAAAACTGCTTAACCACGATTAATGGCACTGCGAGAAAAGCCATATGGGACGCAGACATGAAGAAAAAAGGAAAAAGAGGGGTACCCATCTTCGCCAACTAAGTCGTGAAGGTAATTAGGAAGCTTCACACCATAATAGAAACTTATTTCGCAGACTCCATTGACCCACAAAATCTACACAACACACAGTAGCAATATCGTAATAAAACATTTCAGCAAGTTTTTTCCTAGCATTTTATGCATTTAATTTCCTTCTATTTTCTCAGCTGTTCATTGCGAGTCAAATGGTAAGCTACTCAGAAGCTCAAGTTTATGAGACTAATTTCGTTCTCTAATCAATCATGTTGCTTGCTCTTGGAGCTGAGAAATCAACATAAAATGGTTGGGTTGGCCCACGTTAGGTGGACTTTAGGAAAGTTTGTTAACAAATGATGGCCTAATTTTTTTTTTTGACAATTAATGATAGCATAAAGTTAATGTTTTAAAAATTATACTAAAAATTAAACCGATAAAATAAAAGTTTTAAAGGTTCAATCGATATTAAACCGTTATAAAATTGACTGAAGATTGAATAAAATTAAAAAATTAGAAAGATATTGGTAAATAAAATTTAATTGATTTATTTTTGATTATAAGAATTTATTAATTTATAAAAATTAATCAACTAATTAATAAATTGATCAATTTTTAACAACATGAGTTATTAAAGTACAGAGGAGAATTGTGCCTAATTGCAAACAAGAATTTGAGAATAATGCTCAATTGCAATGTATCACTGAAGTTTGGGTACCAGTATTTGGTGAATGGGAGAGAATAATAAAAGATGACAGTATGAATATTTTGTAATTATTTTTTAGCATAATTGTCTTTTTATTTCTTAATTTTTAACCGTTGGAGTAAAACATTCTTTACAAGAGTATTTTCAAAAACAACAAATTGAGTTACATCTATTAACTCAACTAACTAATTATCAAATATGATTACCACCGAATTGAAATAATCAAATAGTCAAAATACCTACCAAAAAATAGGTCATTTAAAGGCCACGGATTGTTTCTTGTTGGTCTTAGGAACAGAAGCACGGTGTCGTTTTATATCAGACTCGAACAGTTAACTTCTTTCTAAGGCGGAAATCGTACTATCGTACTTCGAGGGGCGCCAGGTCTGCGCAGCGCTTAATGGAATCAATCGAAACACTGAACACGAATACGGCGTTGACGAACACGCGCTTCTCCGACTTGGAACCACCTCTCACTGAACCGGTACTCCAGGCCTTAAGTGAAGGCGGGTTCGAGCACTGCACTCCGGTTCAGGTTGCAACGATTCCTTTACTATGCAGCTACAAGGATGTCGCAGTCGACGCAGCCACCGGCTCTGGGAAAACCCTAGCTTTCGTGGTTCCTCTCGTCGAGATTCTTCGTCGATCCTGTTCTGCACCTAAGCCCCATCAGGTTCATTATATTCTTTTTCTGTTTGTTATAATCTATATAGCTTCTCTTTATCCTTTGATAAGCTTAGTTGGTATTTGCGTTTAGGTCATGTCGTTACTATATATATATATATATTTTTTGTTTTTTTTGTTTTATAGGTGATGGGGCTAATAATTTCTCCTACAAGGGAGCTCTCTACACAAATATACAACGTTGCTCAGACTTTCTTTGCAACTCTTCAAAATTACAAGTCAATGCTTCTTGTTGGCGGTGTTGATGTAAAAACTGATGTGAAGAAAATAGAGGAAGAGGGGGCTAATCTGTTGATTGGTACTCCGGGAAGACTCTGGGACATCATGGAGCGCGTGGACGTGTTGGACTTTCGAAACTTTGAGGTATTGACGATTTTAATTCAATATGTTGGTTGTTTTGTTTGGTTAGCTTATAAAAGGAGAATTTGTTGGAAATTCACAAGTTGAGTAATCCAACTCAGTCCTTTAAGATTTTAGGTAGAAATATGATGTTCTGTCGTATTTTGGGTTGAGATACAATGTTCTGGTTATATATAGACTCCCTTAGAACCAGTTCATATTCTCTCCAGGCCCTTTCAAAACTGACACATGTTTTCATCTTAATATGGTCAAAATTTTAATATATTTGATAATACTTATGCCCTAGATTGCAGGTTTTTGATAACTGTGATCTTCGGTTGGACAGGTACTGATTCTAGATGAAGCCGATAGGCTTTTGGATATGGGGTTCCAAAAGCAGATTACTTCCATCATATCTCGCTTGCCTAAACTTCGTAGAACTGGTCTTTTCTCGGCAACTCAAACAGAAGCTGTTGAAGAATTGTCCAAAGCTGGACTGAGGAATCCTGTTAGGGTTGAAGTGCGTGCAGAAACTAAATCAAAGAATGACTCAGCATCTACAAAAGTAGCATCTTCAAAAACGCCATCTGGCCTTCACCTCGAGGTATATTCTGAAGAGTCTGTCAGTAACCTTATGTGAGCCACTGTCATGCAATTGGTAGAATTTCATTTGGCTTCTATAAAGGTGTGCTGTCTCAAAGTTGGGTACTTTTCAATTGTAGGATGATGCTCTTTTTCCTGGTTATAAGCATGTGTCTGGCATTTTTTAGGAGTTACCTCTCGTATGTTTGTATCATTTTAGATCCTTTCTTGCTTTCATTCATAGTTATGCATTCCATTTTATTAGATATATACACATCCTTTTGTCAAAGGGAAATTCTTAAGTGTGAATGTCACATCTATTGCTGTAGCACTCTTTTATGAGCTTGTTAAACTGTATCTTTTGCACTCCACTGTTTTGGGAGATGAATCCCTTTGCCAATAAATTTTCTACAGTATTTGGAGTGTGAAGCAGATAAAAAGCCATCACAGCTTGTGGATATCCTTATAAAGAACAAGTATAAAAAGTTTATAGTGTAAGTTATTTTGGTCTTTTTCAAGGATGGTTAAATAATTTGACGGGGACGGGGTTCAGAAATTTTGTTACTCCAATAATTTCTCTAAATTTGCAGATACTTTATGACTTGTGCTTGTGTTGATTACTGGGGCGTTGTCCTCCCACATCTTCCCGTTTTGAAGGGCTTGTCTTTGATCCCTCTTCATGGGAAGATGAAGCAGGTAATTGATGTATATATATCTGGTTGATGTGGAGCATAAGAAGCAATAAGTTTATTCTGATATCTAGGTATGCTTTTTCCTGACAGACTGTGAGGGAGAAAGCGCTAGCTACATTTACATCTATTGCTAGTGGTGTCCTTTTATGTACTGATGTTGCAGCACGTGGACTTGATATCCCAGGAGTTGATTGTGTAGTGCAATATGATCCCCCTCAAGATCCGAATGTTTTTATTCACAGAGTGGGCCGAACTGCTCGGTTGGGTAAACAAGGAAGTGCAATAGTTTTTCTGTTGCCAAAGGAGGAAGAATATGTTGAATTTCTGCGCATTAGAAGAGTTCCTCTTCAACAGAGGAAACGTGCAGATGATGCTCCTGATGTTCTTCCTCAGATACGGTCTGCTGCCAAGAAGGACCGTGATGTCATGGAGAAAGGACTTAGGGCATTTGTTTCATTTGTTCGTGCTTACAAAGAGCACCATTGTTCGTATATTTTCAGGTGGAAAGAACTTGAAATTGGAAAGTTGGGAATGGGATATGGCTTGTTGCAGCTCCCGGCAATGCCTGAGGTAAAGCACCACTCTCTTTCCACCGAAGGTTTTGTTCCAGTTGAAGACATCAATTTGGAGGATATCAAATATAAGGATAAATCTCGTGAGAAACAAAGGAAGAAGAATTTGCAAGCAAAGAAAGAAGCACAACAACAGCAACAACAACTCAAGAAGACCTTTGTATCTGCACCTGCAAAAAAGAAGAAAACGGCCAAACAGAGACGAGCTGCCCAAACAATTGAAGATGAAGAAGACATGGCTCGTGAATATCGTTTACTGAAAAAGCTAAAGAAGGGTACCATTGATGAAAATGAATATGCTAAGTTAACAGGAACTGAAGAGTTGCTTTAAGCTGGTCATTCCTCAAATACTTTGCTGCTCGATGATCTTCTGTCAGCAGGTACGTGAATCGCTAGCATTTACGATTAACATTATCAAGAAGTCCCTTCACAAGTGGAGGAACCAGTCTGAACGAGATTTTGGGGTCGAAGTGGAGGTCGAAGCAGCATTCCCTGTTAAAGTGTTCATTTTTAATTGGACCGGTTAGCGTGTTGCTGTAAAATTACGCATTTTTTGTTACAGTTTTGATTGACCGTATTCACTAGGCCTATATAGAGACCAAATATTATGAATACCGTGCCAGCATCGGTATCAAATTTGGTTTTGATACACTATTATACTAAATTGATTAATATTGGATACCGTTTCGAGTAATTTTTAAATTTATGAAATAGTTTTTGAATCTTTTAAATTGCAAAATAATCCATTAATATATTATACTGTATATTTTATAATTTTAAATCATCCATGTTTTTAAAATCATAATAATAGAAATTTAAAATGACAATTTATTTATTTTTGTTAACATTAATTTTCATATATAAATAATAACTACGTATGTTACAATTTCATTATATAATAAATAATAATTTCATTAAAAAATTAAATAAAATGAATAATAAATATCTTTTATTCTCTAACAATTATAATTTAAAGCAAGAGTGAAGAAGCGAAGAATCAATTAGAAGTGAAACATAAAACAAAAATATTTATAATTACATTGCATATAAGAATTTAACAAATAAATTAAATATAAGTAAAATTAAAATAAGAGAAGAAACAAAAGATGGGAACTTCATTCAATTAAATACGTGATATTTACTATAATTGCATTGATTCTAATTTTTATTTGGTATAAAATCTTCATCGTTGAGAAGAGCTTCATTATCACCATCATTCAAATTTATTGTACCAAATAGCGTGTCAATGCTTTTCCGTTAAATATTATCTTCAAAGTCACTCTCATCTATGAAACTTGATTCTTCAGAAATCTAATTTGCCAAAAGATCGATATTATCAATACAAATTAGATATACTGAAATACTTATTCTATTAAAAGTTCTAATTAATAATAAAATTAAATTATTAAAAATTATAAGATATTATATCTAACATAATAAGGATAATAATATACCTTTTCCAGAGCTTTAAATTGCGTCGAACAAAGATCAAGTCATTTAATCTTTTATGCTCCAATTTATTCCTTCTTTTAGAATTGGTGAATTCAAATGTGTTCTAATTCCTTTCACAACTTATTGCACTCACACATTGACTTAGAAATCGAATTATAAACCTTTGGAATTCTAGAATACTACTTCTCGATTGGTGTCACCAAGAAACTATAAGTCACAAGACAACAAAAGTAACGTTATACACAAAATAAAGTGATGATTAATTTTCAATAAGTAACATTTGTGAAAAAATATATACCTAAATTAAGTTTTGCTCCTTGACGAATAACAATTGTCATTCCAAAATTTCCAGAAGCCCCCTTATAAAATTTCATTTGTGAGCTTAGGAGATCTTGCATCATCTCATGCGTAATAACTATTGTAATAGTTAATAGCATTCCCCTATTGATTACAACTTTCTTTTTAAAACCTAATCTGAAATAGACATTAGGATTAAAAAATGCCCTAACTGCAAACAATGAAGAGTAAAGTTGCCTTTTCCATCTCTCATTGATGACTGTAAGATAAGGTGTGTACAAAAAATGCCTATTTTTCATATTGACCTTGATTGCTTTCCTCACCCTTTCTATGACATCATAAAAATAACTCATTGTTGTCTTTTCATCACTATTAGCCAAACGAAGCACCCTCACTAAAGCTCACAAACTAGGCTGACAAATTGCCATTGAGACCAAAATTCAGTATCTTCAAGTGTAATTCTAGAAACCTCCAATCTAGCATAAGACCTAGCGTGCTGAGAGACAATCTACTTATCACTTGTAAAAATCTGTCTCAATTATTTATTCATCATAATAAAAAATTGAAGTAATAAGAAGTTTGGTACAAATCTTATAACAGCAGGACGACACAAATTCCTACTATTGGTGAAATCTTCTCATTAAATTCAAAACTCATGCACGATTGTAGATGAACTTGGTTACCTTTTTTACTTTCTGCATAACCTCACCAATAATAGGAAAATACCTAGTATATCTTATATTTTCCAACATTAAGGCAATGCAAAGCGCAACATAAGGAGTCTAAAAAAAAATTGTACTTGCTTTGTAATCTTCTTCCAGCCAACATTAAGTCAATGCAATGTGTAACACAAGGAGCCTAAAAAAAGAACTATACTTGCTTTATAATCTTCTTCCTGTCACTTTATAAGTGGAATCATTGTCAATAATGAACTGATCAATATTTTCTGGCCCTACTTCATCCACAATTTCATTGAATATTTCAAATAAAGCATCAACATTCCTAACAAAGCTAGATGTATCAATAAACTTCAAAAACAATGAACCCTTTGTAGAATAAACTAAAAAATTAATAATAGGCTCATGTCTCCTATTTATCCAACCTTCAGACATGATTGAATACCTATTAGTAGCCCAAATCATTCTTCTTTCTTCTAAATAACTTTTAATTTCATAAACAGAGCAACTCAAAAGTTTACTTCTATAGTCATCAATAAAAGAAGCTTTATATCCCGGACCATAAGAGGTTATAACATCCACCATAGGCTGATAATAATAAGATTGGAAAGCACTGAATGTTATACCTGAATTATATCACCATCTAACCATTGTCATATCTACATTGTAAGCCTCTTCTCTTGATTGTAGGGCACTACGAATTGAAGGTTAAGCTCTAAGAGTTGTTCGTGGTGCAAAATAATTCGACACCTGCCTTCTTCTTTTCCTAACATCAGGTCCAGATTCAACATTCACTTCTTATTGCGTAGGAACACAACCACCTTCAACACTTTCACTATCTTCTTGAACACCATTAAATAAACTTCCATTACTAATTTCACAATTCAATCTCTCACTTCTATCTTTCTTGTACTGATACTCTTCAAGCAAAGTCTTCATTTATTATTTCACATCATAACTCACTTTTTACAAGGTTCCACATCTCTTTTAACCCCAACTATATGTTAGTGTACGCTCCATGAACCAATTATAGAATGTACTGCAATTTATCAGTTGTGATTCAGGTAATGTCAGAATTTGACCTTATTTAATATTAGGTAGTTATAATTTCTTGATAGAGATCACTTATAACTTGTAGGCTTAAAAGAAGCTTGAGCCTACCATTTATATTAAATAAGCCTACAGGGTCGCAAACTAAGAGACTGAACAGTCATGGGACTTTAAGAGGTTTTGGGTTTTTGGGCCTTAGGGTTTTACTATATATATAAATGTATAGTATAACTTGAGATAAGTAAGACTCATTTGCCTAAAAGAAACCCTAGTGTCATCCTCCTTCTCAAGTGATAGAGAGAGAGGGGTCTCAAGAGTGGTGCTAGCACACTAGAAGTGTTTGTTCGATCTTGCGAGGGTGTGCATACCGGTAGAGGCACGACATTTAACGTGCTCTTCCGACACTACGAGCTTCTTTGCTATTTCCACTGCCAAAGTTATAATCTGATATGAATTTGATTTTGATGTTCACATGGGTCTTGGTGTTTCGGATTTGCAAAATGTTGGTAAATATTATTGTATGTTGATAGTCCCAATTGCTAATAGTGGTATCAAAGCCACTTGTGTTTATTGAAATTGAATTCGATTAAATCCCATGAAATTAGGGCTTTTTGTTAATTAAATGTGATTGAATGAAGGGTTTTTCAATGGTTCAATGTGATTGAATGAGGGATCATGTCGATAGTTCAATCTGATTGAATGAGGGGCGTTGCCCCTCGACCCTGCAGCGGGCACGACCCCTGATCCCTACCAAATTTCGCATTTTAAGTTGATCACACTTTTTGCTTATGGTTGGTGTTTTAAATTCTTTGATATTTGATATCTTCCCTTGATTATTAATGGTGAATAGTATGCCCATAGCTGTTTTACATTTTGGATATGCCATGTGTGTCGTTATGTATTTGTGTAATTTGGATACGACATGCGTGTCTTCATGTTTTGATGTAATAATTAGATTATTACTGTTTTCAATTGTAATATTGTATCTTTCAAGTTAATTGAAGATTCGAATTGATTGGAGTGAAGGTACAAGGATGGCGATCCATTTGCTACAAGACATTCATGATGGAGATTAGATCTTCATAGTTTAGAGACCATACTATATCACTTTATTATTTCTTATTCAAGCTGTTACTTATAATTTCATTAATGCATGTAAATGGAAATTTCATAATCAACTTAATCCCTCAACCATATTAAGTAATAATTGATGCCTTTCCAACCCTCACTTGCAAAGACTTGAATCGTTAAGAAGTGGGCTTGCCAAAGCAAATTGCTCTTGATTATTCAAGTACAATAGGGTGGGTAACGGTTACCTATAAGTGAGGATTGGTTTACTTAATGGGGTTACCAAAACGGTTTTGAACCTTGAGGCATGTAGTTGGGAGTCGGGACATAAGATGTCAACCAATAACCAAGAGTTATATATGATATAACTAGCAAACAATTGTTTACCTAAATAACTAGGATTCAGCCAATGAGCCAAAGCTCACTTGGTTCTTAGTGAAATATGGATCTTGGATCATTATACTCATTTTCGAGGGACATTTACTATATAAGTATATTGAGAACTTCTTAATTGTTAATAATTGGGTTTTACTAATAAACATGCCACTGAAACTTTGTATGTTTTATTGTAGACAATCATGACCACCATTAATTGATCTACTTTTTCACTGTGATCTATCCTTGAGAAGGACAAGTTGAATGGTTCAAATTTTCTAGACTAGTACAAAAACTTGAGAATTGTTCTTAAGCAAGAAAAGAAGCACTATGTCCTTGAAAAGCCACTCCCCATAAAGGGCACCTCTTTCCACTGCTCCCCTTGTTGAAAGGAACACTTATAAGAAGCATGAGGATGATGATCTCGATGTTGCCTGTCTCATATTGGCAACTATGAACCCAGACCTTCAAAAGCAGTTTGAAAATGTGGGAGCCTATGATAAGCTTCAAAATTTTGTTTTAGGAGCAACCACAATTGAGGGATTTCAAACTATGAAGTCTGTCTTAAAGTGCAAGATAGCAAATGGGATCCCAGTGAGCCCACATGTCATTAAGATGATTGTATTTGTTGAGAACTTAGAAAGATTGGGATTTCCTATAAGCCAAGAGTTGGCCACTGACATCATCCTTCATTCTCTGTCAAATGATTATGAAACTTTTGTTATGAACTATAATATCCATAATCTGAATAAATCTTTGACTGAATTGCATGGAATGCTCAAAACTACAGAGCAAAACATTAAGAAGGACCTTACCCCTAAGGTCCTCTGGTCCAAAAGGGGAAAGTTTTTAAGAAACAAGGTAATGGTAAAGGGAAGGGCAAGGGCAAATGTCCGATTAAGAATCAGAACAAGCTCAATCCTAACCTTAAGACCGAGCCTATTCTTTTTAATGATGATCTTTGCCATTATTGTAATGAGCCAGGTCACTGGAAGAGAAACTGCAAGAAATATTTGAAAGATCTGAAGAAAAAGTAGGGTAATAACACTTCTACTTCATGTATTTATGTTATAGAAGTAAATATTGCTACTTCTAGTTCTACATCTTGGGTATTGGATACCGATTGTGATTCTCACATTTGTGTGAATGTGCAGGGAACACAAAGTAGTAGAACTTTAGCAAAGGGTGAAGTGGACTTGTGCGTAAGCAATGGAGCAAGAGTTGCTGATTTAGTTGTAGAGACATTTGATTCATCTTTGCCCTCAGGCATGGTTTTGGAACTAAATAATTACTACCATGTACCTCCCATAAGTAGGAATATTGTCTCTATTTTTTTGGACATGAAAGGTTTTTGTTTTACGATTAAGAACAATTGTTGTTCATTTTCTCGTAATGACATATTTTATGGTAGCTCCCAATTAGAGAATGGGATTTATATTCTAAATTTCGAAAGTCTTGTTTAAAACATAAATACTAAGAGATTTAAATCTAATGATTTGAATCCCACCTACCTTTAGCAGTGTCGTTTGGGACATATAAATGAGAAGCGCATACATAAGCTCCATAATGATGGACCTTTAAACTCTTTTGATTTTAAATCATATGAGACATGTGAATTTTGTTTATTAGGGAAATGACTAAAGCCCCTTTTACTGGACACAATCAGAGGGCTAGTGATTTATTAGCATTCATACGTACTGATGTATATGGACCGTTAAATTCTACAGCTAGAGCAGGTTTTCATTACTTCATTACATTTACGGATGACCTCAATAGATATGGTTATGTTTATTTGATGAAACATAAATCTGAATCCTTTTAAAAGTTAAAGGAATTTCAAAATGAAGTACAAAACCAAATTGACAAGACAATAAAAGCCTTTCGATCAGATCGAGGTGGTGAATATTTAAGTCAAGAGTTTGATGACCATCTCGAAGAGTGCGGAATAGTTTCACAACTCACTACACATGCAATACCATAATGGAATGGTGTGTTTGAAAGGAAGAATCAAACATTATTATATATGGTTTGATCTATGATGAGTCATGTAAATCTTCCATTGTCCTTTTGGGGATATACTCTTGAAACAACTGCATTTACACTAAGTATAAGTACATCAAAGGCAGTAGAAAAGACACCATATCAGATGCAGATAGGAAAGGTCCCTAGTTTGTCTTTTCTAAAGATTTGGGGATGTGAAGCTTATGTTAAAAGGTTAACATCTGAAAAACTTAGACCCAAATACTATAAATGCTTCTTCGTGGGGTATCCTATAGAAACTAAAGGATACTACTTTTATAATCCTACTAAGAACAAAGTGTTTGTTGCTCGAAATGGTGTCTTTTTAGAGAGAGAACTTCTTTCTAAAGGAACTAGTGGGAGTAAAGTACATCTTGAAGAAATTCAAGAGTCACAGGAGAATGCTCCAACACAAAAGGAGCCTCGTGTTGATCTACAAAATATTGTAGAAACTAGTCTATGACACTAACCCCACATAGGTCTGAAAGGTTCCGTCATGAACCCATAAGATATGGTTTCATGGTAACTGAACATCATCATCTATTACTGATAGAGGATGAAGAACCTACATCCTACAAGGAAGTAATGATGGGCCCTAACTCTGATAAACGAGTTTAAGCCATGGAATGCGAAATGGAATGATGGGCCCTGACTCTGATAAATGGCTTTAAGCCATAGAATGCGAAATGGATCGAATCCATGTATCACAACAAAGTATAGCTTTTGGTTGACCCACCTAATGGTGTAAAGACCATTGAGTGTAAATGGGTTTTCAAGAAGAAAGTTGACATGGATGGCAATGTACATGTGTACAAAGCGCGATTAGTGGCTAAGGGTTTCAAGCAAATTCATGGTATTGACCATAATGAAATCTATTCCCCAGTTGCGATGCTTAAATCCATTCGCATCCTCCTAGCAATTGTTGCATTCTATGATTATAAGATTTGGAAAATGGATGTGAAAATAGTTTTCCTTAATGGAAATATGAAAGAGAATGTATACATGACACAGCCTAAAGGTTTTACATCTCCTATAAATGTTGGGAAAGTATGCAAGCTTAAGCGATCCATTTATAGATTGAAGCAGGCTTCTCAGAGTTGGAATCTTCATTTTAATGAGGCTATCAAAGAGTTTGGTTTCCTCAGAAATGAAGAAGAACCTTGTGTTTACAAGAAGATTAATGAGAGCGCAATTGTTTTCTTAGTCTTGTATGTAGATGACATACTACTCATTGGAAATGACATTCCTATGCTTCAATATGTGAAAGCTTGGTTAGGAAGTTGTTTTTCAATGAAAGACTTAGGCAAAACAACCTACATCTTAGATATTAAAATCTATAGGGATAGATCGAGACGGCTTATTGAACTAAGTCAAGGTTTTGCACAGATTTAATATGCAAGAATCTAAGAAAGGCTTCTTATCTATGTCACATGACATAGTTTTGAGTAAGGCTTAGAATCTTTCGATATTAGATAAGTGAAACAGCACGAGTATGATCCTATATGCATCTGCTATAGGATCTATCATATATGCCATATTATGTTCTCGTGTGGATATTACATGTTCTTTGAGCATGACGAGTAGATACCAGTCAGATCTAGGTGAAAGTCACCAGATAGCTGTTAAGAACATTCTTAAGTACTTTAGAAGAACTAAAGATATGTTCCTAATCTATGAAAGTAAAGAAGAGCTCATTGTAAATGGTTACACTAATGCCAGCTTCCAATCAGACCAAGATGACTTCCGGTTATAGTCAGGTTTTGTATTCTGCCTGAATGGTGAAGCAATGTGTTGGAAGAGTTCTAAGTAGGATACAATTGTTAATTTTACAACAGAAGATAAGTATATTACTGCTTCAAAAGCAACAAAGGAGGTTGTTTGGATTAGAAAGTTCATCATTGAACTTGGTGTGGTTCCTAGCATTGTGAATCAAGTGGATCTCTATTGTGACAATAATGGAGCCATTGCTCACGCTAAAGAACCAAAATCTATTTGATGTCCGAGACTGTTGTCCTATCTTATAATTGCTTAAAGAGAGTAAGAGAATTAGTAATCCCAAAACAATTTCAAATCGTTAAATTTTTTTAAAATTCAAAATAAATATAACTACACACAAAAATTTAAATATAAATATTGAATGTGCTAATTTATGGTCATTAGCTTGATCTTACATCCTTCAAAACTCAACAAGGATCAATTATGAATGGCTTGCTACCACCTGTGTCTCCCAATTTTAGCTTCGTAGCTCGTAAATAGGCTACATGTTGAGAGATAATGAAAAGGACATAATTTATCAAATTAAGGAAATCTAATAAGCTTAGTAATGTCCTTTTTAACAATAAACTATCAACCAAAATAGGGAATAATGAAGCTCCCTGAATCTTCCATCAAATCCAACAATTTGCCTTGTATAGAGGTGATCTTTTCTTGTTCTTCTTTTATCACCCTCATCTCCTCTTCTGCTTCCACTTGATGAACAAAGATTTTCTTATATGCTTCAAGCTTTATGTCTGTTATCAAATGTTCTTTGTCCTTTTGTTCCTTAGAAGATTCGAACACATCAGTTCTCCTAAATGAGCTACTCTCCTTCGAATTCTTGAATACCTTGGTCATGTTAAATGTCACTTATTCATCTACAATCCGAAGGATGAGGTTGTCTACATGGACAACGATCAAAGCTTTTATGATGGTAAAAAATGGTAAGCTAAGGATTAGCAGACAATTTTGATCATCTTTAAAGTCCAACACGTAACAATCCACAAGGATGATAAACTTATATGCTTTTATAAGTACATCCTCCACCAAACCTAACGGTTTCTTGATTAATCGGTCCACTAACTGAATAAGCATAGAAGTTGGTTTCATATCTCCCATCCTCAATTTCCTAAAAATTGACAAAGGCATAAGGTTAATATGTGTACCTAAGTCACATAAACATTTTGAAATCATTAAGTTACTAACTACACAGGGTATTGTAAAACTCCCTGGGTCTGTTAATTATAAGGGTATGTGGTTAGTAATTAAGGAGCTAGAGGTTTCCGTTAGGGCTACCAATTGATTAGCATCCTAAATCCGCTTGTTTGAGAATATGTCCTTAAAAAATTTTTCCCACATGGGTGTGCTCTTCAAATTTGTATCCAATTTGTTCTTGTGGAGTCTTTGTGGAAATGGTATTTTTGGTGTATAATGTGGAGGAGGAATGTATAGAGGGTCCTCATCCTTTTCTTCATCCTTTTTATACTTCTCTTGGGTTTCTACAAGGTGGGTTTCTGTTGTTCTATCCATTGGTTCTCTTAGCTCTTCCCCACTCCTAAATGTGATTTTCTTACATGGCTCTATTGGATTTACCTTCATATTGCGCAGACAGTTTTTCACATTTCTCTTACAAAATTCACTAAAACGTTGTCACATTTGAACCTCTAGGTTGTGAATAAAAGAGTCATGATCTTCTGTTACCAACTCAATCTTCTCTTCCAGTCTCATCTGGGCCTCGTCCATGTTCACCAGCTTATCCAAGATCTTGTCCACTTTAGAATCTCATAAACTGAACTCATCTTGCTGAAATCTTAATAGGTTTTGATGTCCCATGGGAATCCTTACATTGTTAGACCAACAGAAATCCTGATGGTTCTGCTACCCTGGATTGTTCGTGTTTAAATAAGGATGATGACTTCCCTAACTAAATTTTTCTTCATTGAAGTCTGCAAGGGTCCTTTGCCCCTATAATATATATCCTCCATTATCATTCCTTCTTTCTTATCTTGGCACCTAGCTCTTCCAATATCTCACTCTTATTTTATGACGTCTTAATGTGTCTTTTCTTTAAACTCGAAACTTCCTTCTCTTCACTTTTTTTACATATATATATTTCTTGTGATTGGGTACTAAAATCACAAGAAAGGGTAATAACTCCTTGCGCTAAAAGAATCAAACTAATCCTACAACTCCTCGATAACGGCGCCAAAAACTTGTAGAGCAAGTTTTAATATATTTAAAACCCTCAAAATACCGTAAGTGCACGGGTCACGGGTGTATTATAAGAGGTGTTGATCTCTCAAGAAGTGGTGAACCAATCGAATTCTAAGTTGTTTAAGGACTAAAGGATAATTAAAATGAAAAGAAAAACTAAACAGAAAAGTAAATACGAGAATATGAAACGATAGAAATAAGAATTCTATATTAAGCAGGGAAATTAAATTGAGCACTACCAATTTGACAATTGAAAATCATCTATGAAGAATTGACTGATTATAAAGGAGGGGGATTTATCCTATCAGTAATGTTAATCTAGTCACTTATGTGTTAATATAGTACTAGTTCTAGACTATCGAGGGATGGATTACTCTCTTTCGAGTTATAATCACTAAGCCCTAATTGATAATCCATAATTAAGTTGAGTAATTGAAAATGTAATCTCTTAATTAACGGTCAGCCTACAACCTAATTAGTTATTAAGTGTTCTAATGAACAACTAGGTCCTCACACGGGATCCTCTCCACACAAATTACTGATTTGATTAACGCATGGTCTATTGAATTGCTTAACTCTCATTAATCCAACCCAATCATTTTTATTTGATTCACCCTCTCAGTTTATTACCAAAACGTGTAAGCACCGCAATTAATCACAAAATCTAATCAAACAACATAAAAGATAACTATATTAACATTAAATCAATTTAAAATCCCTAAAGAGTTTAGAACATCATCCAATCGTCATCATCACATTCATCGTATACATTCAAAGAAAAGAATAATAAGATGAAATGGAAATGTCACTTGGAAAGGATCAAAATGGCCCGGGAGTGTGGCAACTGCAGCAGTCCACTCCTCTCTCTCCTCTTCTTCTTCTTCTCTCTTCTTTCTTGAAGGCTTTTCAAATGTAGCAAAAATGGAGGCTCCCTTTTAAGGTTACTTATTATACTCTTTTTCTATTAGGGTAACCCTATGGTCTTTTTCAGCTCTGAAAGGTCTAAAAAGTCCCTCAAAAACTTAAAACCTGAAGCATCCCAGCCGCTGTCCCCATATAGGCCACTATCGTGGCCCTTAGTGACAAGATCGTGGCCAGGATTTTGGCCTTCTGTTATTATCGTGACTTCTTGTATTTGCTTCTGTCATGATCGTGGCTTGCTATCCATGATCTTCTCCGAATCTTCTTCATTTTCCACTCTCTACCCTGAAACACTAGCAAACTCATTAAGGCAACTCAAATATATAACATTGAAGGTTAAAAGCATGCTCTAACCTATAAAATGCTTAAAACACAAATATTTACTAACTAACATAATTCTAACCTAAACACGAACTAAACAATCAAATTAACAACTGAATACAATCTAAACTACTCACAAAAACATGATGTAATTTACAACTATCAATTATTATCTTTTTTTTTTGTTTTCGTGGTTGCTTTTATTTATGTTTTTTTAATTTCAATTGGCCTTTTCCTATGCTTGTTTTCGTACTTTCTTTCCATCAAACGTCTGTTGATGGTTACTCATGTTTTCTTTTAAATTACGGTGTAATATTTCTTATGCTTGTTGGTTTTTCACTTTCTATATTATTGGTATTCCTTGTAATTGTTGGTTTTTTTCTATATATTATCCTTTGTTCATAGCTTCTTTTCTTATTTTCTCCCCTTTTTGCTCTATATGTTTGTTGATTTTTTAATAGTTCATATTTTGGACTATTTGAAACTAGATCAAGTTTGAACCTGAGTCAAACAATTTGAGTTTGATCGAACTTCAAATTGAATCCAATTTAAGAAAAATAAATTTATGTCAAGTCCATGCCATGTATAACTGAGGCTCATTGAGGTTCGTTAACATTCCTATGTGGATTTATGTACATTAAAAGTTCTTTTTCAATATACTTTGACTAAGTCAAAGACATTATTATTGTGGAATATATATTATTGGCTCCTTAATATCATTGAAGGCCTGAATTTGAAAAAAATATCATATCATGTTCATGTACATTAGAGGTTCACCCTTATTCTAGATGTCATATCTTGCCATTCCTTATATCTTGTTATTTTGGAAGTATTGAACCAAATTTAGAACTTTTTAAGTTTATACATTAAATTAGATCTTTAAGGTGACTATCCAGTTAGTATAGTCTTAATGTCAAATGTAACACCCCAATTCATGAAAAAGACCAATTCATGCAATTCATGCATGTTATGCCATAATTCATGCATGAAAATGTCATATGAA
>JAOTAY010000191.1:12158202-12173699 GCA_025629805.1 Erythroxylum baracoense
TTGTTTTAAAAAAAATATTGTGGTTTTCTATTAATGCATTTACTGGTAAAATTGATATGATGCCATGTGGAGTGAACATAGTGATCGCACGTAGCTCTCCTTTATCATAGGATATGTACCGGAATGACCTGCGGGCGTCTCGGTGCGTACCCTACGGTAAGGGGGTGTTACATTTATGATTGTCGGTACCCAGTTCTTTTGCTTCACTAGTTTAATGGCTTTCAAACTACATTAACAAAAAATGCATCCCACCTTATCCTTACCCATATTACAACCTAAGAAAAGTCCTTTGATTCATGATTATGCATGTGACTTTTAGTGGTGGAGACATGAAATGATATACAAAGTTTCGGATTGTTACGATCATGAATGGTGTTTGAGTGTCCCCAAGAAAATATCTTGTTCAAATACGTTTTTGTCCAAGTATACCTCTAGATTACATAGTTTCTAAGGGTGGTGAATATTGATTGATCATGAGTATAAGTTTGAATGTTGAGTTTTTTCTATAGGTTTTGAAAGTCATTCATCTTTACTTATGATTATCTACTCTTGGAAGATTTAGAAAATGAGTAAAATGTTAGTTTGTGATTTTGATTTTGCCAATTTGCCCGAGGACGGTCAAAAGCTAAGTGTGGGAGAATTTGATATGTGTTTAAATATTGATCTATTTTATCTTCTACACTGAGTGATGGCCTAGAAATGATTAGGATACTTATTTTAGTTCATTTTTTATTTTAGGTAGATTTTGAAAGTGAAAGAATTAAACTAACCCGAAAGCTTGTTGATTGAAGTCATATTTTCAATTTCTATACTCTTTGTCTTCAAGAAGCAAGAATGAGAAATATTGGAGCAAGTAAGGAAAAGAGAATTAAGAATGAGAAACAATGAAGAAGCTCACATTTGCATGGATTTAGCATGACAACATAACAGCTGTACATTTATCTTATGGAATGAAG
This sequence comes from Erythroxylum baracoense, assembly GCA_025629805.1. Lineage (NCBI taxonomy): Eukaryota > Viridiplantae > Streptophyta > Magnoliopsida > Malpighiales > Erythroxylaceae > Erythroxylum > Erythroxylum baracoense. Next base: position 12,159,159 of record JAOTAY010000191.1, read on the forward strand.
AAAGGAGCCAAAACACATGAGTGAGTGGTGAGTGATTTGCGATTAAAAGAAGAGAAAAATGTGAGCAGAAAACATATGAGGCAAAATCGAAAAGATTCAGACAGCAGCTGGAAGGGAGACAAAAGACGTTAGCCACCTGTCCAACTGATGATTTATTTTAGAAACCTAGCTGAAAGGAGAGGAGCATCACACGATACTCCTATCCAACATGAATCTTATTTTGGAAAAAACCTATCTAATACTCCCAGGGGGCTGGCGACGAAATAAAAGGAGAAAAGACTGTGGGAGTGTGTCGGCTGGAGGAAGCAATCGACTGAAGGGGCTGAAAGTAAGATAAAAACAATGAGGGACAACTGAAAGAGGGGAGGGGAACCGAAGCTAGAGAGTGAAGAAAACGTAAGGAGGCTGCTTCATTTGAATTTTATCTTAGCTAGAAGGAATGAAAAAGAAGAACACAGTTAGCATGAGTTAGAGCTGAAGCAGGAGAAGAACACAGTTAGCATGAGTTAGAGCTAATACAAGAGAAGAACATAAGTAGCATAAGCTAGAGCTGAAGCAAAAGAAGAACACAAGTAGCGTGATAGCTGAAAAAGAAACGAAGAAAGTGCATGAAGAATAAGGGAAAAATGGAGAGCTGTATGTGTGAAGAAGAGGAGACAAAGCTTGCAGTAGAGAAGAAGGAGATACGTGAATAATGAGAATGCACCAAAAACTCCAACATTAAATTGTCCCATCAAGCTACAGTGACAAGGAGTGGCAATAGGAACAAAAGAAGGGTGGCTATAGAGAAACATAGAAAAGCTTATGAAAGGAATTTTGGGTGGTCATTCTTTATTCAATCTTTTTACATAAATGGAGGCTATTAAGGTTGATTATTGGAGCTTGAAGATGGAAATGAAACCTGACGTTGATTCGATGGGAATATCAACGCCAAGTCATGATTAAGCTATTTTTATCACTTTAATGTTGTAATTTCTTTTCAGATTGTTGTGTTATTGGTGTTGATTGGATTAGGTTTTCAGATGAATGATCTTAATATGTTATTTTGATTGTTTTATTTTGAACCTATTGCTAAAACATTGAATGTAATCCGTAATCGTTACTTTTGATGTTTGTGAGTACCATTTAATGATCGTTAATTGTTAGGAATAACATAACCTAGGTCAGATAACCCAAACGTGTAAGGTTACTACCTATATTGATCATTTTCCAATTCATAATACGGCTGCCAAATTGAATCTGGAGATCGTATCCTTGGTTATTTGATAGTTGGTTTAATTAATGATCGTATTTTGATTAAACACGACTTAAGGGAAAACTGAGATTAGTACAGCATTCTATTAGTCTTAAATCAATAGTCCGAAGAGAGTTATAAAGATGTTAGGATGATAGAATATGCTTGACCGTGTTTAGGCCGAGATTGACCCTAGAACCGAACCTTACTTATATTCAGCACTTTTCTCATTTTCGATTACTTGTTTTAATTTGTTTTTATAGTACTTTTTCTTTAATTTCTAAATTGTTTAAAAATCTAAAACCTACTTTTTATATTTTCCTTGCGTTAATTAATTTTGTTACGAAAATTAACTAAACATTCTCTATGGATTCGATCCTGACTCACCATAACTACAAATTTAATGTGCAAAGTCAGGTAAATTTTATAGTGCACTCGACACGCGCTGTCATTGACCATTAGTCTGGGGTGGTAAGTTGTAGTTATCCTGTGCTGTACTCCATATCTTTTCAATAATGCTTCAACTGGATTGTTGCGAAAGTGGGTACCTTGGTCACTGATAATCACCTGTGCTGTACTCCATATCTTTTCAATAATGCATCAAATCTATAGATAATCTTTTTCAAAAACCTCTGCATAACTCTACTATCATTTGTTGGTGTTGCCATCACCTCAACCCACTTCGATACATAATCCACACTTACCAAAATATATTTGTTTCCGAAGGAGGACAGAAACGGTCCTATGAAATCCAGACACCGAACATCAAAGACTTCAACCTCTAGCATCGAAGACATTGCCATCTTGTCCCTTTTCGATATGTTTCCAATTCTTTGTCACCTGTCACACTTCGTCACCCAATGTTGCGCGTCCTTAAATAATATTGGCCAATAAAATTTACACTCCAACACTCTTACAGTTGTCCTATTGGCTCTATAATGTCCTGTATAAGAAAAATTATGATAGTGAGTTAAAATAGCATTAATTTCATTATCAGGAACACATCTCTGAATTGGTCCATCCACAAAATTTCTATAAAGAAGTCAATCTTACCACATGTACTGTTTACAATCATGTTTAAACTTTTCCTACTGTTGGTGAGTTAAATTAGGGGGAAGGATACTACCTGTAATCTAATTTGCGATGTCGTCATATCAAGGATGGTCTGATTCTTGTGCCAAGAGTAGCATCTCATCAGGGAATTGCTTATTAATTTCTTCTTATAAGCTTGATTCCCCTCCTTCCAATGTTGACAGGTGATTGGCAATGAAATTTTTTGCTCCCTTTTTATCCTTGATCACGAGTAAGAATAGGATCCACCTAATCAACTGAGGCTTGGCATCCTTTTTGGAAAAAAGGTACTTCAGGGATGCATAATCTGTATACACAATCACTTTTGAACCATGTAAGTAAGAATTAAATTTATCGCAAGCAAAAACTACAGCTAATAGTTCTTTTTCTGTTGTGGTATAATTAATCTGAGAATCAGTCAAAGTCCTATTGGCATAGTGAATAGCATGCAACTTCTTATCCTTGCGCTGCCCTAAAACACACCCAATTGTGTAATCTCTAGCATCAGATATCAATTTGAATGGCAAGCTCCAATCTGGTGGTTGTAACACTGGTGCTGACGTCAATGCCTTCTTCAACCTGTCAGCTGAAACTAAACAATCACTATCAAAAATGAAAGAAACATCTTTAACTAACAAATGAGTAAGCGATTTAGTAATTAAAGAAAAATCCTTTATAAATCGATGATAGAACCTGGCAGGCCCTAAAAATGCTCAGACCTTTTGAACGTTACTTGGTGGAGGAAGTTAATCAATGACTTCAAGTTTTACCTTATTCACTTCAATGCCTATATAAGATATCCTGTGTTCCACGATTATTCCCTCCTAAACTATGAAGTGGCATTTTTTCCAATTTAATACTAAATAGGCCTCTTCACAACCTTATCTAAATTTGTCAGACACTGCTCAAAGGAATCTTCATACACTGAAAAGTCATCCATAAATACCTCCAAAAAATTCTCAATCTTTTTGACAAAAATGGCCATCATACATCGCTGGAATGTAGCTGACGTATTGCAAAGTCCAAACAGCATCCGTCTGTACGCTAAAGTACCATATGGACATATGAAAGTTGTCTTGGCTTGATCCTCTGGATAAATGAATATCTAATTGTAGCCGGAATACCCATCCAAGAAATAGTAGAATGCATTTCTTGCAACTCTCTTAATCATCTAGTCCACAATAAGCAGTAGGAAGTGATCCTTCTTTGTCACTGAGTTGAGCTTACTGTAATCAATACAAACTCTCCAACCATTGACCGTCCGTGTGGAAATCAACTCACCCTTTTCATTTTCCACCACTATTGTTTCGTCTTTCTTTGGTGCACACCGAATTAGACTTACCCATTCACTGTCTGAGATTAGGAATATAATTCTTGCATCCAATAACTTAATCTCCTCCTATTTTACAACTTCCTGCATATTTAGATTCAAACGCCTTTGCCTATCCCTCACTGGTTTACATCTATCCTCGAGATTTATTCTAAGCATCACAACACTCAAACTTGTCCCTCGGATGTCTGATATCTGCCACCTTATAGCTTTCATCCTCCTCCTTATAACTTTTACTACCTTCCTCTCCTATTCATCACTTAACTGGTTTGAAATAATCACAGGTAATGTTTGATTTTCACCAAAAACTCTATACCTTAGGTGTAAAGGTAAAGCTTTTAACTCCAGGGTGGTTGCTTTCTTATTGGAAGGTGGAACAGGTGGCCTGGTCCTCACCAAAGGTTCCTTCTCACTTTTCTCTTCTTCCTCTGCATCCCTCTCTCTCTTTCCACTCTCTTCTTCTTTATGCAATTCTAATTCCCTCTCACTCTTTGTTTTTATCATCCTACCAATTATCTCCACTACAAACTCATCCATCACATCCATTCTCATACAACAATCTGGTTTCTCTTTGCTTTTCAAACTCCTATTCATGTTAAACTCAACTTTTTCATCTCCAATATGAAAAATCAAAACACCATTATTCATATAAATCAATGTCTGGTCAGTATTCATAAATGAGCGTCCCAAAATCAATGGAAAATTTCTATCCTCAACAACATCAAGAATGACAAAGTCAATTGGACTCACAAACTTATCTACTTTTACTAAAACATCTTTGACAACTCCAAAAGACTTCTTTATGAACTGATCAACTAACTAAATTGTCATTGATGTTGGCTTTATATCAACCAAGTTCAGCTTCCTGAAAATAGACAATGGCATCAGATTAATACTAGCTCCCAAATCATATACATTTATAAAATTCAACACTACAAATAGACAATGGCATCAGATTAATATTGGATCCTTTAGTTTCGATGGCATATTGTTCATGATCATAGAGCTGCAATTGACTGTCATTACTACTATCTGATTTGAATCCCAAGTTCTCTTAAGAGAAAGTAATTCCTTTAAGAACTTAGCATACTTGGGCATGTGCTCTAAAACTTCTAGAAAAAAAAACTATATACAACTTCTTCAATTTTTCCAAAAATGTATTGAATTGGGTCTCCACTGGATTCTGACTCACTCTCCCAGGAAATGGTAATTTTGGAACATATGGTGGAGCTAGAACATACGGTGAAGGTGGAACATATGTGGGTTCATCCTCGTCAGTAACTTTCTCCTTATCCTTTACTGACTTTTCTCCACTAGATTAGCAACTTCCTTCAAGACTGGCTTTGGTAACTCCTTTACACTTCTCAACTAAATTGTCTTTAAATGTTCTTTTTGATAAGGTTCTGAAGTGCTAGGAAGGTTATTTAGGGGTATGGATGATACCCCAGTTGCCAGCTGACCCATCTGCACCTCTAAGTTGTAGATTGATGATGCGTAATTTTTAATCAACTGATCAATCTTCATTTGATAACTTTTCAGCACCTAATCACTCTGTGCCTGTGCCTCCTAGATATTGTTCACCTTCGACCCAATTGTACCCATCACTTACATCATCTTTGAAAATTGGGAGCTCAGTTGTGAAAGTTGAGAATATGTCCTTGCAACTTGGGCATCCATTTTTGCCTCTAGCCTTGATTCAATACCTCTAAAATTTGACTCAAAGGCAACATATGAGTTACTTTCCTTTTCCTAAAATTCTGGGGGTCTTTGAGGTCTCCTATTGGTTCCTACAGGGTTAGCCCAAGAAAATCTTTGAGGTCTCCAATTGGTTCCATTGATTGTTTCTTAATGAAAGATAACGAAGCAAAATAGGTTAATTATATGGGAGCACAATTCAGTAGAGGAGGGTGGAACAACCCTTACTCCAACACATATAGTCCTAGGTGGAAGAACTACCCGAACTTCTCTTGATTCAACAATGCAGGAGGTCAATTTTTACCTTAAGGGCCACCTAGTTTTCAACAGGAGAAACCAAACTCGATGGACTCTAAATTGGATAAGCTTGTTGATAGTTGTGATTTGCATTGTGTTTAAGGTTTGATTTGTTAAGTATTTAGTGTTATTTTGAGTGACTCCAACACATACAGTCCTAGGTGGAAGAACTACTCGAACTTCTCTTGATTCAACAATACAGGAGGTTAATTTTTACCTCAAGGACCACCTGGTTTTCAACAGGAGAAACCAAACTCGATGGACTCTAAATTGGATAAGCTTGGAGATAGTTGTGACTTGCATTGTGTTTTAAGGTTTCATTTGTTAAGTATTTAGTGTTATTTTGAGTGTTTAGTGTGTATTTAGGTTTCATTTGTGTTAGTTTATGTGTTTAATTTTTTTATGGGTTAGTATGAGTCTTTGAGCTTAAATGTTATATTTTTGAGGTACCTTGATGAGTTTGTTAGTGTTTCAGGGTAAATGTCAAAGAACGGAGAAGTTTCGAAGAGCTTCGGGCTAAAAACACGGCCCACAATTGTGGCATAACAAGCCACAATCGTGACAAAAAGAGATAAGCTGACAAGACCCTGGCCACGATCGTGCACTTTAGACACGATCGCGGCCTACATCGGGCTGATACAGAAACTCCAATTTTGTGTGATTTTTAGACCGTTTCAACACCAAATTAGACCTAAAGCTTCCAAGATATAAAAAGAACATTACAAGATAGAAAGAGTAGCTTTTAAGAGAGCTTTTCACTCATCAAATTTAGAACCCTAGAGAGCTATTGAGTGATTCAAAGAAGGATACGAAGGAAGAGAGATACGGAGACGAAGCTTGATGCGAAGTACTTCCCGAAACAGATGGTTTCCCGCAGTTGCTACCTCCACAAGTCTGTTTTAACAGTATTTTTTATTTTTATTTCAATTTTATTGATGTATGAAATTGGGATAGCTATTGAGAATAGTTGTTGTTGAATGTTGATTTTTGTCTAAACTTAGCTTCGGGATTTTGATTATTGAGATTTATGAAATTTGATTCATTGTGTTTTAATTAAGTTATTTTGTGATTCAATATTTGTTCTTAATAATTTAGCAACAAACTGAGAGGGTGAGCCAAGTGAATATCATCATTTGGGGTAACGAGAGTTAGGTAAATTGATACATAAGAATTGAACCAAACTGGTGAAATCATATAACGAAAGACCAAGCTTAGGTTCCCGGTAGGTTAATAGACAATTTTAGAACTAATTTAGGTTTTTGGTCAATTGTGAATCGAGAGATCACAATTCTATAATTTAAATTACGAATTATTAATTAGGGTTTAAAGATTATAACTCTCGAGAGAGTAATCTACCCTAGGACTGTCTAAACCCAATAACTCGATAATTGCATGATTGATTAGATTTTCTGTAATTTCGAATTAAAATCTCCTTTCTCTCAATTGGTAGTTCCTAGGTTGATTTTAAATTGGGCTGTGTGATTTGCTACTCGTTATTATTTCTGAAATTTAATTTTTGTAATTGTTTGGTTGATTGTTTAATTTTTTGCATTGTTTTTTTATTTTAGATTGTTGCATTTTAGTTCTGTCTTAGATTTTAGGATTAAATTACTCCTCCTCATGGGATTGATACCCTAGGTATTACGTGAACAACCCACATGCTTACAATATTATCGAGGTTAAAATAGTAAAACTTAGCACACCTAAACCTATGATCAAGTTTTGGCATCGTTGTCGGGGAGGCGATAGTTTAATTCTATAGTTTAAGGCGTTTATATTATTTTTAATTTTTTTCATTCTTTAATTTTTATTTTGGGAATCATATTCTTACATGAACATGAGTCACGAAAGGTTCGATTCATGTAGCAGAGACTTTAGATTTAGATATCACATTATTAGAACGAACCCATAGGAAAGCTCAGCAAGAAGAAAAAGAAGAGATGGGAAAATCATCAATGGCCAAGGAGTTTCAAAGAAACGTGGATCAGGAAGCAAACCAAGGATGGCAACAGAGGACCCTGATGGACTTCATGATGCCAAGGTTCAATCCATTAAACCAAGGAGTGGCTAGGCTGTATGTTCAAGTGACCTCATTCGAGATAAAACCGACCCTCCTCAACATGCTTCAACAGAACGTGCAATTCTGTGGATTGGCGAACGAGGATCCTAACGTGCACATTCTAAACTTCCTCAGGATCTGTGATACTTTTCGATATCATTAGATGTAGGAGGATGTAGCACCCCACTCTCACAAGACACATACCTGACATCCTGAGTGATGTCCAAGTGCGTACACCACAAGGGTGGCATGCTAGAACAATCAAACACTTGAAACTCGATACAATTTTTTTTGTTGCACAAACATAAACGTATGCGGAGTCAATAATCAATTGGGCCTACTGTATTCATAAACTTTTGCAATCACAAGGGTTACAATCATTTCATAAATTATCCGAATTTCATTAGTAACTGAGGCCCATTATGCATACAAAACACTTAAATTCATAAGTGTTATTACATCACAAAATCATTTACAAACATTTCCCATTTGGAAAGTTATTATAAACATAATGTTCGAATACACATTGTATAAAAATCGCGAAATATACAAATTGATACAAAAATAAGAAAGTACAAATAAGATGCGAACTGATCCCGACCTCTATCTCTTACTTAGGTGCAGTGGCTATACTCTCGTTAACCTAACGGGGTAACTCTTCTGAGCCTGAAAAATATTGCAAATTTTGGGTGAGTTTTGCGAACGCAATGAGTGACCATCCTTGATGGCTCACCCAATCACATAACACATACAGTTCACGTATTTTCACATAATTTACATCACTTCATTTAACATATAGGATCACATTCATCACATTCAAATTAATCATTTTAATCATTTAAAATACACATATCACTTATAATACAATACGCATGAGACTCACTTTCATTTATTACTTTATTGTGATCGAGTGCCTATAACTGTCCCGTATCCATTGTGGATATCGGGCTCATTGATAACTGTCCCGTATCTGTTAGGGCTACCAGGCTCATTTTACATAGTGAGCCTTTGGCTCTTATACACTTTCTGAGCTTTAAGCTCTTTTTCACAATTTGAGCTTTAAGCTCTATTTCACATTCTGAGCTTTAAACTCTTTTGCGGTGGCTACTCTGGTCACAACCTCCTTTATGTTTCATGCATTCATGTAATGGAATGCATCAATCATATATGATCAATTAGTCACTTTCACATATCATCAGACCTTAGTTCGGCATTCAACATTTAAGTTGAGAATCACTTTTTCATTCATATGCATATTCACATTCAGATCACATTTATCATTGGACCTTATTCTGGCATTCAACATAATTGTTGAGCAACATTTATTTCGTCACATTCACATACAAGTAGCGCTTTAATATCACATTCATGCATCAAGTCTAAGACCTTCATTGTCTAGCATCAACATAAGCAAATCACATTCATATCAATCACATTCACATTCCATAATAATCATAATAGTAGTCATTCAATGTAGAAACTGAAATCAGAACAAACAATGAAATGAGATCATCTAGCTTGACTCACAGTATGCTCTAGATTAGCATTTGCTTCCAAGATCTAAAAACATCTGGATGCAAACATTTTATCCTACACATCAATATTATGCAATACACATGTTGCACACACATTAATAATTGCACAATCTTAAGTATTCATTTATGGACAAATGTGTATATGGAATATGTTCAATGCATGAACAATGACAATCACGGGTATATTATCAAATTTCACATTTTATCCATATTCTTATTTTATAAGTCAATTACTCGTCATTTCATTTTTAGCATTATTGCTCTTCATAATATCCGACCCTCATTTCTTCTTATAACATCTCTGAAATTCCAAACTTTTGGGTCAATTTTCCATGATCACTCTAACAAAAAAAATGCAATAATTTGGTAACACTTTCTTCTAGCAAATTGTTTTCCTATCTCTTAAGTTTCTAATGACACCAAAATCATTTAATTTGATTTAGTATTCCAAAAGTTCTACTCCAAATAATTCAGACTGTTCTTCAACTAAAACAGTATTCTGTGCTCATCTTCAAGTCAGATTCTGAAATTCTAGAGACAGAATTAAAAATCAAGTTTTGTAAGCTCAACTAGTCATTAAAACGATTAATTTTTATGTAAGCTCAACTAGCCAATCTTCTATCTTGGCCTAATAGGACTCCCTCATATTTAGGTGTTGGTTAGTTGGATAGAAAGCCCCTCATAGTAACTTTTAAAAATAAATATTGACTAGTTAGTGGTTTATCACGTAGCCCAGTCGCCAGTTGAATGTCTCACTTGTTATAACCTAATGATTTTATATCCTTTTGAAATTATTTCTAACTAACCTATTCAAAGCCTTACGCTAATCGAATCGCAAAAATAAAAATTCAAAAAATTTAGAACATTAATTTTAACCACTTCAAGTTTTTCAAAAATATCAAACGACTACCAACTTGATAAAAACTTGACTTTCTTTATAGTGAAAAGTTCCTAAAATTTATCTCAAACACTAAGAGATTTTTATTTAAAAAATCAAATCATGAATTCCTCTTGATAAATAAAAATCATGTATTAAAATTAAAGTATGAGATGTTTATACATAAAGAGGCCCTAAAAATTAAAATGAACAAGTTAGGAGTACAGGAAAAGTTGTATTAATTTTACAAAATAAGAGGTCTTCAATCTTTCTTTTTTGGTTTCATATATCACTTGATACTTGCTACATTGCATGGCTTTTGGATCATTTATTTCAAATGCTTGAAAAGTTCACTTTAGCTATCTTTGAATCACCAAAATAACTAAGACATTTTCTCCAAAAAAAACTAAAATATTAATAGCAAATATGTTTTGATATCATCAAAACATAGATTGCAGTCTCCCTTGATTAAAAAACCTCTCCCTTTTTGATAATGACAAAATATGGTGTGATATTAAAAAAATGAATAACATGGTCATCTAAGATTATTTCCTCATATTTTGAAGCAACATTAACATTTAACTCTCCTTTAATCCATTAATCATTGATTTCATCAATTTTATTTCTTAAAAAGAATATGAATTAGTCAATTTCTAATTTGAGGATCAAATTTTATTCGAGTGACATAAATGTGATCAAGTGAAGATGAAAAGGCTAAAATGAGGACATGTACAAATTCATCAATTGAGAAAATAAAACATTTGAATATCCTAAACAAATTCCTAAAGAGCAACAACCATCTAGCTCATTTAAATATATACATCCATAAAAATAAAGAACAAAAAATCCATTAAAGTCATATATCTCCCATTTTTTGCAACATAGAAAAAGCTAAAATTGAGCTATAGTCATTATAAGCTACACAGGAGGAGGAGGAGGCCACCCTCGTATAGTCACCCATCATAGTTCCATGACCTCTCAAAACAAGTTTAAATCAACAGTAATGAGTGTCTTTTAGAATAAATAGACGTTGTCCACTATGCATGGCCCTGTTAGTCTCTAACAATCTCTACCAATTGAGAAGCTATATATAGGAATTCCATATGGACCTACCATGTGAATGGTTTCATTATTATCAAAATGTATCTCCTTGGCACATGTTACGTGCAAATGAAGGTGATGTGAGGTACAGAAAATCTTTCGCAGAAGAAGAGGGAATGAGAGAGAAAAGAGAGACAATATCATTAGTAAGTTCTAAATGGTTAGTCTGGTCATTAATGTAAAAACATTTATGGATCGAACATTAATAAAGACAAACCTGTCTCTATAGTTTAGCAACGTTCTTGACAAGGATTTATTCCCTCTCGTCTTCTTTCTCTCAATGTGTTTCTTCGATGGTTAAAGATTGCCTTTCATAAGTTTCTAAAACTTATATATATCTTTTACCAACCATCATGTTGGTTCATTTTAAAAGAGAGAGGGAAAGGGTCTGTGACCCATTTGAGATCCCTATATTTAATACCCAATAACCATCATCTTGGGTTCTTTAATTGGGACTCAGACTATAAGTCACATGGGCCATTTAAATATTCTAACAATTAAATGATATAGACCCATAAGCCCTTCATTATTGAAACTTAGAGCATTGCCAAACGTAATTGCAAACAAATGAAACTACATCGATGAGGAAAATTTTAGTGTTACACTAAACGACTTCATTTTTCTCCTGTTCAATGTAGGTGCGTTATTTTCGCCTTCTACATGGCTTCATCTTCTTGTAACAATGCGTCCACGTTTAGGAACCCTATCCATAAGGTTAGTGTCTAGATAATGTTTCCGTAATTTGAACAAGGACTTCCAAGTTGCCTCGTGGGATGAATTACCAAACCATTATACCAGCGCTTGCGTTATAGGTTGATTATGATGCTTCTCAATCCTCTAAACTATAAATGGCTTCTGATTGTTTATCAGTGTGATAGACTATCATTGGTAATTCTTTAAAGGTAAATGTTCATTCAAAGATGCATTTATTCATCTAGGATACATAGAAGGTTGGAAGAATATGGACCCTTCTAGTAAGGCTAACTTTTAGGCAACCTATTCATTCCACCACCGAGAAAGGACCATAATACAGAGGATATAATTTTCTATAGTTCCTTTACAATAAGGAGAGCCATCAGTACGGTTGGAGCTTGAGAAATAGTAGATCTCCCAATTTAAATTGATAATCGGTCCTTTTGCAATTCGTTTGTTTCATCATTAAGTTTTGGGCTCTACAAAGGTGAAATTTTGTCGAAGCTAGTACTGCTTCTCTATCCTTCATTATTTGGTCAATTGTTAAATTCCTTCAAGACACAGTACATAAATTGAATGGAATATCCATACAATAGCTTGAATGGCGTAGAGTGGATGGCTTTATGGAATGTGGTGTTGTAACACCACTCAGCTAACGAGATCCACTCCACCTAAAGCGAAAGAGCATCTTGAAAAAACTCCGAAAGTAGGTCTCCAGTGCGCGATTATCTATCGAACTGAGAATGATACACAACGAAGAATCGGAGACTAATTCCCTATAACTTAACGAACTCCCCCTAGAACTTACTCAAGAAAATTGGATCCCTTTCGTTCACAATGCTCCCTAACATCCTATACAATTTAAAAGGTGATTAAGGATCAGCTTGCCTACGTTTGGTGCGGTGACTGGAAGTTTAACGGGTATGAAGTGATTGTACTTACAGAACTGGTTGAGCACCACAATCACCCTCATTCTAACTCGTGACGGCGGAAGCTTTGGTTGGAATTCAACCATGATCAAGTCACAGGTGTAGCGCAAAATAAAATTTTATAGATTCCTACCAGATCTCGATAATTGAATAAACTTGAATAAATCATAAAACAATTTAGAAATCGTATCTTTGTTCGCTTTCCTATTGAAAAATCTTTGGAACTTTTTCTGATTGATCAATCATAAGTTGTTCAAGTGTCCAGCCTCTGATGGTATCCACAAAACAATTCTCAAATTGCTTTGAGAGGCAGAAGATAAAAGTGTTAGCTTCTAAAAAGTTTTTCACTTTAAATAGAAAAATCATAAGAGTCTTTTATTAAAATTGAATCTCTTTATTTATAGTTAAAATTAAATCCTAATTATAAGTAATTTAATTTTAATAAGATCAAATATCTCATATTTGATCCTCAAAGTTTCTCAAACTTTATAATTAAGTCCAACTTAATTAAATAGATTTTTCTTTCACAAATTGCTCTTTGATGTGTGACCCATAAAGTTTCTAATAAATTGGCAATGATTATAAATTATAATTTTAATTCAAAGTTACAATTAGATAAATTAAAATTTTTTTAATTTATCTTTAATTCTCCAATTAAATAATTCATAATCATAAATTATTATTGACGCCTAGCAACATGTCATGATTACCCAAATATTAGGAATATTAAAGTGATTGACTTAACATGTCTATGCATGGCTATAATGTATAATTTAATCATTTCGTCATTCAATATTCTAATTAGACAGAGTATGGATATAGTATCTACTTTTATTCTAATTGGACAGAGTATGGATATAGTATCTACTTTTATCATCCAATCATATTCGTTCTTGCTAATTAGTAATTGATTTATAATTGAAATTTGAACAGAGAATTCCGTAAATCATTACTAATCAAGAACAGTACAATATTCTCTCCAATTACTTTAGAGTAAAGAATCCTGTATTGACTTACTTAACTATTTACATATGGTCATACTGTATTCAATTACTACCGACTGAATTATCCTAGGACAATTCATAAGTAGCATCAAAACACAATAATTCCCACACTAGATACCTTGGCAATCTCAAGTCTGAGGATCAATTATACAACCATCATTATGAGATAATCCACAGACACATAAGCAATATCCCATATGAAATTCTCATAATCGGGTTAGTTTAGTGACTTATTCTCTAATAATCACCCACACATTAGTTTAAGTATCTCTATACTTTAATTTATGAGATCGATTACTTTTTTCATAAGAAAGAAACATAATGTGTGCTAATTTTACTGTTTTAAATTTGTCTCACCTCCGGCGGCGTCCATGGAAAACGAGTTCTTGCCACAAAGTACAAACATAGTTGATAGTAAGGAAGAGAAAGATATAATGGATGACGATGAGGATGAGTTTGATGGGTTCTCAGATATGGGTGTAAGTGATGATTTCTTTATGGGGTTTGGAAGAACTCCCGCTTCCAGTCACCGGAGACCGATTCTCCAATCATTTGACACCGAGTTTGGCTCATCCTTGGCTTGTTAACAATGCCACCACAGCTATCGGCGGTATCTGAGATTAACCAACGACGATTTAGGTTTTCCAAAGTCTTTTAGTTTGTTTAGTTTTGTTTATCCTTTTCAATTGATCATCTGTACACTAGCTCTTGTGGAG
>JAOTAY010000191.1:12178885-12192860 GCA_025629805.1 Erythroxylum baracoense
TGACCTAGATAGTTGATGTATTTCTTCCTCTTTCATAGTATCTGTATTAGGGTTTCTGTATGTACAGACTGTACAGTTTGATGATGTATAAACTGTTGATTTTGAGTAATGAAAAGAGGAAGAATTTGGTTTTAAAAATCTTGTGATTGACAATTACTGCTTTAATTATTCAAATTGATATGATGCTATTTGGAGTATTGTAGTGATTGCACGTAGCGCTCCCTTATCATAGGATATGTATCGGAATGACCTACGGGCTTCCCGGTGCGTACCCTACGGTGAGGGTGTGTTACAGCCTTGGTCCTCACCAAAGGTTCCTTCTCACTTTTCTCTTCTTCCTCTCCATCATTCTCTCTCTTTCCACTCTCATCTTCTCTATTCAATTCTAATTCCCTCTCACTCTTTGTTTTTATCATTCTACCAGTTATCTCCTCTACACACTCGTCCAGCACATCCATTCTTATATAATAATCCAGTTCCTCCCTGCTTCTTAAACTCCTATTTATGTTGAACTTAACTTTTTAATCACCAATATGCAAAATTAAAACACCATTATTCACATCGATCAACGCCCGACCAGTATTCATAAATGGACGTCCCAAAATTAATGGACACTTTCTGTCCTCAGCAACATCAAGAATGATAAAGTCAACATGAATAACAAACTTATCTACTTTTACCAAAACATATTTGACAAATCCAAAAGGCTTATTTATGGACTGATCAGCTAATTGAATTGTCATGATGTTAGCTTTATGTCATCCAAGTTCAGCTTCCTGAAAATAGACAATGGCATCAGATTAATACTAGCTCCCAAATCACATCAACATTTAGAAAATTCAACACCATTAACAATACAAGGAATAGTCAAACTCCCTAAATCTTTTAGCTTCGATGGCATATTGTTCGTGATTACAGGGCTACAATTGGCTATCAATTCTACTGTCTGATTTGATTCCCAAGTACGCTTGCGAGAAAGTAATTCCTTTAAGAACTTAGCATAATTGGGCATGTGCTCCAAAACTTCTGGCAAAGAAAAACTCATATACAACTTCTTCAATTTTTCTAAAAATTTGTTGAATTAGGTCTCTACTAAATTCTAACTCACTCTCCTAGGAAATGGTAATTTTGGAACATATGGTGGAGGTGGAACATATGGGGGTTCCTCCTCCTCAGTGACTTTCTCCTTACCTTTTTCCTGACTTTTCTCCACTGTATCAGTAACTTCCTTCAAGACTGGCTCTGGTAACTCTTTTCGACTTCTCAATTGAATTGCCTTTAAATGTTCTTTCTAATAAGGTTTTGAAGTGCTGGGAAGGTTGCTTGGGGGTCTGGTTGATACTGCGGCTGCCAGCTGACCCATCTGCACCTCTAGGTTATAGATTGATGATGTCTAATTTTTAATCAATTGATCAATCTTCACTTGATAACTTTTCAGCGCCTGATCACTCCGTGCTTGTGCATCCTCGTTATTGTTCACCTTCGATCCAATTGTACCCATCACTTCCATCATCTTTGAAAATTGGGAGCTTAGCTGTGAAAGTTGAGAATCTATCCTTGCAGCTTGGGCTTCCATTTTTGCCTCTAGCCTTGATTTAATACCTCCAAACTTTGACTCTAAGGCAACATATGAGTTACTTTCCTTTTCCTAAAATCCTGGGAATCTTTGAAGTCTCCAATTGGTTCCTACAAGTTAGCCCAAGAAAATTTTGGATGGTTTTTTCATCCAGCATTATAAGTACAAGAATATGGGTTATTACATGACCTCTGTTGGAGCTTGTTATGTGCCTTCAGTGCTCATCAAATAACATTCAGATGAATTATGATTGTCCGCTCCACAAATCTCACATTTTTAATACATATACTTCAAAGAACTAAACAAAGGTTGAAGATCACTTACTCGTTTCCTTAATGATACAATTTCTACAAATAAAGCAATTGTTGAATCTGCTGACATAACCCCTTTTTGTTCCTTCATCTGTAGTGGTTAACTCCTGCACTCTTTGTTTGCATACACCTATTACACACCAGAAAAGAATATCAAAGTAAAAATGAAAAGAAAACCCAAATCAAAACAATTCAAACCAAACTCGATGCTAGGCATAACCCCCAGCAACGACGCCAAAAACTTGATAGGTAATTATCCAAATTTTAAATTAAAACCTCTTATCCTACAAGTATACAAATCGAAAATTGAAGTATAAACAGGTATCGTCCCATAAGGATTGGTTAGTCACCGAAATGATCCAAATTTCATCTTGTTCAGGAAACTCAAATAATTAGATTTGAAAGATCCAAAATATAAAAATTAAGAGTCATAAATACACACTTTAGGGTTGTCACAAAAGTAAGAACACAAATTTAGAAAATGGTGAACCAAAGTATCAATTTAACAACTTAGGATTATCATTACCTAACTATGTATTCTCTCATTTTAGCAATGTTCATTATGTTTAGTCCAAAATTTCCTAATGTCCTGGTTCTTCCACTCTCATTACTTGAAACAAATGAGCCCTTTTTAATGATGTAAATGAATTATATAAGCTCTCACTTCCCATTTTTCACTTAGCCATTAAAAGGATATGAACAGATTTTTGGACAACCACTTTTCCATTCAAGATCTCTCTCCAAATGGAAAGGTAATTTGATATATGGAGTGTTCTTGGTGTAAGCCCACTCTCATGGAACTTACTAACATTCTTCTTAACTTCATATCTCTATGTGAGCTAAGTATGGACGGCCATATACCATAAACATCAAACAACACCAAACACATCCATAACATTGAATAAAGTGAGTTACTACATAATTTAGGCAATAACAACCCTAATAACTACTTAGAAATCCACAAAAATCTCATAAAACATGTTCATAACATATCCATACATCCTTCTCAATCAACAAATACAACAAAGAAGCAAGACAAGAGAAGAAGTAAGGCTTATATGTTGAAGAACAAAGCTGGAATTCTATAGTGGCAGCTTTGTGTCTCCTTGAAATCCTTTGATTCCACCTTGAATTCTCTTAGTTTTTCTCTCAAAAATGCATTCTTCTCTCTCCCTTGGATGTCTTTCATGACCTTCTCCTTTTCTAGGGTTTAAAATTGAGTTTTTATACCTCATTTAATCCTTTAAACGATGTAGGAAGGAGGAAGTTGTCAGCGGGAATTTTCTAGGAAACTTTGCTTTCTGTCTTGAATTCAATCCACAATATCTTATTGATTTCTTATCCAAATTGGGCAGTTATTTCACCAATTTGAAGCTGAATTTTGCTTCTTTCGTTTTAATTAAAAACTAAAAACATCCAATAAGAATTGTATCTTGTGAAAGCTTAACATTGGTGATGGGTCGACCTAGGAAAATTCCAGCTTTCCTTTAGGTCACATGACTTGCTTTCTCTTTGGTTCTTCCATCCTTCCATTCCTCAAAACCACCTTCAAACCTATTAATTAACAACAAAATTAATCACTTAATCATTTGCAAAACACATGCAATTCATACCAACATTAATGTAAGAAAAAGGCGTGTAATAATACCATGCAAAATTTATGCAAAACCTAATCTTAAAGACCTAATTCACACACATTCATGCATATTCATATACATTCACACATAATCATGAAATTATATGAAACTAAAACAAAAAATAAGCTAAGAAAGTTAACAATAATCAATTTATCACTATTAACTAAAAAATTATCCTAAGAAAAGTATGCACAAATGTCACCTATCAACTCCCCCATACTTAAACTTTTGCTTATCCTCAAGCAAAATTAAACATAAAAATAATTTAAAGAATAGAAGTACACAAAAACATACACGTATACAATGTCAAACTTGATGACTATTAACTCGGAACATTATGCAATTAACTTAATTGTAAACAGTAGTTATATCATAAGTTTAATGTATTGACTTATTCCATTATGCCTAAGTACTTTAATATAAACATACACATCGATCAAGATATAAACAACTCAATTTTAATCCTATGTCACTTATAGACATGCATTTACAATTATCGATTATTTAAATAGTTAACTATCCAAGTTATGCTTTCATGATATTTTTTAGCTAATTTATAATATCAATAAGGCTTTTATTACACACTTTTTCTCATTTTTGTAACGTTGACTTAGTCTTTTGACGCGATGACAAACATTGGTGATGAATGCCCCTGATTACTCAACTAGGCCATATTTTTTATTTATTAAGCTGGCTTAGTTGGAGAGTCATTATAGCCTTTCGACTTGAAGACAAATATTTGTGATGAATGCCCCCGGTTACTCAACTAGATCACAGCTCACAACCGGCAACTAGCTTTATTCTTAACCCTTTTTGGGTCAACGAAATAGTTATTAACACACACTCTTTTCTTTTTCTTTTTTTTTGACCTACTTCATTTCTTTTAGCTCATTATTTTCATGAAAGGGAAACTAAGATTATTTATTGATTTAATGGCTTCTAACGATAACTAAATGTGAACTAACAACATTAATTGTAAAACCAAGTGTCGTATCCTAATCAACACACATGTTTATGTTAAAACTACTTATAATCTAACTTCCTAAGTTAACACATATCACCAGTTCAACAATATTGTTCAAAATTAATCTAATTCACATAAAAATTCCAGCCATTAAACATCCACACAGTCACAAAAATTTCACACAAAAATTGAAAAAATTATTACATTAACACAAACATGAAAAATCATGCAAAATATGCAAAAAAAAGGGTGAGTTAAATAAGACATGCAATATTCAATGCAAATTGCATACCACTCCCCCACACGTGAACAACACATTGTCTTCAATGTGTGAAAGGGATACACAACAAACAATAATCACACATAATATATACAAAAGCATCCGTCTTATACAAAAGACTATATGGATATGTGAAAGTTGTCTTAGCTTGATCCTCTGCATAAATGAATATATGATCATAGCTGGAATATCCATCTAAGAAATAGTAGAATGCATGTCCTACAACTCTCTCAATCATTTGGTCTATAAAAGGAAGTGGGAAGTGGTCTTTCTTTGTCACTAAGTTGAGCTTCTTCTAATCAATACAAACTCTCTAACCAATAACCGTCCGTATGGAAATCAACTCAACCTTTTCATTTTCCACCACTGTTGTTTTACCTTTCTTTGGTACACACTGAATTGGACTTACCCATTCACTGTCTGAGATTGGGTATATAATTCTTGCATCTAATATCTTAATCACCTCTTATTTTACAACTTCCTGCATATTCAAATTCAAACGCCTTTGCCTATCCCTCACTGGTTTACATTCATACTCAGGATTTATTCTATGCATCACAACACTCGGACTTATCCCTCGGATGTCTGATACTTGCCATCCCATCGCTTTCATCCTCCTCCTTATAATTTCTACAACCTTCCTTTCCTATTCATCACTCAACAAGTTTTAAATAATAACAAGTAATTTTTTATTTTCACCCAAAAATGTATACCTCAGGTGTGAAGGTAAAGGTTTTAACTCTAAGGTGGGTGCTCTCTCATTGGAAGGTGGTATAGGTGACTTGGTCCTCACCAAAGGTTCCTTCTCACTTTTCTCTTCTTCCTCTCCATCCTTCTCTCTCTTTCCACTCTCATCTTGTTCATTCAATTCTAACTCCCTCTCACTCTTTGTTTTTATCATTCTACTAGTTATCTCCTCCACACACTCATCCATCACATCCATTCTCATACAATAATCCGACTCCTCCCTGCTTTTTAAACTCCTATTCATATTGAACTTAACTTTTTCATCACCAATACGAAAAATCATAACACCATTATTCACATCAATCAATGCCTGACAGTATTCATAAATGGGCTTCCCTCAGTGGACAATTTTTGTCCTCAACAACATCAAGAATGAAAAAGTCAACAAGAATCACAAACTTATTTACTTTTACCAAAAATCTTCGACAACTCCAAAAGGTTTCTTTATGGACTGATCAACTAAGTGAATTGTTATTGATGTTGACTTTATGTCGTCCAAGTTCAGCTTTTTGAAGATAGACAATGGCAACAGATTAATACTAACTCCCAGATCACATAAACAGTTAGAAAATTCAACACCATTAACAATACAAGGAATAGTAAAACTCCCTCGATCTTTTAGTTTTGATGGCATATTGTTTGTGATCACAGAGCTGCAATTGGCTGTCAATGCTACTATCTAATTTGAATCCCAAGTTCACTTGCGAGAAAGTAATTCCTTTAAGAACTTAGCATACTTGGGTATGTGCTCTAAAACTTCTGGCAAAGAAAAACTCATATACAACTTCTTCAATTTTTCCAAAAATTTGTTGAATTGAGTCTCCACTGGATTCTGATTCACTCTCCTAGGAAATGGTAATTTTGGAACATATGGTGGAGGTGGAACATATGGGGGGTTCCTCCTCTTCAGTGACTTTCTCCTCACCTTTTTCATGACTTTCCTACACTAGATTAGCAACTTCCTTCAAGACTGGCTCTGGTAACTCCTTTTCACTTCTCAACTAAATTGCCTTTAATGTTCTTCCTAATGTGGTTTTGAAGTGCTGGGATGGTTACCTGGGGTTTTGGTTAATACTTCGGTTGCCAGCTGACCCATCTACACCTCTAGGTTATAGATTGATGATGCTTGATTTTTAATCAACTGATCAGTCTTCACTTGATAATTTTTCAGTGCCTCATCACTCCGTGTCTATGCCTCCTCGATATTGTTCACATTCGATCCAATTGAGCCCATCACTTTTATGATCTTTGAAAATTGGGAGCTCAACTGTGAAAGTTGAGAATCTGTCCTTGTAGCTTGGGCTTCCACTTTTGCCTCTAGCCTTGATTCAATACCTCCAAACTTTGACTCTAAGGCAACATGTGAGTTACTTTCCTTTTCCTAAAATCCTGGGGGTCTTTGAGGTTGTCGATTGGTTCCTACAGGGTTATTCAAAGAAAAATTTGGATTCCATCTGACATTATCAATACTAGAATATGGGTTACCACCTGACCTCTAT
Organism: Erythroxylum baracoense; assembly: GCA_025629805.1. Lineage (NCBI taxonomy): Eukaryota > Viridiplantae > Streptophyta > Magnoliopsida > Malpighiales > Erythroxylaceae > Erythroxylum > Erythroxylum baracoense. The sequence goes on from JAOTAY010000191.1 coordinate 12,185,900, forward strand.
TGGAACCCTAAATAATGAGCTTATTTTGTGCCTTCAGTGCTCATCAAATGACATTCTGATGAATTATGACTGTTCGCTCCATAAATCTCACAATTTTGATGCCTATACTTCAATGAACTAGATGAAGGTTAAAGATCACTTACCTGTTTCCTTAATTATGCAATTTCTGCAAATAAAGTAGCTGTTGAATATGCTCATTATTTTCATGAAAGGGAAACTAAGATTATCTACCGATTTATTGGCTTCTAACGATAACTACATGTGAACTAACAACATTAACTGTAAAACCAAGTGTCCTATCCTAATCAACACACATGTTTGTGTTAAAGCTATTTATAATCTAACTTCCTAAGTTAACACTCACCAGTTCTACAACATTATTCAAAATTAAGCTAATTCACATAAAATTCCAGCCATTAAACATCCACACAGTCACACAAAATTCACACAAAAATTGAAAAAAGTTATTACATTAACACAAAAACATGAAAAATCATGCAAAACATGCAAAAAATGGGGAGTTAAATAAGACATGCAATATTCAATGCAAATTGCATACCACTTCCCCACACATGAACAACACATTGTCTTCAATGTGTGAAAGTGATACACCACACATAATATATACAAAAGCATCCATTTGTATGCAAAAGTACCATATGGACATGTGAAAGTTGTCTTGGCCTGATCCTTTGGATAAATGAATATGATCATAGCTGGAATATCCATCTAAGAATTAGTAGAATGTATGTCCTACAACTCTCTCAATCGTTTGGTCCACAAAAGATAGTGGGAGGTGGTCCTTCTTTGACACTGAGTTGAGCTTCTTCTAATCAATACAAACTCTCCAACCAATAACCGTCCGTCTGGAAATCATCTCGCCCTTTTCATTTTCCACCACTGTTGTTCTGCCTTTCTTTGGTACACACTGAACAGGAATTACCCATTCATTTTCTGAGTTTGGTTATATAATTCCTGCATCTAATATCTTAATCACCTGCTATTTTACAACTTCCTGCATATTTGAATTCAAATGCCTTTGCCTATCACTCACTAGTTTACATTCATCCTCGGGATTTATTCTAAGCATCACAATACCCAGACTTATCCCTCGGATGTCTAATATCTACCACCCCATCGCTTTCATCCTCTTCCTTATAATTTCTACTACCTTCTTTTCTTGTTCATCACTCAACTGGTTTTAAATAATAACAGGTAATGTTTGATTTTCACCCAAAAATGTATACCTTAGGTGTGAAAGTAAAGTATACCTCAAGTGTGAAGGTAAAGGTTTTAACTCTAGGGTGGGTGCTCTCTCATTGGAAGGTGGTATAGGTGGCTTGGTCCTCACCAAAGGTTCCTTCTCACTTTTCTCTTCTTCCTCTCCATCCTTCTCTCTCTTTCCACTCTCATCTTGTTCATTCAATTCTAACTCCCTCTCACTCTTTGTTTTTATCATTCTACTAGTTATCTCCTCCATACACTCATCCATTACATCCATTCTCATACAACAATCTGGTTCCTCCCTTCTTTTCAAACTCCTATTCATGTCCAACTTAACTTTTTCATCACCAATATGAAAAATCATGACACCATTATTCAAATAAATCAATGCCTGACCAGTATTCATAAATGGGCTTCCCAAAATCAATGGACAATTTTGTTAACAACATCAAGAATGAAAAAGTCAACAAGAATCACAAACTTATTTACTTTTACCAAAAATCTTTGACAACTCCAAAAGGCTTCTTTATGGACTGATCAGCTAAGTGAATTGTTATTGATGTTGGCATTATGTTGTCCAAGTTCAACTTCTTGAAGATAGATAGTGGCAACAGATTAATACTAGCTCTTAGATTACATAAACTTTTAGAAAATTCAACGCCACTAACAATACAAGGAATAGTAAAACTCTCTGGATCTTTTAGTTTTGACGGCATATTATTCGTGATCACAGAGCTGCAACTGGCTGTCAATGCTACTATCTGATTTGAATCCCAAGTTCTCTTGCGAGAAAGTAATTCCTTTAAGAACTTAGCGTACTTGGGCATGTTCTCCAAAACTTCTGGCAAAGAAAAACTCATATACAACTTCTTCAATTTTTCCAAAAATTCGTTGAATTGGGTCTCCCCTGGATTTTGATTTATTCTCCCAGGAAATGGTAATTTTGGAACATATGGTGGAGGTGGAACATATTGGGGGGTTCCTCCTCCTCAGTGACTTTCTCTTTACCTTTTTCCTGACTTTCCTCCACTAGATCAGCAACTTCCTTCAAGACTAGCTCTGGTAACTCCTTTTCACTTCTCAACTAAATTGCCTTTAATGTTCTTTCTGGTAAGGTTCTGAAGTGCTTGGAAGGTTCTGGGGGTTTTGGTTGATACTGTGATTGCCAGCTGACCCATCTACACCTCTAGGTTATAGATTGATGATGTTTGATTTTTAATCAACTGATCAGTCTTCACTTGATAACTTTTTAGTACCTGATCACTCCTTGTCTGTGCCTCCTCATTATTGTTCACCTTCGATCCAATTGAACCCATCACTTCTATGATCTTTGAAAATTGAGAGCTCAGCAGTGAAAGTTGAGAATCTGTCCTTGCAGGTTAGGCTACCACTTTTGCCTTTAGCCTTGATTCAATACCTCCAAACTTTGACTCTAAGGCAACATGTGAGTTACTTTCCTTTTCCTAAAATCTTAGGGGTCTTTGAGATCTTCAATTGGTTCCTATAGGGTTAGTCAAAGAAAAATTTGGATTCCATCCAACATTATTAGTACCAGAATATGGGTTATTACTTGACCTCTATTGGAACCTTAAATAATGAGCTTGTTTTGTGCCTTCAATGCTCATCAAATAACATTATGATGAATTATGACTGTTCACTCCAAAAATCTCACAATTTTGATGCCTATATTTCAATGAACTAGATGAAGGTTGAAGATCACTTACCTGTTTCCTTAATTATGCAATTTCTGCAAATAAAGCAGCTGTTGAATCTGCTAACATAACCCCTTTATGTTCCTTCATATGTAGTGATTTACTCCTTTCATTGTACCAATGGCAGCTTTTAGCAGCCATGTCTTCAATCAGGTCATATGCAGCATCTCTGGTCTTCTTCATCAATGAACCTCTTACAGCTGCATCAATGGTGCTTCTAGTTGCTGAATTGACCCTATTATAAAATGTTTATAGGAGAAATTCCCTGTGTAGATTATAATGGGGTAGCTCCTTTGCAACTCCTTGAAATGCTCCCATGCCTTGTACAATGATTCTCCCTCGTATTGCTGAAAGTTGACGATTTCCTTAATGATCCTTATTGTCTTTGTTAATGGGAAATATTTGGACCAAAAGGCTTGTACCAACTAGTCCCATGTTTTAACTTGTTCTAGAGTAAGGGAGTTTATCCATGCCTTTGCTCGATCCTTTAGCGTGAAGGGAAACAATCTCACCTTCGTTGTATCCTTCGACAGCCCTTTTTGTCTAAAAGTATCACAAATTTCTAAAAAATTGGCAATATTAGGATCCTTATGTGACAAACCACAAAATTGAACATTGCTTTGCAAAATATTAAGTAAAGCAAGCTTGATTTTGAAATTGTTCACATTTACTGTTGGTTTAACAATCCACCTTGCTCCCTCTATTTGGCCATTATCTGCTCAATTTGATCTTGTCTCCCTGCTTTTCTCAATTCCTTTTCTACTTTGGTGATGTCAAGTTCTCGTAATTTCTCTGCAACTTCTGCACTCCTCGTGTGCATACACCTATTACACACAAGAAAAGAACATCAAAGTAAAAATGAAAAGAAAACCCAAACAAAAATAATTCAAACCAAACTCAATGCTAAGCACAATCCCTGGCAACGACGTTAAAAACTTGATAGGTAATTTTCCAAATTTTAAACTAAAACCTCTTATGCTACAAATATACAGATCGAAAATCGCAGTATAAATAGGTATCATCCCACAGGGATCGATTTGTCACCGAAATGATACAAATTTTGTTTTGTTCATGAAACTCAAATAATTAGATTTGGAAGATCCAAAATATAAAAATTAAGAGTCATACATACACACTTTAGGGTTGTTACAAAAGTAAGAACACAAATTTAGAAAATGGTGAATCAAAGTATCAATTTAACAACTTAGAATTATCATTACCTAACCATGTATTCCCTCACTTTAGCAATGTTCATTATGTTTAGTCCAAAATTTCATAATGTCCTGGTTCTTTCACTCTCATTGCTTGAACTAAATAATCTCTGTTTAATGATGTAAATGAATTATGGAAGCTTGCACTTCCCATTTTTCACTTAACCATTAAAAGGATATGAACAAATTTTTGGATAGCCACTTTTCCGTTTGACATCTCTCTCCAAATGGCAAGGTAACCTGATATATGGAGTGTTCTTGGTGTAAGCGCACTGTTATGTTGCTTCCTAACACATTTTTTAACTCTATATCTCTGTGTGAGCTAAGTATGGATAGTCATATACTATAAACATCAAACACATCCATGACATTGAATAAAATGAGGTACTACATAGTTTAGGCAATAACAACCCTAATAACTACTTAGAAATCCATCAAAATCTCATCTAAATAGTTAATAACATATCCATACATTCTTCTCAATCAACAAATTACAACAAAGAAGCAAGAAAAGAGAAGTAAGGCTTATATGTTGAAGAGAAAAGTTGGAATTCTATGATAGCAGCTTTGTGTCTCCTTGAAATTCTTTGATTCCACCTTGAATTGTTTTAGTTTTTCTCTCAAAAATACATTCTTCTCTCTCCATTGGATGTCTTGCACGACCTTATCCTTTTAGAGGGTTTAAAATTGAGTTTTTATACCCCATCTAATGCTTAAAACGATGTACGAAGGAGGAAGTTGCCGGCTGGAATTTTCTAGAAAACTTTGTTTTCTGTTTTGACATCAATCCATGATATCTTATTGATTTCTTATCCAAATTAGGCCGTTATTTCACCAATTTGAAGCTGTATTTCTCCTCTTTCTTATGTATTAAAAATGAAAAACATATAATAAGAGTTGTATCTTGACAAAGCTTAAAATTGGTGAAGGGTCGGCCTAGGAAAATTCCAACCTTCCTTTGGGTCACATGATTTGCTTTCTCTTTGGTTCTTCTATCCTTCCATTCATCAAAACCACCTTCAAACCTATTTATTAATAAAGAAAATTAATTACTTAATCATTCCTAAAACAAATGCAATTTATACCAACATTAATGTAAGAAAAGTATGTATAAATGCCACCTATCAGGTAGCTACAGCTACACTATGCACTTGTAGTTAAAACATATAATATCACACACATAATTGGTACACAAGAAGTTCATCTTAAGAGAAAGAAAAGTTTTGTTCCATTTGAGAAGGTAATAAAAATCCTAATGCTAACTGAGTTCTCCATGTTGTAACCATCTAATTTTAGCTCCCAAGGCTTCTTTTCACAAGTAAACACTAAATGTTTCACGTCCTTTTAAATTTTTATCATTGGGTGGCTTGCTAAGAAGTTGGCTTGTATGTATCCCTTTACTAACTTCTAAGGATAGTACACTAGGTTAAAATTTATAAGAGTTACGAGCCCCTTACCAGTGTTCCTTGAAAGGACTAGTTTATTTAACATATATTTCATTAAATCAATTTATGAAACCATGCATACCTATTTTGAAGAAAATAATGCCTTAATATTGAACAAGAAAAATATAGCACCAAACATAATTTCATAATCAAAGTGTACTTCCTTTCCATTGGTGTCAACATTAGACTCAAATAGTAAACAACATGCTCATGGCCTGCTTTATTATTTTAAGCTATTAGGCATTTAATAGCTTCTTTGGCCGCAGAAATATATAACTTCAAAGGTATTCCTTTCCATGTTGGCATCAACACTAGGGGCTTAGCTAGGTATTCCTTAATCTTATCAAATTCCATCTAATTCTTTTCTTCCCAATAGAATTCCTTATAGTTGTTCAACATCAAGACATCAGAGAATTCTTTTGATTGAATGACCAAATTAGCAATAAACCTTCTATAGTAATTTACTTAGCCTAAAAACATTTAAACTTTTGTCTTCTTTTATGTTAGTTTTGCTTCAAGAATTTCTTTCACATTACTTTTAGGTAATCCAATCCCTCTTTAATAGACCAAAACCTAAAAAAAGCTTTCACTCTAAATGTAACATCCCCTCACTTATGGGAAGGATAATTTGGTAATTTGGCACGGGTTAGGAGTGTTAAATATTGTATTGACATATTCATGCATTCATATATGCACATGAATAAAAAATAGTGAATTTTTGCACATGTAAATGATTATACATGCATTCATGACATATCCCGGTTTAAGTGTGAATAAATGTGTTTTATAGAAAATGTGCTTTATAGAAAATGTGCTTTGTGTGAATGAGAACTTGATTTGGAGAGGGTTATATGGGTTTTCACATTTTTAGAGAATTATAGGAATTTTTCGGAATTGTTTCCAGACCCGAAAAATTGTCAAGAGACAGAATAGGGGTCTACCGGTAGTGAATTGATTGTCCAATGGCACTGGAAACTTAGGCATATGAAATTAAGAATTTTGGAATTGAGCCATTGGAAAATTGGAGAGAAATTGAAATGAATTGGGAAGAAAATTAGTAACAAATGAGTGTGTGACACATGTCACTAATTCTAGTTTAATTCATTAATAATTCTCACCTTTTAATGAGTCATCCACGACTCTTTTTATCCAACCTTCTTGTATCTTCTTCTTTGCTTCTTTGACTAAAGAGTTCATTGTGTTTGAAAGTGAGAAATTGATTCTCTCCATCCGAAGGTTGCCTTCTTCTAGTTCTTCTTTGATCTTTGCTCACTTGTTCCACTCTTATACACCTTATCTTCTCTTCTTTAAGTCACCATGCAACCTAAACCTCATACTCTCACCCTCTCAAGTTGAGGATGCCGTGTAT
>JAOTAY010000191.1:12212890-12225898 GCA_025629805.1 Erythroxylum baracoense
TAGGTTATTTTCTTCTAGGTGTGATTCCTAGAAATCTACCCTTCAATTCCTATTATTAACCCACCGAAATATCCTAAGCACCCAACCGCTAAGCTGTCCTACATCACCCAGTATGTGTTAATCAAGCGCTTGGATCTTTTGTTGTATGGAGAGGGATAATTGGTACCAATAACACTTTATCCAATTGATATTTGGATGATTTGGCTATGCAGGTATGACAGTGTGACAATCTATGGAGATCTCAAATGGCAAGATCAACTGAATGAGAAGAATAAACCTTTCTTTAATTTGTGTGATGGGATTTTTGTGAACTACACGTGGAAGGTATTGGCTTCTCTAGTTTCTTCCATTTCTCATTCAGTTTGATGTTTCTTTCTGGGCTTAAATTTATATATGCAGAAACATTATCCACAACTTTCAGCCGCCGAAGCTGGTATTAGGAAGTTTGATGTCTATATAGGAATAGACGTACATGGCAGGGACACTTATGGTGGTGGAAAATGGAATGTAAGTGTTACTTCAATCATGTTGCATATGTAATATGGATGACCTAGTGTCCAGTCTGTCTTTTACAATAGAGGTAATTAAGCATTTGGGTATTACGTCTAATCAAAGCACAGGATTTATTTTGCCAAAAAAATTAGGCTTTAGTAATATTGTCTGAAAATGCTTATAAAGATAGACTAACTAATTTTAGATTCGAAGATAATTTATATCCTATACTGTGCTTCTGGTGTTAAATGTTTTGTCTTTAAAATGATGAAGTTATTAATGTTTGGGTAGAATATGTTTTCTTTTCATGAAATATTACTTGTTGTTTAACAGGTTGTTAATTATCATATTGATTGAATGAAAGAATTCTGAAGTTAAAACAGTACAAATTCCTTGGTCTTATGGTGCATATTCAAATGCGATTGAATAGTGCCATGTTACCTTTTTCTTGACAAACTACATTAATTTTTGGAATGCCAGACAAATATAGCACTCGATGCGATAAAGGAGGACAATGTGTCTGCGGCTATATTCGCCCCAGCATGGGTTTATGAGACCAAGCAACTGCCTGATTTTCGAACTGCTCAAAATCAGTAATTCAGTTCTCTTCCTGTAACATTTTTGGAAGTAGATAGATTTTCCTTTCTCATTTCTGGACTTCAATTTCATTACTCTTCTGCACAATCCAAAACCTTCATTGGCTTGCACAATTTCATTGATTGATTCTACAGTGATTTTGATTACTTATTTTGGTCGGTTTCCAAGGATGTGAATTTTAGTTTTACAGAGCTTAGAAGATAAAATTTCAGTATCCAGGCCATTATTTTGTGAGATTCACCATCCATTACTTTCTTTTCCAGTTGGTGGAAACTCGTGGAAAAATCATGGGGAAGAGTAAACAGCTATCCTAAAGGACTTCCCTTCCACTCGAATTTTGATCAGGTAGTGACTATTCGTTCCTTTTATGACCATTTTCACCCCTTTTTCATTATTCAACCCTGCCACATGATGAAGTTTGAAAGACGTGTGAAACCAGAGTCAAGCTTCAGGGAAGAGAGATCAATAGTGAGCATCCATCTCAGAAGGAGAGACAAATTAAAACAGCAAACATTGTTAATATATAAACATCCAAATAGAAAATACATGTTACTAATTTATGTTATTCTGTTGGCGGAGTTGGTTGTGATCTGGGAATTTGAGAAATTCAAACGAGCCTATGAAAAAAATTGCCTGATACTCACCAAGATTCAGCAAACTTTTTCCACGAATGTTGTGTGGCAGTTGCTTAATTCTCTCTTCTGTCTCTCCCTTTTTTTTTTCTTTTTGTATCCTGAACCCGGACATTGCAACCAATAATTGTGGGGTCCTGGATAGCTACCATATGCTGTGTTAAGACTTGTTCTACGCTGACAATTTTTCAAATTGTTAGGGTTCTGGATATCATATTTCAGTTGAGGGAAGACTTGTAGAGAATGCCCCTTGGAACAACTTATCTTGCCAAGGCTTTCAGGTGAACAATAAAATATTGTACTGTTACTATGAGATGATAATTTGACACGATCCTTTTCCAACTTTATTAATTTAAATTTGGAGTTCTGTGAAAATTATTCTTAGTCCCATTAATAATTATATGATTATTATCAAACTGATAGCTTCTTGAGACTTGCACTGTCATTCGCAGTACATTGGATAAATTTTCCAGTTGTCAGACATGTATCCAAAATTGTTTAAGGTGGTCTAGTGCCATGATAATACCGCAAGTTTCTTATCTTCTTATGATCACAATTTTGTATTCTTTTTCCTTCGTTGAATCCTATGTTGGAAATGCAAGCATGCGTTTTCAGAAACTGTCAACAAGTAATAGTTTTGTAACTCTACTAAACTATTGGCAAGGAAGAAACAAAGAAACCAAGTATATTTAGCATTTTGATATATTATCTTATTGCATTTAGGCTTGGTAAGTTTAATTGTTTTAGTCACGTAGCTTTAGCTGTAAGCCAATTTCCAAATAGGCCACAACTTCCCCTCTTCCCATACTTATTCTGCACTGCACGCATTTTCCAATATTTCAAAATTTTTGGCAGCCTATCCTTCAGTTTGTTGATGGCCCAACTAAAGATGCCATTCAAGTCCTTATCGAGTAAGTTTTTGTTCCTGTGGTTGTTTTTGCCATCCTTTAGATCAATACTTGCTTTATTGTTTCCATATTATACAATGTCCCACAAACTTTTATCATAACAAATTGCAATAGTTCAGCGAATGTAATGTGACACAAACATGTTAACAGGACAAAAAAGCTGATCTGAACGTGTCCACTTACTGCCACAGCTGAATTTTAAGACCATTTTTTTTGCTGCTCTTCTACTGTTCAATGAGCCTAATAGTAAAATTTCATAAATGTTACTTTTGGTGGATGGCTTCCTAAGGCTTAATGCATTAATGAGTCGTTGTATTTTTCTCTTTTTATCTCCCTGATAATCAAGCATAGTGTACATGTTCCAAGATGCCACCATCTTTTGGGGGTTTGGGTGCAGGCTTCTTCCTGCCTCATTATATGCTGCCCTAATGTGAGCAATTTTTATCAATGCCAGCTGCAATGAAGTATCTTACTGTGGAGGAGGAAACATTAAATTTAAGGGAACTCTTCACGATGATGCTTGCTTCATAACAAAGCTCTTTCAGGGAGAGGTTGTTTTGGATGGTCTGCCTCTACTTATTTCATATTCTGTAAGCCATCTCTTCTATGGCCTGAAATAAATGAAAAGGCAGTACCCAGTACAATTGATCTCACCCTATTTCTCTTAAAGGATCAAATTACCTGTTGCATTCCATCTCCTCAATGAATGCGGCTTTTACCACTGTTTGGTATTTGATCACCTTTTGGTAAAAATGGTGAATTTACAAAAGTGTATAGGGGAGAAGAAAATATCATTTACTCAAAATTATTGTGAAAAAAGATAAAAAAGATGAAAGATAATAATTGAATCTTCTACTTCCATCAACTTTATGTGTGGCAAACTATGTGATGTACAGGTGAAGTCAGAAGGAGATTCATTTTTGGGCCTGTCTCTGCAGTTTACTTCAGCCGTAAATGAGAGGACATCCGTACTTGTTGCTGCTAGGGGGCATAGTCGGCTCTGTAGTAAATTCCATAAAGTGATCGAGCCGCATCAAGTTAGAAAGCTAGAAAATGCCCCACGATGGGTAATATATGAGGGTGCTGTCCTGATGGATGGACAAATGTTAACCGATATCAGTGCTGTATGTTATCGGCCAAAGCTTGAAGAGGGTGAAAAGGTGTCAGAGAATGAAACAGAAGACCAAAAAACATTGGTTAGGAGTTCTGAGTTCTTTGCATTGCTTGGTAATATTAGTATCAGAAGTTCAGTAAAGAACTCAAATTTGCCTCCTTCAGATTCCTGGCTTGTTGAGTGTCAACACCTGAAATGCAGCTATGTTTCTCAGGGATTCAAGACTGTTAGTGTGAAAATTATTTGGAAACTAAAAGTGGGAATTGACTGTAGGCTCTCCATGTACAATGTCTATTTTGAAAAGCTAACGAAACAGAAAAACGGAGACCTAGGTGGGGGACTACATTTCAATTTGAAGTATCTTGGGGTGGCACATGTTGAGGCTTTTTATATTTCTGACCTTCGTGTTCCTTCCGATGCTTCTAGTATCAGATTCATTGTTCAAGTATGTGGCGTTGATGGAGCACGCCAGAAGTTGAGTGATTCTCCTTTTCTTAAAGTGGATCTTGAAGGTCAGTAAACTTGTTTTTCAATGTCAGTGCTCATGTTTCGCTTAGTCTTGAGAAATAATAAGAAGGTATCACGAGATTAAGTTGCGATCTACATTCTTAACATGTCAAGTTGCACTACTTGTTAACATACATTAAAACAGATGATGTACTTGTGATTATTTTAGTATTAAGTTATGACCTTGTATGCTCTGCTTTTGCTTACTATTTTAGCACAACAAAGATGTCTACATAGCATGATCTAGTTAAGTTTATGATGTGATTACAGACGTACACCCTGAATCCTGGCCAAGATACATAACTGGTACCACTAGCAACACATATTCGCATGCAATTCACTAGTTATAACTGCCTTTTGGTATTACTTAAATCCTGATTACGTAACTCTATTTTACCTAAAGACAAGACAGTTAAAAGTGGAATGCTTCGCAACAAGCCCCCCTATACCTTGGCTTTGAAGTACGAGGATTTTCAACCTCGGGCATCCTTGCTCGTACACATAAGAGGGGCGTGCCTGATGTCTCAATTTCAAGTATGAGGTAGATGTGGAAAGTGGTACGATGTCAAATTTGGATATAATTCTATTGCAATTAGAATGAGCAAAGCCAGAAGTTGAGTGGTGATGATGATGATGGAAAGGTGGTCGAATGTTCTCATTGCTAGGTTATGATGGAATTTCCGAGAACCAATGATTGAAAATGCCCATTCCAGGCCAAATACAGGTAAAAGATGTGACACTTTGAAGTTTAGTACATGCAACTTAACTGGTGGGAGGAGACGCAGTCAAATGATGTTGAAAATAGGAAAGGCAAGATAAGCTAAAGAGGAAGTTAATATGAAAAGACAAAAGGCATATCTCCGTTACCAATCAACCTCGAATATTGCTTCTTTATGGAGACATGAAAGGCTGGTGGGAGAATCCCTTCATATCTTTTGAGGGCTCGAGGATATAATATTTACAAAGCCAAAGTGGGTTTGGATTCTAGATACCGTTCCATAATTCAGTTATCATGCTTCTATATTGTTCTTTTCTTTCTTTCTGATTTCACAAGTTTTTGTCTTTCTATCGTGGGGCACTTTCCTGCAATATAAGAAACGCAAAAGTAATTGGAGTTAATTAGTCGCTTGACTGAGGAATCATATCACGATAGTGGATGTTTACATATTCAAACTTACCCACAACCAAATAGCACAACGGTTGAACAAAAGGGTAAAAAGGTTATGCCATTTTATCGAACAATAACCATCACTGATGGAAAGTGGTGAGACGATGTTTTTGGTATCTTCTAGCTACAAGAAAATGAGCCCATTGGAGAAGCTCTACAATGATCGTTTGGATGTTCCTAGATTTCTTCAAATGCTACCATTCATGTGTTCCAGTCTACAACTTCAACTTTTGGGTTTAAAAGGACAAAAGAACTACTCGAAAAGGTGTTGGTCACGTGAAGCGAAGCCATCGCCAGCTTATTGCACTTGAGCAAAGTAGGACAAAAAATCTTAGACCCCACAACTATTGGCTGCTCTAGACAATGAGAAACCAGTCCTTGTCAATGACAACTTCATAAGGCATAATTACTCCAGAAATTGCAGATTATGAAGATGTATATTTCTTCGCGATTTGCATAAATAACTAGAAGACCAGACTTCTGGAATTAAAGTTGTAAAGTTTGTAGCTTCTTGTTTGTTGATCGTACGTTCAGTTATCATTGTCTTGGCCTGTTTGCCAAGTCACAGTATAGTTGGTTTTTCTCGGTGCATTTAAGGACAACAAAATATCAGGCCATCATCGTGCGTATAATTGTTTTTCTCTTGCTGCATGTAAGGAACAGATATTTATGGAGGCCATATTGTAACAAATATATATAGAAACGATAGTTACATACACTTGAAGCCAAAAAGCGAGTCGCAAGTGATTATAAACCCGAAAATCAGGTTGACACGATCCAAGTAGAAGCTTTTGAAACGCATTCAAACAAATGACAAATTAGAAACGCTTTACTGTTGTCTTACATTAAACTATACCCATAGGAATTATCAGAGGCTACAGCTAGAAGTTGCTACAAAGGGCTGCGATTTAATGGGTGGGGTTTCATTTTTGACTTGCAAAATGCTTCCCACAATAAACAAAAGTTGTCGAGGAATCTTTTCGGTCAGCTGTTGCCTTTTGTCTTATTCTTCATAGTCTAAAAATATTGCTCTGATTCGACATATAATTGTATCGAGATGGCTTTAGAAGACATATTAACCATGAAAATTTAAATAAAAAAGGGCAATTTCCTTTGTATACTTCCCATGAACTGAGCACTTCCTTGCACGTGAACCAACTAGAAGAATCTGTGACCAGACTAACAGAGCAGTAGGCGTTTAATCTTGTCCTTTCTACACTATAAGATATTACCAGGTAAAACTGTAATAATGCACTTCGACCGATACTGAAAGCAATAACATAAATTAGTGTCATTCCCTTACTAATAAACTGCAAGCTTTATGCCTTGTTATGAAGAAGAGGCACTCCACAAGTGCTAACCAATAAAGGACCTTTTTTTACCATTGAGTCCCTGTGTTTCCATGAAAGTTAAAACTTTGATATTGTTAAGGCATAAACAATTTTATCTATGTATATAAATAACCTTCTACGTATTACCTTAAGACGTACCTAAAAGCCTTTTCCTTGAGGGAAAAAAAATTTGTTTATAATTATTTTTGACCAAATCTCTCTTTGTATTTCTAAGTTTTTGCTTTTGGTACTCATACTCGATCGAGTTGGTGATTCATGAAGAACTCGGTGATTCCCTCAGATGCAGCATAACAATGATTCATCAAAGAAGCAAATGTACGTGTATGTTGTTTCTCTTTTGAAGATCAGAGTACACTAATTACCTACGAGAGTTTTCAGATTGATGGGGAGGCCACGGACACCTCCTTAATGTGTTTAGTGGAATACTTGAAAGGGAAATTTCGAGTTTACTTCGTTAGTCACATGCTAGAGTTGACCTCTTCAAGTTACCAGACTTTTAAGACTCGCAGTCTTAGATTTTTTTTAATTATCATAATAATAATAATAGTAATTAAGATTATATCATTAATTAACACCCGAAAACGACAACTCTTAATTAAAAACGTAAATGAAGTGACAATTGATTAATCATATACCAGCATGAAAGTTCTGTAATTAAGAAATTATGTCACCGAAGATGCTCTCTCTCTTGAGAGAGTCCTGGATTACATTACTAGGAGAGGCAAAATTAAGGTATTGAGGAAGGGTGTTTTGTAGAAGAAACGTCCTGTCATCTGGATCCATATGTGGGGTTGGCATCACTGGTTCATTTTGCATCTGAATGCACAGTATTTCCGCCTGAGCCACAGCTAGTTGCATTTGCAGCTGAGAGACCTGGTTTTGCAGGTAAGATATGGCTCCAACACACCCATATACCGGGTCTCTTACTCTTGCGTTTGCTTCGTACACTAAACTGCTCACTGCATCTGCTCTCTGATGAACTGGGAGCTCCTGTTTAAGCATCAAAAGTGAGCATATCAAATACTGAAACACACGGAACTGGATGAAAAATATGTTTGCGAGTGCATAGACGTTGAAGGATGTATAGACAAGTAGAGACCTGCAACATTTTGCTGACATTGCTAGCACCAAAGACCTTGTGGACAATGGCAAACTTGTGGGGATCATCGGAAGGGAAGTATGGAGCAAAAATACAGTCCTTAGCGCATCGACGTCTAAGCAACTTGCAGGAAGCGCATGGTGAATTTCCACCCATGTTAGGTTTTTGTTTTGCAGAGTGGAGGGGAAGTTTGTTAGGGAAGAAAGGTAGTAAAGAAGATGAGAAATAAAAACTCTGGGAGAGAAAGAGATGGGAATGCCCTTATTTATAATGGCCATGAACGTTCGCAATAGATCAAGTGTGTAAACTGTTCAAGGATAATAATCATTTAAAAATGGACTTGCCAACAGGTGAGTCGAGCACACACACTTGTTATATCATCATAAGTGTTCTTGGCAGTCGACGAAACCCAAGTCCACTATAACATTTTAAATGTATTACTCATTTTCCATTCTAAAATCCAAATGGTCAAGTCGGTGTTCTACTTTCATAATATGGCTAAGAACTTCAGTACTTTTACTTCTTAAAAATTTAATTTTATAAAATTACGCAATCCAAATTGCAATTAATTGCAATCTCGATCGAGTTCTAGGAAAAGTGACTATTTCTTCATATAAGTTAACCCCTTTTTTTTTTTAAATTTAAAAACAAACTTCATCGAAGGCAACGAGCAATTAGAAATCCTATCAACGACAGGGTTTTGGCCTAGGAAGGAAAGCTTGTCCAAACTTGTATTTATCTGAAAAGCTTGCAACTTTATGTTAACTAGGAACAACACAATTGGTCAACAATAAAGGGCATCCCTATCAGAAAACGATAAACGCTACTGAAAGCATAGAACAACGGTTCCTGTTGACCCGCCGCCAAACCGTGTTCTATCTATGTAAGGCTTCCACGTTCTTCTTTGACTGTTCTTAATCTGCAGAATGATAATGGAACTGTGAGTGTGCGCATATGTGTGGGCGTGTAACGAGGTATGTTGAAGTTATTAGGATTAGGCCGGGTTGCAAACACTAGATTTAGTACGTTCATTGTATTTGAAACCCTAGCTAGCCCAAGGCCAAAGAAACTCTATGTGTGAATGTTTGCTAGGGTAGCGATAAATTAATTATATAAACATTCACGTGAACGCGCACACAGACACACAGGGAACTTTGGCTTCGACTTGCACTCAGTTGATGAACTAGACTTTTAAGAGTTCAATCATGTCCAAAGTTGACGTGTAGCTGCTCTCATCATGTTATATATTGTACAATTATTCTTCTCATCCTACATTCTCTAGCAGTTTAGCGAAGTGTAAGTGAGAGGAAACAATCAGATCAGCCCGCGCCGAGATTTTTCTCATCATGAGTTTTGTCTCCTTTAGAGTTTTGATAGTTGGCCAAGAGTTGCCTTGAGTTGATAGTCAATATCCATAATGAGAAGCTAAGAATCATGTCTAAACTTGAGATTTTTCACAAGTCAAAGAACGAAACTTTCTGCAACACTTGTGTTATATTTCAAACTTCAAATCATTTTGTGAACTTATATTATGACAACGCCAAAATCATGATGAGTTTCACGTTGGTGTTAATTTGTATGATTATAACCTAGGATTAGCTGTGATTGTTCCAACAAGAAACTTAAACAGTTGTAAACAAAAACAGGGCGTTGTGGTGATTCCTGTATCCATATAGTACATTCTCATCAGGATCCTATACAGGAGTTATGCATATGGAGCCATGCTTCGTACTCATCCTCACATGACTTTTCTTTATTAATTAGCCTGGATTAGTTAACAGCCATTAATAGATGTTAAGCAAAGCTTAGTGTAAGCTGGAACTTGAATATATTGAGAGCTGATAAATGAAAACAAAAGACAGCACAGGATACTCCACCAGGACATTAATGACCCTGACATGAGACTCATTTTGTATAGGATTTATTAAAGCGAAACCGAGTTCGAGAGAGATTAATATTGAGACTTGTAGGAGTTGTAGAACCCCTATGTTCTATTAGAGCATTTAATGTTCCTCACATGATTCCACGCTTCTTTTCCTGTCTTCCAAAATAAAACAGCACTCTTTTCATTGTATGTTGGTCTCTCTAATAATCTATGTATAGAGCCTTCTCATTGTGGATTTTCAATACAATCTAAGAATCTTTTTGTTAAATAGTAATTTGGGCACTCTTCTTCCCTCCAGATGCAAGGACTAATTTCTCCCTTACGAACGTGGTTTTGAACTATAACAAACAGTCAAATACGATGAGAAGTTCCATTTACAAGTTAAAAAGAACACTAATTAATGATTGTAAGTTTACTTGCCTGTATACCTGTGTCGTACATTTTTTCTGCCACTTTCCATTTTAAGCTTTATTTGATGACTTAAATCTATTTGTGAAGCCATGTATTTCAATTCAAGCTCACTTTAAGACAAAGCGCTTTGATGGCTAAATCTGCAAATCAAGCACACAAGGGATAAGAACGAGTGCCCCTATAAATATCTGTATCTGTTTTAGATACAGAGTTTCAGAACCCTAAGCAACTCTAGGAATAGGATACGAAAGCAAGACGACCATGTTAATTAATATGTTGGGTCTCATAACTAAGAACCATTTTGTTTTGATTCTGTGGGATTTAATTACGGGGTCTGAGGACACAAATAAATTAGAAGGAAAAAACAGACATCTTCACCACCTCAAAAGGAAAAAACGTGAGAGCTCCAATGCAAAGCATTTAATGAGAGCATCGATCGTGGCTATAAAGATTCATTTTCGAGATGCATAGTTTTCTATCATCTATCATCATCATATTCATATTGTTTGTGACTGTATTGTTGATTTTTTTAACATTTGGTAATCTTAAGGTCCAGGACGTGTCGTGCCTGCAAGATTCTAAGGCAACTTGGACATGTAAATGGGATTGATTTAGACCAAAGTGAGCTCCAACCTACAAAACTAGAGAAGAAATTTGTCAATCCCTGCAGAAGAAGCAACGAAGTTTCCAACTACTGATACTACATGGGGTAAATTTAAGTCCTAATATTTATCAAACTTTATGCTTGAACCCAAAAACTGTGCTTTTTGTTACCAGAAAACATAACTACTCTCTGTATATCAACAACTAGTACTAGAACTTTCTGTAAACTACATTGACTATTAGTCCATTATACATGCTTAAATCCTAATTTAAAGAGACAAACGAACATTTATGATACTTTACAACACTTAGCATGTCATGAATCTGTACTTGTGCTCTTAGTTTGCATAAGTTTTAGCATTTAGCCGTTAAACATAAAAGTCTTACAATAATTTACAAGTTTCGAGATTATTCATAGATGCATTCATCTCAAAGTTTAGTTAGTATTGGAGATTTACTCTTGTCTTTTGCATTTGGCTACAAGTATGTGTTGATGTGGATTGTATGATATCATTATGTGAGTGTAAGGAAATAAAATAAACGTATTACAATTTATTTTGGGATAATGGTAGGATACAAGTAATTTTTGTAAAAATATTTGTTTTTTTACTAACTATAAGGCAAATAAAAAAATGATATGTATAAAAATATTCTAAAAATTTAAGTTTGGTATTAATATATTAGATGCATAGATGCAAACTCTTCTTATAATTTCAATTATTTTAAAAATTATTTTTTAAAAAATTATATAACTGATATATGACATTTTTTATATACTTTCCATATTTGATTATATCACAAATCAACCTAACTATAATCTGATTATCTTATTAAACAAATGTTACTACAATAAAAACGTGATTTTGTAATGGACATTACTGACGGAAAATATTAAACTTTCCGTCAGTAAGTAATTAAGATTTGCGACGGACATTACTGACGGACAAAGGCGTCGTAGAAATAACCGTAGCTAATAAATACCGATAGAATATCATGTTCCGTTAGTAAAATTACCGACAGAAAACTGTAAACTGTTGGTAAATTTACCAACAAAAAATAATATTCCGTTGGTAAAATTACCGACAGAAATCTGTAAACCGTTGGTAAATTTACCGACGAAAAATAATGTTCTGTTAGTAAATTTACTTATGGAAAATAATGTTTCATTGGTAAATTTATCAACAGAATGTTTTGTGGTTGACCGTCGGTATATTTACTAACAGAACATTATTTTCCGTCGATAAATTTACCAAGGGTTTTGCATTTTTCCGTCGGTAAGTTGTTAAAAAATTATCGACGGTTATTTTGTATGTGATTACTAATGGTATACCGTTGGTTATTCCGTCTGTGATTACCATTGGTTACTCCGTCTGTGATTACCGATAGCGAGTGGTTGGTTATTCCGTCTGTGATTACCAACAGTTTACGTTTTTCCGTCGGTAAGTTTGTTCAAACATTACCGACCGGTGTTCTTTTATTGTCAGCAATTATCCCAACTTTACTGATGGATGTTGTTATTTCGTCTGTGATTGCCAACGGTAATGTTCCATCTATCGGTAATCGTTTTACTGATAGATCACATATTTTTGTCGGTAAATTAATTATAAAACTTTTTTTAATAATTTACTGTCAATACCCTTAATAAATTTTATTTCATAATGTTATAATGGATGTATAATTTAAACAGCTATTAATGTAATAATATATATTTAATTTTTAAACATAAATTTGATTGATGATATAAAGTTTAAAATATCTTAATTGATAATAAAAACATTAAATTGTACATTCGTAATTCTAATAAAATGACTAAAAGTACACTATTAATTTAGAGATGGCGGATGCTCTGATTGGTGCGATGAGGTGCTACCCTTACCCTTCAAATCATCCACCTCATTATGGAGCTGAGCTATGTACTGCATCAACTGTAACTAATTCATTGATTGTTGCAGCTGAGTTGTCAAAGTTTGCACTATGCTTCGAAATTCTTGGACTTCATTGTTTGTGGACCTCCTGCTAGATGTTGCTCTACTGGATGTGGAGGATTGCGAATAACATGTATTCGCAAATGAACCTAAGCCGAATATCCTTCCTCGACGGTCC
The DNA here is from genome assembly GCA_025629805.1 of Erythroxylum baracoense. Lineage (NCBI taxonomy): Eukaryota > Viridiplantae > Streptophyta > Magnoliopsida > Malpighiales > Erythroxylaceae > Erythroxylum > Erythroxylum baracoense. The sequence goes on from JAOTAY010000191.1 coordinate 12,225,762, forward strand.
CTACCACCTACTGCATGAAGATAATTTTGAGTCTCATCAACATCTTCAGACTGCTGAGATTGTCGTTGAATGCTTTCTTGAATTTGGTCCTATCAGAAGGCAATGTTTATATTAGTAAGTGATAATTATTAAGCATT
>JAOTAY010000191.1:12225998-12237026 GCA_025629805.1 Erythroxylum baracoense
GATATTAAAATTAAAATGCACGATGCAATATAAGCTAATAGTGTGGTTGTTAATGACAAATGAGTATGATACTAAAATTTGAAAATGTATGATGTAACATACCCTAGTAGTGTGGTTGTTAATGACAGATGAGTATGATACTAAAATTTAAAAATGTATGATGTAATATAACCTCATAGTGTGGTTGTCATTGACAATAAGTATGATTTATTGCATGAAAATAAGGTATTGAATAAAAAGATCAATGACTTCAAAAGGTCTTTATCAACCTTTACTATAGTGATGAAAAATTAAATAGCTCTAATAATAAGAATGAATTTGTTTAAGTTGATTATTCAATGTCAAGTCAATTTTTATAATGTGAAAACATTTACATGATGTGTCAATAAATAAATCTTCACATAAGCATATTGCATCTTCTAAATATATAAAAAATCACATTTTTAAATATTCTAAATGTATACAAAATCACATGTTTAAATATTCTAAATATATCAATCGTCCTTTAGGTCTCATATAAAAGGGTCATGTAATTCACATTAGGAAGATTAGCATTTAAGGGAAAAAAGGCATAATTTTTATTTTAAAAATTTAATATTGCTGTCAATAATATATAGTCCTGTATCTTTAAATTAACATAAAACAAGTTCATAATTATTATAGGTCACATTACAAATAAAAAGACATGACATATGTTATGACTTATTATAGGCCATATTTCAATCGAAAAAGTATATTGTAGTCACACAAAAGAACTCTTATTCACCATTACATTTAAAAAAGACCTAAAATATACACTTGTCTTGGTCTTATAGGTCGTACTCATATCGCCAATATAATTTCAATCTTTTTATGTGGGACACTATTTTTGTGTTATTTATGAATATATCAATAGAAATTGTTTGTTTTTGAAACAATACTTATTAAATATATCCAAAAGTATGAGTAAACTTCAAGCACTTAAGTTTATTTTAGTACTTAGGATGTATTAATTTCTTTATTTTATAAGTCAATATATTAAATTAGTTTTAATATCCAACATTGAACTATTTTCAATCTTTATTAAGCCATTTTGGACAATTATCGTATTAGATATTTTTAAGGCAAATCCTTGCAAAATGTACAACGAGAAACGTGTATAATTATAAGAAGATCAATGCTTTTAAATTCGAATAATCTAGAAAATGGAGGTTGAGTAACATAATAAATCACAGTAGAAGCACAATGTACATAAGGTGTTAACATAGATTAAGCACTTTAAGCAACTTGTTAATTCCCCATCAATAAACCATAACGAAATTGGAGTTATATATACTCAACATGGAAGTCTTTATCTAAGGGACATTTAATCGAACAACTCATAGGCATATGTATTATCTCTAGCCTTCTACAAAATAAATGTCTTTTTTCATTATTTACCATCAACAATACATGTAAACAACAAATAAACCAATAATGACACAAAAAAACGCATAAACCAACAATTAACACAAAACCCACTACTCAACATCCACCCACAGTATACATATATATAACCATCTAAGAGCTTCATTTTTTGGAGACAAAATAAACCCAATAGAGAGCTTACCTAAAAATGACGCACAATGGGCCAAAAACTAGGTGGAAACTGACTGTTGAAGCAATCAAAATCAAAAAAACCGATGCAACCGAGGAAGGAGAGAAGAAAAATAGCAGAGGGGGAGGGGGTCGGGTTAAGATGATAAATAAAATGACGTCATTTGGATTAAAACCAAACAACGTCGTTTTATTTATGAACATCTCGTCATTTACCGACGGAACATATTTTCTGTCAGTATTCAATTTCACCAATTATAGCGCCAGGAGTTGCCACCTTATTTTGCGACAGATTAAGTATTCTGTCGGTAATTTGTAGTTTTTTGTAGTGTTTTAACGATGGATAGTGAGGACCGTTGGAAAAATAATGACGGAATATATACTGTCGATAAACAACCGGCGCTGACTATTAAACAAAGCATATTTCACTGATGGAATTATTTCTGTTGGCACATTTCCAATGCTATTTAATTACGGTAAGCATTCCTGCAATTTTTACCGATGGGTATGATTTTGTCATCACTATATTTTGTCAAAAAATTTACGCGAATGTTTTCCCTCCACCTTTACTGACAATAATTGTGTCCGTCATAAAAATGAAAATTTTCGCGACAATTTTAACGACAAATAGTATTTTTCTGTCAGTAATTAGCTACAAAATTATGTCCGTCGGTAAATTTTCGCTGCTAATGTATGATTTTCTTGTAGTGTGTGTCTATCAAATTATTTTAAAACTTTTTATTATATAGGTGAGTGAGTTAAAAAGCCGAGTTGTATTAAAGTATGATCAAATTAGGATACCAATATAAACAGAACATATAGCCATGTGATAGGACAATAATAAAATATATTGTTTTAAAAAATAAAATTATAAAAATATTTTAAAATAATTAATAAATAATTTTAATAAATAATTTAACATATTTTACTCTTAAAGATATTTTCAAGAAAATAATTTACTAGATATGCATCTTTCTTGCAAGTTTTAAAATTTTTTAAATTATTTAAGGACTTCAATACTGTATAATATTATTTAACATTTGCATTTATTTATTGATTAAAGTGGAAATTTATCCTATGATTTTGATGATAATAAATATGATTCTACTAATTTTTTTATTTTCGGCGATGTTGGTAAGATAATATGTAAAAGACCAAGCTTAATAGAAAGGTGAAGTAAGCAAAAGAGCCAATTAAATCAATTAAGCAACTAAAGGATAAAGAAAATGAGCTAGTTGGAAAATATATGCAATTTAAGAAAGATTCCAGAGCATTCAAGTGAAGAATTAATAAAAAAGAAGAATTAAGAACATCAAAATTTAACAAATCTTTATAATCCTTTTTGTAAATAATGATGAGATATCCTCTACTTCAAACACTCTTAATGATAATGATTTGTCTTATACATAATTTGTTGACTGTATGGAAATAATAAGCTTTGAGAAATATGAAATTATAAAGAACTTCAAAAACTCTTAGATATGGTAAATGATTGAAAATGAAACATTGAAATTTGATGTGCATGATATGATAAAATCTAAATATGTGATTGTAGCTACTAACATTGAATATAATTTGATATGAGAAGAGACATTGAAAAAGAATCAATTTTCTCAAATATTCATCGACTAAGTTTCACTTGAGTAAATGAAAGTTTGAATTGGAGTCCAAAAGATTTCTAATGATAAGCATGAATTGGTTTCACTTATAAAAGTGCATTATCCAGTACTAAGATAATTTTTATGTAGGACAAAAAATAGATGATTAGCGTATGCCTAAATCATCCATAAGCATATAACATCCAATTATAGACATAAAAACTTTAATGCTCATACATCTTCTTATAGGTATTAAGCCAAAAAGAAATTCTTTACATTTGTGTATGGTTCATATTTTAAACCTAGAGACATGTTTCATAAGGGATCAAGTAGGTATACTTTTATGCAAGACCACACCAAAAGAGTACGTAGTATGTCTCTTTATTATCAAAATAACATAAAATAAGCTCATAATTGTCATACATATTATATATAGGAATGTCAAAAAATACTCTGCCTAGCCCGGGGTTAATAGGTTTGGCCCGATCAAACTAGTCCATAGGTCGGACCACGGGCTGGCTGGGTATGGCCCAAGAAAATTCGAGTCAGGCCACAGGTCCTGAATCATGAACCACGGACCACAGACCAAGGTGGTCGGGCCAAGCCGTGGTCTAAGCTTAGCAGCCCAGCTCGTGGCCCACCCAAAGCTTCAAACAAAATGATGTCGATTTGTTTGTAGCAAAACAACGTCGTTTTATTTATGTTTAAAATATTTCTTCCACTAAAAAAATGATGTCATTTTGCTTTAAGAGTAAAATTAGGTCATTTAAGTTATAAGACAGTTAATAAACACAAGACAAAACAATGTTGTTTTGCCTCTAATTAAACGAAAGCTAGCCAACAGCCTCCTCCCTTTTCTCGCACGCTCGTTGCCTTTAATTAAATGAAAGCCAGCTAGTAGCCTCCTCTCCTTACTCGCTCGCCGGTCAGTAGCCCCCTCTTGCCTCCATCTCCCTTCATCCCCAGCCCCTCACCCAGTTGCTTTCACTTCTCTATTCTTTTTCTTCGTTTCACATTCTTCCTTCATTCTTCTTCCTTGTATATCATCTGTTGTGTGCATGTCGAAGTCACCAATGCTCAAACAACCAACAGTAAATGGTCTAACGTACTTAATAAGGTAATCTCTCATTCTCTCTTCATCAATTTGGTTTTTTGGTTGTTTTGAGAACTAATGTAGCTAATTTGAGAACTTTGTATGTTAATATTGGGAATATGGATAATGCTTGTAATATGTTTGATGAAATGCCATAAAGATTGTTTTTGTTAGTTGCTTGTAACACCAACAAGTGAAACAGAAATTTAATTATATGGACCAACAAAATTGACTTATGTTACTCTCCATAAATTAATTCACATGCTTTGCCAACATTCTTTAGCTTAATTTCCACTAGTAAAATTATCATTAATTGTCCAAGTGATCTCAATCCCAATTCCTCTGGCATTCAATTTTATTAATTCTCAACCAACATGTTTAATTTATTTTCCTTCAAACGCTTTATAATGATTAAAGTTGGAGTAATAACTTAAATAAACAGATCCTCTAGTTCAATGATTAACCATTCCCTTAACTACAACTTTGCATATGACACAGTTTGAATAATTCAAGATTTATACTTGAATGGTACACAGTTATAAAAACTTGTTAATATGTTACATTTCAAAGTGATGGAAATGTAGAAAGTATAGTGTTAGTCTTTAGCTTATGAAAATAATTTAAATGGAAACGTGTCAGTGATCCTTCCAAAGTGAGCTATTCTTGCTGACAAGTTTAGCAGTGAATATAATTGCACATAAGTAGATGCAATACAATTAGTCCTTCCAAAGGAAAAGATGAAGAATATTATCAAAAACACTTGATGTAGTAACTTACTATTGTACCTCTAAATGATAAAAATAACTTACTTAGACATTCTAGCATATTCAAAGTTTGGACATTCTTTGATATTTCTTGAACATTTTGTTTTATATGGAATACTTTAACTAGAATGTAGGCAAAGTATTTTGATTAAGAATGTGTCATTTCCTAATACATTCTTATTTCTAACCTTAAGTATTTATATATTTTTTGTCAGATGGATGAGCAAATTCTTTCAAGTTGAGAGTTCGAATCCAGTACCAGAGGTAGAAGTGGAAACTTTTATTCCGACACCAAGTGAAGATAGAAGTTTAATTAGAACTAAAGTATACTCAACATAAAAGTGAATTTTGGAATCATTTTAAGAAGACTATATCGACTGACAGAATTGAAAAAATAGAGTGCAATTATTGTCAAAAGTTGTATTCAAGTGGTTCGAAAGGTGGAACGTCTCATCTAAAGAGACATATAGAACCATATACTAGAAGTAAGATGGTTTTAGGAGGTTGAACATTTTTGATCTAACCTTATGAAAGGAAAGAATGAAATGACTATAACAACTTTTGACAACCATAGATTAAGAATTTTGATGGCTAATATGATTATTAGAGATGAACAACCATTGTCTATGGTTGAAAGCAAAAGAATCGGGATATTTCTTAATTCACTCCAACCAACTTTTAAGATTCCAAGTTGGAATACATTGAAGAATGATATTTTCAAAATTTATGAGGACAAGAAGAGAGAAACATTAAAAGCATTGTCGAGTGTTCAAGGACAAATTGCTATAACAACAGAATTGTGAACAGTTGATAACCAAAAGAAGGTTTACATAGCACTGACGGCATATTACATTGATAATGATTGGAAGTTATATAATAGACTTTTGAGGTAATTTACATTCTTTAATATTGTTATCATTTACTTTTTTCATTATTTTATGAATTTATAATTCACGTTGGTATGTTTTTTCATGATAGGTTCCTTTATTTGCCAACACTGTATATAAGTGAAAAATTGGCAAATATGATGAAAGACTATTTGATGAATTTGAACATCGACCATAAAGTATACTTTATCACAATTGATAATTATAGCTCAAATGATGTTATGATTGAGAAGTTCATGGATAAGATGTGGGTTGGGAGCTTATTGGATGTAGGTAAGTTATTTCATATGCATTGTTCTGCACATATTCTTAATATGATTGTGAAGGATGGGTTGGAGAGGATAAAGGAAGCAATATAGTGTATTTAGAATAGTGTTTTATATTGGAGTGCAACTCCTAAAGAGTTGAAACTTTTAAAGATGGTGCACAAATTTTATGTTTTTCAAATTCAAAGAAGTTGGTTTTGGATTGTCCTACTAGATAGAACCCAACCTTTAAAATGTTGGAGTCAGAAATCCGATATGCTCAGTTGTTTATTAGACTAGCCGAAAAGGATTCTCAGTATACCTACGTACCATCAGAGGATCAATGGGACTTGGCTAGAGAACTTTGTATAATGTTGAAATTATTCAATAATTAGACTGAATTATTCTCAGGGACAAAATATCCAACTTCACACCGTATCTTTAGCCCTATGTCCAACATAAAGCATGTTTTATCATTATGGATGTTTGAATCCAATGCAGTGATTCAGACTATGGCAGAGCGAATGACGAAGAAGTTTAATTTTTATTAGTCTAAGGTTAGATATATTGTTGTAGTATTATATATATTAGACTTGAGATACAAGATGGACATGGTTGAATATATTTATAATGCCTTGTACACTGGTAAAGCTCAAGAGCTCTACAGACAATGAAGCAACTATGGTATCAATTGTTTAATAATTATGAAGTCAAAATGCAACAAACTCATGATTGGGATCTTAGTAGTGCTGTAGGCAGTTCAACTTCGACTTTATTTTCAAGTTTGACCTTTTCTTCTGACCAATTATTGACATATTCTTTTTCAAATTTTTTGAAAGAGAAAAGGGCTAGGATTTCTTACAATACGATGGAGTTAGAAAAATATTTTTCCATAAATTGTGTTCCTGAAACTGAAGTTGGGTCATTAGATATATTGTCATAATGGAAGACGTCTGCACATAATTATCCGATTTTATAAGTCATTGCACAGGACTTGTTAGCCATTCCATCATCCACCGTTGCTTCAGAGTATGCATTTAGTACTAGTGGTCAGGTCATTACTCCTCATCGTGGTCTATTTCATTATCGCACTATAGAAACCTTTATGTGTTCTCAAAGTTGGTTAAATAATTAAGATATTGATGGTAAATTCTTTTAGTTTTAATATATTTATTTTATCTATCTTTATATTATCTTACCTAATATTTTGTTTTTTTACTTTCCTACATCCACAGGTATAAATACGGAGGCGACTAGTGAAATTAATCGACCAATTGAAGGTTATTTTGATTAAACATATGAAGATGAAGTATTTTTAAATTTCTTTTTATTTAATATTACATTACTAAATATTCTTTTTATTGTAATATTATATTACTAAATATAATGTCTGTACATATAGATAATTGGATTTAAATTGTTGACGATCTTACGAACAAGTACAATTAGTCAATTAGACGATTCTCTCTCAATCTCCACTCTCCAATCTATCCAGTATGATATTATCTTAATTGTAATGTCCCGTTTTCCGATACTAAGGGTTAGGACGATACTAAAGGTTAGGACGTAGGGTCTGAGACCATGATGCATGAGAAATTAAGAGGTGCATTACATTCATATGCATATTATTCGCATACGCACATGAATTTTGATTTTTGTACATATTACAAAGATTGTTTATGCACTCAGTTGACATATTTCAGAGTATAAAAGGTTTGAAATGGCTATGATGTGAACTGTGAATTATTATGTCTTGAATTTTAGTTAATGGATTAAAATTATTAATTTGGAATTTATTTGTTACAATTGGGAGATTTATGGATTTATGTGTAATTTTGGACTAGAAAAATTGTCAAGTGGCAAGACAAATTGACTCATGGTAACATAAATAAGTGACAAATGGTAGTAGGAATAAATGGCAGGTGGTATTAGGATTAATTGACAAGTGACTTAGATAGGTGACAAATGGACTGGAGATTAAAAGACAAATGGACTAAGCAATTAAGTGATTTTTTTTAGTATCACAAGAAGAACATATGTGGCAAGTGTCATGACACTCACCATGTTTTTAACCCACATAATCATCCCATGACACTCTCACTTAAAAGACCATCTCTTCTTACTTTTTTCTACATGGTCTCATCTCTTCTTCTTCTTCTTCCCTCCATTCACGATCTTCATAACCCATACTCACGGCATGAGTTTTGTTAATATTCAACACTAGCCACTCTAAGATCTTTGTTATCTCACTTGTTACTAAAAAATCCAGCCTATTCTACCTTGATTGTTTGATGATCGTGTAAGCTTGTAAGCTAGGGTTACTTGGTGATTTGAAGAAGCTTTGGAGTTAAACAAGTAAGTTAAACATTGTTCTTCATGGCTTGATTTATAGAAACATTTATGGTGATTGTTTTGAGATAGATTGATGGTGAAAATGGTATTAGACGTGTGCTGAACGTTGATGAATGAATGGATAAATTTGATGTCCTATTTTTGTGTATATGATGAACAATAATTTATGATTTATTTTGTGGATGTTTTTGAGTTGAAATGGGCCTCCACGATCGTGGGAATTGTATGGAACGCAAAACATTGAAGAAGTTAGGAATTTTCGGATCAACCATCCCACGACTGTGGGAAGGTCTCCACGATTGTGGGAAAGGCATTAAAAGTGAAATGTTGTCTTTTAAGTGAATGTTGAATCAACTAATGATAAGACACTTTATTGTGGTGCATTTAGACTTAGATGAGGCTTGAAATGAACCTAGTTTGATGCTGGCATAGGTGATTAAATGTTTGATATGTTTAGGTTGCAATTGATGTTTTAACTAAGGAATGAATTGTTGATATCAAAGTACCAAAATCTGGAAATTTGTGAATGTTATAGGAATGAAGGTGTTCTTAGGAATGTAAATGTGAACCAAAGAAAATGAGTAAGGTGAATTAGTTATGAACGAATGAGAATTTTGATATTGTGTGATTATAAAATGCTAGAAAAAGGATTATGAAAGTATGATTGATGACATTAGTATAATTCCATCCGACATGTACATGTACACCCTTTGGACGAACGTGCATATACTTGGCAGAAATGACATGCTAACTATCTCACTTTTAATATATCGCATGGCATCATAATTAAAATCACAATTAACACAATGTCTATATCTAAAATCTCCACATTTCATTTCACAAATCATAATTTACAATGTAGCATGATATCCATCATTCATGTTTATACGATATCAGTCTATCAGAGTCACAACTCTATCTACAAAATATACTATATACATGAGGATTTAATAAAAACTATGACTAATCCTTCAGTCCCAACTAACCGACCTTTGAGCTATATTCTTCTATCCAAAAGTTGTACCAAAAACTCTTTTAAGTAGCCTTAGGAGCTAAATCATCGCTCTCTCGAACTTGAAAATGTCAACATTAAAATTTGGTTGAGTTTTGTGAAGTTAGTTGAGTAACCACCCTTAATGGTTCACTCTTGTCATGCCACACACAATTTATGTGATCATATAATTCACATCATCTCTATTTTCATCATGCAATATCACAAAACACTTTGTAAATAATTGTCCCATTTCAAAAATCCATACATTTCATCATTTCATTATAATCATGCAAGACATATTCATCGATAAGCATGTAAACATTTCATACAATACAAGTTCTCAAAACATTACAATTGCTCAAGTTATTCATATCATATGTGTATGCAATGTTTATAAGACTCAAATTATTTATTACATTGTTGTGACTGAGTGTCTTTTTTACTGTCCCGTATCTGTTGTGGATACCGAGCTCTATCATACTGTCCCGTATCTGTTGTGGATACCTGACTTTATCATATTAATTGAGCCATAGGCTCTTACTACAGATGTCTGAGCTTTAAGCTCTTTTTAATTGGAAACTCCGGTCACAACTGTCTTTATATTTCATGCGTTCATGGAATAAATGCATTTCACATTTCCAATCATCATATTCAGTACACTGCTTTTGTATTCACATTTCTCATTCACAGTGATCTTTAGACTTCGTCCAACATTCAACATATAAGTTGAGAACACATAGTCAATCATATTCACATTCAAGTAGCACTTCCAATACAGTCCTGAATACAGAACTCCTCGGACAATCAATTGTCCAGAATCAACACAATCACATTCACATAATAATTCAATATGAAATGTAAACAACAATAATTTAATGTGAGACCATCTTAGGTTACTCACAATTGCTCCTTTCAGCTTATTGGCTTGAATTCCTAACAATGTTTAGAAGCAGTAGCTTAACGTTCTCTTCTATATGCAATCACATACATTTTCATATTACTACATTGCACATTCAGATGAATAAGCACATTGATATATGTATCATGTATTATGCATGCTTAATGACAAATTCTCGGGTATGTTTCTTTAATACACTTGATCACTTTCAATTGATCACGCATTCATATACCACTCTTTTTCCTAGGATTATACACTCCCATAATTTCCTAGTTCTCATTTAATCATTCCCAATTCATCACTTACGTACTTTGAATCACATTACATTCATGAGAACATCTTTATACCATTACCAACTCATATTTACACTTATCCTTGAACATTTCCATGATCAAAAAGCTTCTTATAAAAAACACACAGTTGGTACTTTATATCTGAAATTTTAGTAAGCTAAATCTATGCATTCACCAAAATTTTCCAGCAGCATATACTCATATACTCATACCTTCATCCAATTCTCATTCATAAATACCGTATGTCCTTCAATACTCATTCATCCATACCTTATACATATTATTCATGTCCTAAAGATCATGTTTGCATTAAAAGAACTCATTTATTC
>JAOTAY010000191.1:12237126-12247651 GCA_025629805.1 Erythroxylum baracoense
TTAAAAACATAATTAAGTCATATGGAATACATGTTTAATGAAACATTCCAACTAGGCTACAATTTGGGGCCTTACAAGATGAGTTAAGTATATTTCTGCCTGTCAATTACAATGTATATAGTGCTATTTTGGTTCATAGTTCTTCCATGTAATAAGAAAAGGAAAGAAAAAAAAGTTGAAAGAAAAAGAAAAGAAAAGAAAAAGGAAGAACAAAGTGAGTAGCATCAATAAGTGCATAATAGTAGTTACATTTGTATATCTCAGAGTTATGTGTTGTTATCCCTTTTTGTCTGCTTTTTACTTTATGAATGCTTGTGTTTAACCCTTTTTTCCTCTTTACCCACCTTAACCCTTACCACATTACAACCCTAAATAAGTCCTTTTGATCTATTTATGCATGCAATCATTGTAAAGGAGAATTAATGTATTAGCAAGCCTAAGGTAGTGTAGTTTCCTATAGGAAGTTTGAGTGAAACACTAACCATCAAAGACTTGAGAGAAATGAGTGAAAATTGTGAGAAAAATTCATTTTGCATCTTTACTTAATCTTTGAGTGATGGTGTCAATTGTTGAGTTTGCTTATGTACGCCAATGAAAAAGTAGTCGTGATATGTGTATTAACTTGATATTTAAGTTGGTTTAAATTTGAGGAATTGTACGTTTTAATCTTTGCGTTAATGAAGTGATAGAATTGATTGGTTGTATTTATTTAGCTTGAGGAAAAGCAAATATTTAAGTGTGGGGATGTTGATAGTTGTGCATTAGGCTATGTTTTTCTAGGTAATTGGCATATGTTTTCTTGCATAATTTTTTATTATTGTTGTAGTTTAGGATTAAGTTTCTATGTTTTCATTTAGTTTGATTTCCATTGTTGTTCTTTTATGTTTGATGTTAATTTAGGGTAAGCATTGACTATTTTTATGTAGGAAGAAAGATGGAGCAACTTGGAGATTAAGCTAGAGATCAAAGAGGAAAAGAAAAGAGGAGTCTCTCTGTTGCAAATTCCCATGATCGTGGGAATTATGATCTGAGACAATATGCGAGGCTTCATTAAACTGAGGTTTTTTGGACTATAAAAGCATAATTAAGCCTCTATCATATGGGAGGACGAAATTCTGTAGAAACACCATCCTTGAGTGAAGAACACAAGTTTCTACCTTGGAGGAAGGATTTAAGTCAAGGACTATCATCAAGATTGGGGAAAATAGCTCATCAATACCAAAAATTCGAGATTTTGGCAAAGAAGAAAAGGAGTTTCTTTATTCAGTTTTCTATTAATTTTACTTCTTCTATTCTTTGTAAAATGGTTTATTTGAATGTTGATGATATTATGGAGACCATAATTGGCTGACTTAGTTTTAGGGATTACTTTTGAACTATTTTGTTAAAACTCCTATTTAATGGAATTGAATGAAAGTGTCTTTGATGATTGTTGATTTTATTTGTTATCTTGCAAAAAATCAAGAGATTGAGTAAGATTATTTGTGTAGGATTGTACAACGATAGTTAGCAACCTATAGACGTACAATCATCACGTCAATTGATTAGTTAGAAGAGAGATCTTAGCAAATTCAATTGATTGCCCATAGGATAGTTTAATAACTAGTTGAATCGGTAGAGTCATTAGGTAGGTTGAGAGATCGTCCAATTGATTCCCATCATTTTGATTAAGGACAATTGATTATACCTTGAAAGAGGGTAAGTAATACATTAGGAAATCTTAAATGAGACACAATTCAAGTAATCAAATAGGAGGTAGACAAAATAGGGAAAAAGTAATCTTTAGTCTTTAGATTCTTGAGTTTCGATTTTCTTGCATATTGGTATTGTTCAGTGTTTGATATTAGTCTTTTAATTTTAATTTAATTTTCAGATTATTTACATTAAACAATTTCGTTTCTTAAACAAAGTTTTATCTGATTTAAGTGGTGTCTGGGCATCAATCCCTATAGGATCGATATATGCTTTTTAACTACCAGTCACGACCCGTTCACTTGTAGTTTTTGAGTGTAAAATGAGTGGTTTGTGTTGTATAGTTACGCGCAAACACCTACCAGATGAACTCAACATTTAAGATGTTGGAGTTGGCAATCCTATATGCTCATCTATTTAATAGACTAACCTAAAGGGATTCTCAGTATACCTGCGTACCAAGAGGATGAATGGTACTTGGCTAGAGAACTTTGTATGAAGTTGAAATTACTCAATAATTAGATTGAATTATTCTCAGGAACAAAATATCCAACTTTTATCTTTAGCACTATGTCCATCATAAAGTATGTTTTATCATTGTGGATGTTTGACTCCGATGCAGTGATTCAGACTATGGCAGAGTAGATGGTGGAGAAGTTTAATTCTTATTGGTCTAAGGTTGGAGATATTGTTGCAGTATTATATGGTATCAATTGTTTAATGATTATGAAGTTAGAATGCAACAAACTTATAATCAGGATCTTAGCAATGTATAGGTAGTTCAACTCTGACTTCAGTTTCAAGTTTGGCCTTTTCTTTTGACCCATTATTGACATATTTTGTTTTAAGTTTTTTGAAAGAGAAAAGGGCTAGGATTTCTTACAATATGATGGAGTTAGATAAATATTTTTCTGCAGATTTTGTTCCTGAAACTGAAGGTGAGTCATTCGATATATTATCATGGTTGAAGATGTCTGCACATAATTATCCGATCTTATAAGCCATTGCACAGGACTTGTGAGCTATTCCATCATCAACCGTTACTTCAAAGTCTGCATTTAGTACCAATGGTTAGGTCATTACTCCTCATTATAGTCAACTTCATTATCGCACATGGATGCCCTTATGTGTGCTCAAAGTTGGTTGAATAATGAAGATATTGATGGTAAATTCTTTTCTTTTTAATATATTTATTTTATCTATCTTTATATTATCTTACCTAATATTGTATTTTTATTTTCCTACAGCCATAGATATTAATGCCGAAGGGACTAGTGAAATTAATCTACCAATTGAAGGTTATTTTGATCAAATATATGAAGATGAAGGTATTTTTAATTTTAATTTTATTTAATATTACATTACTAAATATTCTTTTTATTTTAGTATTATATTACTAAATATAATGTTTGTACATACAAAATGATTGGATCCAAACTATTGACGATCTTACCAACAAGTACAATTAGTCAATTAGAAGATGCTCTCTTAATCTCCACTCTCTGGTCTATCCAACATGATATTATCTTAATTTTGTAAATTCTATCATTTCTTATAAAATGATTTAGATAATCATATGTGTACAACAAAATTTTCTATAGTTAATGAATTTGGTTTTATCAATTCTCTCTTATAATTATTAATAAATTATTTAAGTAAATTTAAAATTCATAATTAATTGAATTGAAATTCTTAACTATAACTATTAGCTTATTGACTTTTCATAAAAATTTCTATTCAATTGAATTAAAATTCCTAATTAATCATACCAATAAATACATCATAAGATTTTAATTTTAAAATGTACTTTCTCATTAATGATATGCAAATGTATGTAACACCTTTCAATCTAAACCTGACTCAATGACTTTTAACACAAATTGTGTTAATATTTAGTTCATTATACCTAAAATATTACTTAAAACATTAAGAAGTTAGTGATGTTACGCTTTCATTTAATGACTTATAGTTTTATTTAAACGAAATATTAAGTGGTTTAAATAAAAAGATATAAATATTTTGTAATTTAATATTCGATAAATTAATATCTTTATTATATCATAGTTATATATTGTTATAATTGAAAGTTGTGACATAATATAAATATATAGAAAAGAAAAAAGGTGAAAATTTTAAAAATTTTATGAAATATGATATGCTTATAATACTCTAAAGACGAGAAGGATTTAAAGTAAAACTTGATATAAGGTTTTGAGTAAGGAATTGATCTTAACAAACTTTTAATTAGAGTGACTTAGGAATGAATCTTTTAATATTAAAATTTAGAAAGGAGAAAAAATTATGAATATAAATTTAGATTAATTAGAATATAATGATTTTAGAAAAAAGTAAAAGAACTATTTTCAAAAGTAATAAAAATAATAATTTATAAAAGCATATCAAAAGTACTTATAAAATGTATTCTAGTTTTAGTAAAATAATAGCTATTTTCAATATGATATACTATACGTATTTGTTTTTATAACTCAATTACTTATATATTCTTTTGGAATTGATACGTAAGGATTAATAAAGTGATTAATTCATTTTAAGATTAATATAAATACAAATATGCATTATGTATATATTGTGTAAATAGGAAAAATAAAATAAAAAGTTTAAATACTTTAAGATTAATCATGATATTAATTAATTTCTTTTAATATGTGTAATAAAAATATAAAATTTTACAATGATTATTTAATAATAGATATAATATGAAAAGACAATAATATTTATATAACTATGCAAGTAAAAAAATCAACAATAACTAAAAGTACAACTACTACATCAATTAAGAGTTTTGTAAATAATTTATAAAAACATTAAAGTTTGAAAGTATTATATTATAAACTTAAGAAACGTATTTTTAAAAAAATCATATTAAAAAGAAATATAATAATTTATTAAACATGTAAAAATAATCTTTGAAATAAATTCATTGTTCTTAGATAATAACTTTTTTACATTTACATTATAATTAATTGTTATAACAAAATTACAAAATTAAAATTAAATTCACTTGTTTATAGGGAATAATTATGACAATATTATCATTGCTACATATTTTTAATAAATATATATTTGTTTGTATTTTATATCTTATATTTTATATAAATATTTTTGTAGAATTTATAGGTAATTTCATCTTACACTTTACTATAAATGATTATGCTATAATTTATAATTTATGAATTTTAAAAAAACAGCTACAACTTTTTCAAATTCTCTTAAAATAAATAAATAAATAAATAGTTTTAAATATATTAAACGACTAGGCTGACTAAGGCTCGACAGGTTGTCTGTGGCCCGGGCGAGCCACACAGGCTAAGCCACGATCTGGCCCACTAAAAATTTTTTTGGCCAGGTCATCGACGTCCTGGGCCCAACCCAGTTCGTTGACACTTGTAATTATATAAGCACTTAGAACATGTTCACAATTCTTGTAGACCATATTTACAATATAAGAGTATCTCATATGCAAAATTATTTGTTAGGCTTTATTATCTAACAACAAAAGCTTATTATCTCCCACGTACATAAAGTAGAGCTTCCTAATTATTGTTACATCCAAAAAAGACCTAAATATGTATAAATGTCACATTATTATAGATCTCACTCATATAGTTCACATACATTCATATTATCCCATATGAGATATCACTTTTGTGAAGATCATGAACATATATATAGAAATTACTCTTTGATATGAGCTGAAAATTTTTAAGAACTTATTCTCAAGGACCAAATTTATATGATTACCTAAAACATATTGATTTCTTTGTCATATAGGTTAATATCAATGACATCAAATGAATACTAACAATTAGTATCACCTTTGTTGATATCAAATAAGGAAAAATAATGATATCTATAACAATTGACTTGAAAAAGAAAATTACCAAAATCCATTGATATCAAATAAGGAGCAACAATGATATCTCTAGTAATTGACTTCAAAAGGAAAATCACCAAAATCCCTCACATGAGTCAAGTGAGAAAATTGATATTAAAAGACCAATTATTGGACTAATCATTGAACCAATTAAGAAATAAATTGGAGATAATCATTGATAATGCATAAAAAAGGAGGTAGATAATTGCTCTCTTATTTATAACACTTAAATATATTGATTTGGCCTACATATTTATGGGGAGAAATCATTGCTACATATATATAAAGGGAAGAAAGATATATTGATCTTTACATTGGTGCATTAACTTACTAAAAAATGCTCATTTATTTAGAAAACACATTACACATACTCTTTAACTATATGTACAGGTTTTGAAAAGGGGAAAAGGACTTTTTTTCTTTTGATCCTTATAAGTTTCTATATTATATATCTTTTTAATGTTAAAAAAGAAAAGTGGAGAGAATAGTGATTGTAACACCCCACTCCCTCTGACATGTGCCTGTACATCTATCAGACATTTGAGCACATGCCCGATGGAAGCAATGTGCTAGAGCAATCACATCACTTATCATAGCATCATAATAAAAACACAAATACTCAATATCTAAAACTCAATTCCTCATTTTCATTTTATAAAACATAATATACATTGTATCATTACATACATCATCCACATATATACAGTATCAAAAGCTTATCAGAGTTTATAGCTCTGTTTACACAATATGCTACATGAACGAGGAACTATACAAAACTTTATCTGACTCTTCAATCTCAGCTGATCGACATTTGAGCAATTTCTTTTATCCAAAATACAAGAACTATTCTTCTTCTAGAGTGTCTTAGCAACTAAGTATCCTTTCTCATACCTAAAAAGCCACATTGTAATTTTGATGAGTTTTACGAACTCAGTGAGTTAACCATCATCAATGGCTCACTCATACCAAACACAGAATGATTCACGATTCATATTCAATTTGTAGATGAGTAATAGCACATATTGCACATCACTTTACCAATCATCATATAGCATCAAATATCACTTTGTTCACTTATTTCACATTTCTCATTCAGAACGATT
This sequence comes from Erythroxylum baracoense, assembly GCA_025629805.1. NCBI lineage: Eukaryota > Viridiplantae > Streptophyta > Magnoliopsida > Malpighiales > Erythroxylaceae > Erythroxylum > Erythroxylum baracoense. The sequence goes on from JAOTAY010000191.1 coordinate 12,243,817, forward strand.
CAAACAATTCATCTCGATTATTTAAAACATACATATTAAATGTATATGCAATGCATATGTGACTCACATTTAATTATTACGTTGTTATAACCGAGTACCTTTTTAACTATCCCATATCCATTGTGGATACTGGGCTCATTAATAATTGTCCTGTATCTGTTGGAGATACCGAGCTCATTATACATAATGAGCCAGAGGCTCTTACCACATTCTGAGCTTTAAGCTCTTTTTCATTAGTGACTCCAGTCATAACTGCCTTTATCTAATTATGCATTTATGTAGTGAAATGCATGAAATCTCATATATTCAATCAGTCACTTATATTCACTTTACACATTCACTTTCATATTTTCATCAGACTTAAGTCTAGCGTTCAACAAATATATTGAGTACACTTATTTCTGTCAAATTCACATACAATGAGCACTTCCAATATGATTTTCATACATCAAACGCCTCAGACAATCAATGTCCGAAATTAACACATTCACATCAATAATATCTCAATAATTGACATTTAAGCAAGGAAAGACAAACTTAACGAGAACATCTAAGTTACTCACAATATACTCCAGATAGCTATTGCCTCAATGCCCCGACAATGTTTGGATGTTGTCGCTCTATTTGGGCTTCTATATCACGCAACACATACATATTTACACATTACTAATTTGCACAATCACATTAATACTCAATCATACACATAGGCATATGTGTTATATATAATGCACGCTCAATGACAATCCCGAGTATGCGTAACCTTAATCATATGTCTCTATCATTCAAACATTTTCATTTGGATATGCCTAATTTATTCTTAGTTTTATACCTCAAGTATATTTGATTATTCTAAATTTCCTCAATCAATCATTCATCGATTTTGTTCTAGCATTATATGATCCCATAATATCCAAATTCTCATCCATCTTTACTTAATACTCATCATTCGTCTTCTTTGAATCATATTAGCTTTCATAGGATTACTTTTATTCTTATAACATCTCTAAATTTTCATATTTGAATACTTGATGTATAATAATCTATTCTTAAGTTATAACCTCAATTATCACCCCAAACATATGACACATTTAATCACTTTATCCATCATTAAACTAAGTTCATTTCAAGCTTTATTTAAGCCTAAATGCATCATAGGAAAATACTTAACCATTTGTTGTTTCAAACATTACACAAAAGAAGAACAATTCACGTAAAAGCCATTTCCACGATCATGGATGACTTCCCACGATTGTGGGTTTTGTTAATAGAACGTTTCAGCTCTTTCTTGCGTTCCCACGATCGTGGGTTGTTCTCATCCGAAAATCCTAGCAAATTTTCTTCTTATTTTCTAGCTTTTCCAACTCCTACAAGTTACATCTAACATATCTTACGCTTAGTCTATCATTTCTAGCTTAATTCCTCATCATTTTCTCTTCATTCTCACCTCCATTTCAGCTCAATATCATTCATAAACAAATCATAATCTATGGTTGATTATAAACACAAAAACAGATTTTACCATATATATACATTTATCATCAACATTTTAATACATATTCAACTCCATTGTCAACTTAATTTCATTTCTAAACTATCACCTTAATTCTTCTCATTTCAAGACACCACACTTGTCTTTTCCTTAACTTCAAACTCATCGTAATTCATCTCTATAACAACCAAAGAAATCCATGTTATTATATATATAAAACATAACATGAAAACATCCATTTACTAATCAAAATTTCTGCACTCTTTCTACACCATTTTAGGGATCATTCTATCTCAAAAACATCTTTACAACAACTTATGAATTATTAATCATCATATACTTAAAAACAAGACATAAATATGCTCATTTCTCACGTTTCAAGATATATACATCCTCATTTGATGATCATCCAACCTCTAACTATCATCATAAAAGTTGTTATTTAACAAACCATGAAGAATAATGCTTTACACTTACTTGTTTAACTTCAAGGTCTTCAAATCAAAACTTAACCCTAGCTTCCAAGCATCATACGATCATCATCTTTCTAGGCTATGAGAGGTTGGGTTTTATTAACAAGAATGAAGGCAATAAAAAAATGAAAGTAGCAAATGAAAAATGAGAGCAAACACAAGGTCGTAAGGTGAGGTGAATATCGTGAATGGAGAAGAAGAAAAATGAAGAAGATGAACTTGTAGAGACAAAATGAAAGATGGTTTACAATGGAGAATGTCGTGAGTTTAATTAGCACGATAACAATGCTTGGTAAGTGTCATGGCATGTGTCATGGTACTTTAATAAATTTAGTTACTTAGGTATTAACATAAGCTACCATATAATTCTAAATGATCAGTCCATTGTCCCATAATTTCTAATCCAACTGTCTCCAAATTTTTTATGAAATTTGTCATTAAATCCCAAAGCTAGGTATCAAATATTTCTATTGCCATTAGTCACTTATTTCTACTACCATTTATCAATTATCTTATCACTTAAAATTTTTCGTGTTCCCAAAAGTACTCAAAAGTTTAGAAAATTTTCTAAATCTTCACCAAAATTCTAAATCAATATTTATACTCACCAAATCCATTTTCGAGATATATAACCTACAATTCACATCATAATCATTTAAAAATCAATTATGGCTAGAAAATGTCAATTGAATATATGAACAGTCATTGTAATGTGTGCAAAAAAATCAAATTCAAGTGTGTGTATGTTATATTTTACACAAGCATGAAATGTTTCCTAATTTCTCATTGTTATTTCTCATGTACGGTTATTTAGGGTTTTAAAACCTTTGCATGGGAAAGCGGAATATTACAATTCTCCCCTTCTTAAGAAATTTTGTCCTCAAAATTCTTACCTAATTGTTCAAATAGGTGGAGATATCTTTTCCTCATGTGCTCCTCCGTTTCCCATGTGGCTTCCTCACTCGAGTGATTCTTCTAAAGGACTTTTACTAGTGGAATTACCCGGTTTCTTAATTGTATTGTCTAATATCCCACTATCTTAACTGGCTCCTCAACATAACTCAGATTACTCACTATTTCAACCTCTTGAGCTGGTAACACATGCATCATATCAGACCAATATCTTCTAAGCATACTCACATGGAACACGTTGTGTATCTAAGAAGTCTCAATCGGTAAGGCTAATTTGTAAACCAATGGTCCAATCCTCTCAGTGATCTCATAAGGATCAATATACCTAGGGCTTAGCTTATCCTTTTTACTGAACCATAGCATTCCTCGCCAAAGTGATACTCTCAGAAACACTTTGCCTCCTATTCTGTAATCTATATCCCTTCGGTGCTGATCTACATAACTCTTCTGTCTATCTTGAACTGCTTTAACTTGACTACGGATTAGTTTCACTTTATCTATAGTATCTTGTATCAATTAGAGGCCTTACCATTCTCAGACCCTTTTCATCCCAATACAGAGGCGAACAACATTTTCTACCATACAACGCCTCATACGATGCCATTCCAATACTATTGTGATAATGGTTATTGTAAGCAAATTCAATCAAGGCTATATACTGATTCCATGCTCCTTGAAACTCCAATACACATGCCTTGAGCATATCCTCAATAATATTAATTGTCCTCTCACTCTACCCATCTGCAGTAATAAAGTTTAACTTCTTACCCAGAGCTGACTCTAAACTCTTCCAAAATCTCAAGGTAAATCTAGGATCCCTATCCGATACAATGGACATTGGAACCCTACACAACCTCACTACTTCGTTTACATACCTCTAGGCTAACTGTTGGACCCCGATTTTCTTCTTACTATATGTTGGGGATAAATTTTATTATTTTGTTGCGATTAGGTATAAATT
>JAOTAY010000191.1:12263988-12277552 GCA_025629805.1 Erythroxylum baracoense
CGGGAAGGTCCCGGGACAAAAATTTTTGTTTTCCGCACCGTGTCCATGTGATGGGCACACCGGGATTTTCCTACAGTGGTATCAGAGCCACTTGTGTCTTATATAAAGAAGTAACCATGCCTAGGTTGGAGTAGCTTAGTGAATTTGATGATGATGCATGTTATGTATGCTGAATTTCGAATCTGTATAGAGATGTGGTTTTCGAAATTTTCCTGCCCAGATATGTTCATAAGGTGTTATGGAATGTGTCTGTAAAAGGAATTAATTTATCAATGTCATTTGATATGGTTTTGCTAATTTATTCCCTTATGTGCTAGTTGCTGTTTTTGAACATGTTTCTGGAACAGGCATTGGTATAAATTCGAGAATAAAATCTAGAAAAATGGTTTTTCGGATTTTCTTTCACCTACTTGTCTCTAAGACATTTGGGAATGTCCCTGAGAAAGGAAAAGTGTTTTCGAGGTGATTAACTATTTATTTGAGAATTTATTGTGTGCTGCTGGGAATGTCTGTGTTGGAGAACACAGATTTGGCATTGGCTAAATTGCTCAGGTTGAATGAGTTTTTGATGGACATAAATCCTAAAAAAAATTCATGGAGCATGTTGGGAACATGTTCTGACCTCTGTAATTTTCTCAGAATTTATTGAAATTGTTTCAATAGATTTTTCAAGCAAGACACAGAACTTGGCAGTTTTGAGAAAGTTGCTGGGACTGTTTTGTTTGAAATGGTTTCTTGTGTAATTTTCAGTTACAATGCCTTGTATGATTTTTAATGTGATTAGAAACATGTTACTTGGGTGTATGCATGCTCCCCAAACTGATTTTCTTGAAATAGGATTTCCATGAATTTTCGGATGTCAAATAGGTCACGTTAGCGTCTCGTTAGTGTATAGCATTGTCCTGATTGTTTTGGCCGTCACAAGTTTTTGTGACATGTGCCGAAGTGATCTTGATAATGTGTAGGCTACCTAGAGATACTTAGGATGATAATTTGGTGTTCGTAAAATTGTTTGGAAATCTTAATGAATAAGTGTATTCATCTTTTTCAAGAATTTCATGTATAGTTTGACTATATGGTGAGCATGATTCGATGAAAGTGTTCATTGATGCATCTAGTAATGTGTAGAACCTTGGTATTGTGAATTGGGAATGCACGGATTGAGAAATTAGCCGATTAGTTAGCAAACCGTTGTGTAAATCGACTTGTGTAACTCGACTTATGCAGGAATAAGTCGGGTTTTCTAAATTCAGTATGGGTTGATTACAAAAGGTGCTTTTTTGGCAATGGGTTTTCTTTCTTATGGTCAAAAATTTTCCTCCATTCCATCTTGTTTGGTTCTTGGACTCACTCAGTTTTAGTAAGTACTTGTGTATACCAATTTTACTGAATATGTCCTTTTATCTTTAACGGGTGCCTGTACGTTTTTTTTTCTTTTCTAATGATGTCTTCCGCCTGCTGAGATGACAGCGTGGAGTACAATGTCTCATATGTGTATCATGCCATGTATGCTTACTTCGATAGAGACAACGTTGCGCTCAAGGGTTTTGCTAAGTAAGCTTTTATGGAATTCAAACTCTACAAGCAATCATTTTCTGTCACCTTTCTTCTTATGTCCTATGTTTTTAATTCGGAATAGATTTTTCAAGGAGTCTAGCGATGAGGAAAGAGAGCATGCTCAGAAATTGATGGAATATCAGGTATTGGACATTCTGCATCTTTTGGAATCTAAGATTTGAAAATGTGAATACAGTTCTGACTCATATTTGTGGTATCTTTTAGAACAAACGTGGTGGAAGAGTGAAGCTCCAGTCAATTGTAATGCCTCTCTCTGAATTTGATCATTCTGATAAAGGAGATGCTTTATATGGTGAGATTAAATATTCTCTTGGAATGCAAAAGATGATTCTTTTAAATTCCTTCTGCAGTACGACTTTTTTACCTTTAGTAGTTTCCATTGATTTACTACTTTACATGATGTCTTGCGCAAAATTGTTGGTCATGGTAACATGTTGTTATACTTGCTGTCTTGTGGCTCAGAATGTGGTTTACCATAAATTCATGTTCTTCTGTTCTGCAGCCTCATGTTGCATTTTACTTGCATCTTTTGCAAGAATGCTATTCAGCTTTTCCCAAGGCTCATGATGTAGGCTTAGTGGTGAAATTATTGATGATACCCTGTTAATTGTTATTGAGAGGCTGATGAATTATTCAATGCTCATTTAGTCGGATTTACATTTTTCCACAACATTTTAGTTAACTATATCTATTTGTAACTTTTGACTTTCTTGGTCCAGCAATGGAGCTTGCTTTGTCTTTGGAGAAACTGACTAATGAGAAACTCCTCAACTTACACAGTGTAAGTGGTTCTAATTATTGATTTTATCTTTTTAGCTGGAGCATGGTGTTTCTTATACATTCTCCAACCTTGTAATGACCGATGTAATTTGAAGTTGCTAATTTTGTTTGTCAAACAACTGCTCATAATTGTATCCTTGCACAACAGATTGCAGATAGAAACAATGATGTGCAGTTGGCTGATTTTGTCGAAAGTGAGTATCTGACCGAGCAGGTATGTTATAGGATTATAGGGACTTGATTCTACTATCTTTGTGGTGGTATTACAGAAAGTACTATGATGATGGATTTTGATTGGCATTTTCAATTATTTTGTTTGTTAGGTAGAAGCTATCAAGAAAATCTCAGAATACGTCGCCCAGTTGAGAAGAGTTGGCAAGGGACTAGGTATGCATCTAAAACTGCTGGTGATTCAAGCTTGTCACCATGCTATTTGGAATTGCCTTGAATGTTTAAGCTTATACTGGAATTGTCTTGTATGTTTATCCCCAGACTCCGCGCCTCAACGGGACTGGGTGTTGATGATGATAATAGTATTGATGGTTTTATGACCGTATCGTTTTGAACAGGAGTTTGGCATTTTGACCAGATGCTTCTCAGAGAAGAAGAGGAGGCTGTGGCATAGCGTTGTTTATTCTTAAATGTCAGTTTGTAGGGGTTGGTATGTGCTGTGCTATGTATGCTAATGTTTTGGGAGTTTGTAGTTCCGTTGTCCAGAGATTTTGGGGGTTTAGTTGGCTCAAATAAATGATCCCCATCCTTAGGCCTGTTTTTTTTTTTTTTTGGTTTTGATTTGAAGTTGAGTAGCTGCATTCTGTATGAGGTGTAAGGGACTTCCTTTTGGTAATTGTGAAATGAACGCTGGATTGCAAGTACTACTAGAACATTAGCCTTACAATGCGTTTGCAATGCCAGTTCAGTTGTTGGTCTTTAGAGCTGGAAGCTCTTTGGTTTTGATAAGTATGTAATCCCAGTTTCTATACTTGGACCCGTGAGTATATGGGATTTCCGATGTGGATGCAACTGGATATTGACCACAAGAGAATTGAGAGCGCACAATCTATCCTGTTCTCTGTTAAGCAGCCCAAGTGACATAACAGTGTTTTTGAATTTCCCCCTGGTACCAGGCAACTGTATCCATCAGATACTAGTACTAAATTATTCAATATTTTATCCTATTTAAATATATGATTGAAAATTTTCGCTTAGGTCTAAGTCAAGCTAGAGCTGTGATCTAGTTCTAGCTATGAAATCCGAGTCTGGATCGGACTTGAATGGTTTAAAGTTCGACCCGATTTTATTTTTTAATTTAAAATAAAAATATCATTTTATTCGGTCAAAAGTTCAAAACTTGAAAAACAAAGCTAAATTCGTTAAATTATTTTATAATTTAAAAAATTATTCAAAATAATATTTTATATTGAGTGGTATAGATATTGTATTGTATTAATTCAAAATTAGTTTCAACTTTGTTACGATTTCATAATATTGCTCATTCAGTACGAACATATATGAATTACGTAATGTAGAAAACGGTTTAAATTATATACCGAATTATTGTATAGTACTGATTTTTTTTAATATACGTAATGCCAAATATTGAATTTTAAATTTATAACTTAAATAAAAATAAAAGATTAAATTGAAAATATTTTATAAACAAAATATTAATCATTATATTTTAAAATGAGATATTTGTATTAATTTAAACAAAAAGAGTTATTAAATTAAAATTTGGTAATTGTCGTTTTAATTTTAAAAGATAAGTAAATTTTAATTATATACCGTATTATTATTAAGATGAGCCATGTATTTCAATGGGCGTGGGGTCAGTCCTCAACCGCGATAGGTTTGCGTTTAGATTTCCCTTCGCAATTTCTTAAATGAAAACAAACAGACAATTCAACTTTTTAAATTATACTTTTTAAAGATTCCGATTTTCCGCAAATACCAAAAATTAATTGCAATGAATTTTTTTTATTCCAGGACTCTAGATGGACTGCAGAATTGATGTTTCGATTTTCGAATTTCCAAAACGACGTGCCTGCCGCTGTCTGTTATTGTCAGACATACACTAGACCCTCACTAATTTACTAGATCCACTCCCAATTTTGATAGTCAGTATTCACTACAGCGCAATCCCTCTGGAGTGTGGTTATCGGAAACAGGAGTGGCTAACGCTGTCAGAGTCGGAAAAACAAAATAAATCCCACCGACAAAATTTTACGAGGTTGACAAATATTCCGGCGACATCCTCTCTGATGCCTTGTTTATTTTTTTTTTAAATGGAAAGAAAACACATGTAAGTCGATTCATCTCTCGCTCAAAATCGTCAAAAGGTAAAAGAGTTGCCGGCGAAAAGTGAGATCAGAGATTGCGCCAAAATAACAGGAAGCAGTGTAATGCACGCGCTTCCTCCTCCCTTCAGCTACAACTAATTTCACTGATAACGAAATTTCAAAATTGTCTCCATTTCTTCTCTCTCTCTCTCTATAATCATATCCCATGTCACTCAAATCTTTCATTTTTCTCTGAACTAAAAGTAACTCAACGCTCTTGTTTTTGTGAAAACACAAATATTCGATGGCTATCTCCGTTCCCAATCTGATCAAAGAGCGCAAGTTCCCTTTCATATTCGCTCTCTTCTTGTTCATTCTCGCCACCATTTTTCTCTACGCCGACGAGATTCACCTCCCTTATTTCCCCCTCTCCGATCTCCAGAGGCACACTGCTCGTCCTCCGCCATCAGCTGCGAACCCTAACCACGTTCACATCACAAACGACTCTCCCAAAGCCACCTCCATACCTTCTCCGACAACTACTAGTAATAAGGATATTAAGCAAGATATAACTGATCGGAACTACAGATGGACTAGAGCTGGGGGGACTGCGTTGATTGACGTGGACTTGAACATAACGTGGGGCCTTTGCAGAGGACCTGTAGCTGTGGATTATATTCCTTGTTTGGATAACTTCAAAGCCGTAAAAGAGCTGAAATCAAGGAGGCATATGGAGCACAGAGAGAGGCATTGCCCTAAGCCTAGTCCAAGCTGTTTGGTGCCGCTTCCGGAAGGGTATAAAATCCGCATTCGGTGGCCTAAGAGCAGGGACATGGTGAGATTACTGATTGATACTTTTTGGTAAGATTAATTTGCTTTTGTATATTAATTCTTTCTTTTTGAACGGGTTTTGAGATGGTTGATCGGAGTGTTTTGGTAACTTCTGTTCATGTTGTTTGTAATTAGTGAGACCGAGTTAGAGAAAGAAAAAGATTTAAGATCTGATGGTTAGATCTGTTTTTACGATGCGTATTAACCGAATCTATTACTCGTCATGAATCATGAGAGAAGGGGAAAATAATTCAATAGATAAAATATAAAGCGAGTCTGATAGTGATGAAATAATTATGTGATTGTCTTTATCATGAGATGCGTGCGCGTTTCTGAATGCTATTAATTGTACTACTGGTGAAGAAATATCTAATGACTATATGTATACTTTTGTTCTCAGATTTGGTATGATAATGTCCCTCATCCTAAGCTTGTAGAGTACAAGAAAGACCAAAACTGGGTGCGCAAGGATGCTGATTATCTCGTTTTCCCCGGTGGTGGCACTCAATTCAAGGATGGAGTTAGTGACTACATTGAATTCATTGAAGGGGTATGGTCTGTAACGGATTTGTCACCCTGCTCGGTTTTATTGATTGAAGCTGTTTCCTGATGCTACATAATCTGTTTATTGTTGAAACAAAATATGATTTGCAGTCACATTGCACCGTGTTGCTATGCTTTTACTTCACTGTGCAATACAGGATTCTAACTTGTTCATTATTTTAATCTTTTTGTCGCAACAAATGTAGGTATTGCCAACTATAGAGTGGGGCCGGCGCACAAGAGTAGTTTTAGATGTTGGATGCGGTGTTGCCAGCTTTGGTGGCTATCTGATGGACAGGTATGTTATTACCATGTCATTTGCCCCAAAGGATGAACATGAAGCTCAGATACAGTTTGCTTTGGAGCGAGGAATTCCTGCTACACTTTCTGTCATTGGAACACAACAGCTAACATATCCTGACAACGCATATGATCTGATACATTGTGCAAGATGCAGGGTCCATTGGGATGCAGATGGTACTTTTTTGTTCCCTATTTCTGTTCCGAACTTCTTATCAGCCCGTTATCAAAGTTTTAACACTGTTCTGTCTGATGCTATCGGTCTAAATTAAGGTGGGAAACCACTAATGGAGCTGAACAGGATTCTTAGACCTGGAGGTTTCTTTGTGTGGTCTGCTACACCAGTATACAGAAAGGATGAGAGAGACCGCAATGTCTGGAATTGTGAGTGTTTTTTGTTTGTGTTTAACAAAACTGCGCTTCTCATTCCCTGCTGGAAATCCCAATCAATCCCCTACCAGTTTTCTTCACCCTAATTGTTCTTTAGAACTTCTTTTATTTCCTTTTGTGCCCTGAAATAAATTATTACTGGATCGCTGGTGTTCATCCGTATAGGTAAATCATCAGCATCAATGGAACTGTTATTTAAGTGAACGATTTTTTGATAACTGAGACCAAATGTGTATATTTTTCTTCAATGTTTTTTGCAGCAATGGTGGCGTTGACACAATCTATGTGCTGGAAAGTTGTGGCTAAGGCACTTCATCCCTCAGGAGTTGGTGTTGTAATATACGAGAAACCTGCGTCAAATTCCTGTTATGAAAAACGCCAAGAAAAGAATCCTCCTATGTGTGATCAGAAAGATGGGAAAAATGTTTCATGGTATTATTTGTCAGTAAAAGAAGAATCATTTCCTATAGCTCATTAGTTTTATGCTGTCTTGGTAGCCAGGCATACTTTTTGTACGGTTACAGGGATATTTCATGCATGCCTGAGTGGAAGAGAGGACTGAGAATATCAGATGGCAAGCTTCTACTCATTTATCAATCCTTTCATTCTCTCAGTAGTTCATAATAATTAAAATGCAGCAGGAAAAGGTTTCAAACCGTTATTGGTTTCAGGACATTTTTTCTTTTTCAATAGGGAGGAGGCAAAGAATAGCCGTGAGAAGGGGATACTGATCTTTTTCTCTGTCCTTAAAAATGAACACGGTGATCCTGCCCATTGTGAGATGGTAGCTGATAATAATTTGCTTTTTCTTTATGTACGATAGGTACACACCCTTGAATAGATGTCTTGCCAGACTACCAGTTGATAATACAGGTAAGTTGATGAGCTGGCCGACCCAATGGCCTGATAGGCTTAATAGTAAGCTTCCAAGTCTATCAACTGAGCCGGGTTCTGAGGAAGTGTACAATGAAGACACCAGACAGTGGGCAGCACTTGTGTCTGATGTGTATTTGGAAATGCTTGGAATAAACTGGTCAACTGTGCGAAACATAATGGATATGAATGCTGGTTACGGAGGGTAGGATTTGTTAGGTTTTAATGATGTTTCATATTGTTGGCTATTGTTGTGATTAATGCTGCGTTTGGCTACAAGGTTAATCAATGTGCAAATTAACACGTTTATCTTTTTGCAGATTTGCAGCTGCACTTGTTGATCTTCCCTATTGGGTGATGAATGTTATCCCAATTGATGGAAAAGATACCCTACCTATCATTTTTGACAGAGGGTTGATTGGAATTTATCATGATTGGTGCGAGTCATTCAACACCTACCCTCGAACATATGACATGTTGCATGCCAGCTTTCTCCTCAAAATGCTATCAGAAAGGTAGTGTCATAACGTATCTTGATAGCTTCTGTTCATTTTGATAATACTAACCTTTTTTTTTTTTTTGGGTTCTGGGTTTGAATAAAAGATGAAATACATAAACTTAATACACTATCTCTATCAGTTCTGGGTCCTACATAATTGTCTGCTTTGAAATCCTTTGGTTATTAAGTTTGCTGCCTTGCATTCTTTCAGATGTGAGATCATGAACGTTGCTGTTGAGATGGATCGCATCTTAAGACCTGGTGGCTATATTTTGATTCAGGATACCCTTGGAATGATAAACAAGCTTAATCCTATATTGCGATCACTTCATTGGTCAACAAATCTCTACCAAGATCAATTTCTCGTTGGTAAGAAAGGGTTCTGGCGTCCCAGTGAATAATGGCAAGAGCATAACTTGGGCAAGCATGCCTAGCAAATTCATTTTAAATGCTTCCATGTGTTATTACTCAAGTGCAAGCGATATGACGCACGACTTGCTCTATGGAAAAATTTTTGGTATGACTTTTTTTGTTCACACATGTTAAAGTGTACATGTTGAAACGCATAAGGAGGTCATAGGGTAAAAAAAAAAAAAACAATGATCGATTTGAGCCATACGCTTATCACACAAGTAGTCTGTTGTGGAACGCTTTTCCATTATAAATTGATAGTACTAGTTGGGTGGCCAAGAAGGAGTAGCCTAGTTGGTTAACTCCTCACTTAAAGACTAAGGAGGTCTTGAATTCGAGTCACCATAATAGCCGGGGGTCTATAAGGAAACAGTCTCTGTATCTCTTAGGAGATATGGGTATGACTGCGTACATCTTACCCTCCTCATACCCTGCTTAGGCGGGAATTTGAGTATCGTTGAGTTTTTTTTAGTTGGGTGGCCACAAGTTTTGATCTCCTGCCTTATTCTCTGTCGGACATGGCTTGTTCAACTCCTCAAGGAGAATCCGAAAGGGCGGGTCCATGAATCATGCTGATATTGAGTCCATGGTTGGTCCGAGGTAAATAGAAATCCAGGAAATGTTTTAGTATAGACTGCAAGTTTGGATATTTGGGTGACATGGCAAATCAAAATGTTATGGTCCTCTTAGTCTCTGGGTGGAAGTTCTGACAGGCTTCAATGAAACGAAGGGATTCTGATACGAAAACTATGTCAGTTTAGAATAAATTGATCAAAAATTGAAAAAAAAAATATAGAAAAAGAAACTATTCAGAATTATAAACACTAATGAAATAGCCTGAGCCTGAGCAGTTTAATATTGCAAACTGCTATTCATTTTCTAATCATAACTTGGAGGGTTGGAGTACACAACGGATATGTTCTCTAAGATTCGAATTAGTTCTGATTCCAGTGATAGCGTAGTGCACCTGGTAGTTACCCTACTTATCGCCCAATGCAACGGCCTTGTCTGCCGAATCCAACGACCTATATACACTAGCCAAATCCAAAACTTCGTCCTAAATCCTCATCAAACGCCACGCCACGCCACGCCACGCCACGTGTAGATCATTCCAGCCCTTAAATCGCCATTTTGAATCTCACGTAATAATCATAACCTATTTGTTTTCACACGTGCGTCAAACTTTAGCTAGCCCCCTTAGTTCGTAGATGACCATCGTCTTCGAGTCAGTTAATCCATGGCGACTTGGTCGAGCACCTCAGCTTCCTTGGTCGACAGACTTTATGATATGAAATTATGGAATTAAAAGAAAGAAAAATTACACCAGACTTTTCTTGGTTCACCACTTGATGTTCAACCAAGAAGAAGATTTGAACAAGAAGAGAAGAACAAAGTTTATTTCAAGAAATTTGTAACTCAACCCTCAAAAACATGCATAACCCAATTTAGACAAGTTATAAATTGAACGACACAAGATTGAAAGAAAAACAATAAATAAATACCCCACTAATTGATGAAACAAAATCAATTAGATAAGTCTCGTACAAAGCATCAAAATTGTGCAATGCATTCTAACTATTTAACAAGAATAATAATAAGGATAAACCTTACAAAAAGTAATGTCATAAAAGTATTTACATAGTGATGACGGACCTCCCTATATGTACGAGAGGGGTTGACCGAAAATTACAACAAAAAAGGGCAATTCTTTGTAGAAAAGAAATTACCTTAAATCTACAATTACTTAACCTACTAAGAAACTTTCTTTTAGGAAACAAGAGATTTTATAGGATTTACCTAACCTACTAGAAAACTAACTTTTAGGAATCAAGAGACCTTATAGGATTCAATCAATTGTCCCTTACAAAAAAAGAAACCTACTAATAGCAAATTCAGCCATAGCCTAATTTTTCAAGTTAGGTTGGCCCAACTTCTTCAAAACTTATTAAGTGGACTTGCTTTAACTCCTTAATTGAAGCAACTTGAACTTGGGCTAAAGAATGAACTTCTTTATTAAATTATTCAAAGCCCCTTGCATCCTTTTAGTCCTAGCCCTTATCATAGGCCCAACAATACCCACAAGTGGATCTCTTTTGAAAGTTGACAGTAGAATTTAAGTTGAAGACCTCAAACTCTTATCTCAAACACTAGAACCATCGACCCTAACTTGAGATGCCACGTTACTAGCCCCTTGATGCATATCATTTCCCCCTTCCTCAGAAGGATTTTTCCTCGAATCCAATAGATCTACGTCAAATTCGAAAGGAGAAAGATAAAATACGTTAAAATTTGCACTAACACCATAGTCACCTAGAAGATCAAGTTTTAGGCGTTACTATTTAGCCTAGCCACAACTTGGAAACAAACATCGCCTTTAGGATGGAGCTTTGTTCTCCAGGAAGTAGGAAATCTTTCTTTGCGTATGTGAACTCAAACTCAATCGTCAAGCTAAAAAATGACCTCTTTTCTTCCCTTGTTGGCGTTTTGTACACAGTGCTCAGTTTTGTGCTATATGGTATCATGCACTAACTTAACTTTTTGACCTCTTTTCTTCCTTTGTTGGCGTTTCATACACAGTGCCCAGTTTTGTGTTATATGATTTCACGCACTAACTTTTGGACAAGTTCAACTTTCTTGGTTGGCTCCATCTACATTTAAGAACTCAGAAATAGGTAATGTTGACAAGTCCAAAGGGGTTAGTGGATTGAAATCATAAACAATTTCGAACAGAGAATAGTTGGTAGCAATGTGAATTGTAGGATTATAAGCAAATGCAACTATAGGTAAACAAGAGTCCCAACTTTTCAAATTGCATTTGATTATGGTGCACAATAGGGTACCAAGCATCCTATTTATGACTTCAAATCGACCATCAATTTGGGGATAAACAGTAGTAGAAAACAATAACTTAGTTCCTAGTTTTTCTCTAAAGAGTTTTTCCAAAAGTAGCTTAAGAATTTTACATCTCTATCAGATATAATGCTTTAAGGAATACCATGCAACCTAACAATTTCTTGAAAGAATAAATCAGCCACATGCACAACATTATCAATTTTCCTACAAGCAGTGAAATATGTCATTTTGGAAAAACGATCAACTACAACAAATACATAATCATTCCCTTATTGAGATCTTGGTAATCCCAAAACAAAGTCCACATAAATATTAACCTAAGGGGATGAGGGAATGGGAAGTGACGTGTATAGTCCATGTGGTTTAGATGTTGATTTAGCCATTTTGCATCAATACACCTTTCAGAAATTCTTTCAACATCATTTTTCATATTAGGCTAACGAAAATATTCTTACAATACATCAAGAGTTTTAAGAATACCAAAATGACCCATAAGACCACCACTATGAGCTTCATGTACCAACAGTTCACGCATGGAGCAATTAGGC
Source organism: Erythroxylum baracoense (assembly GCA_025629805.1). Taxonomy (NCBI): domain Eukaryota; kingdom Viridiplantae; phylum Streptophyta; class Magnoliopsida; order Malpighiales; family Erythroxylaceae; genus Erythroxylum; species Erythroxylum baracoense. Next base: position 12,275,874 of record JAOTAY010000191.1, read on the forward strand.
ACACAAAATTTGTTCCTTTTAAACAAAAACCCATTATGTCTATATTACTTATTAACTGCAGCAAACTCACATGCAACATAGACGCTTGAGAAATTAGGATCATGTTTATACAAATCTTTCACATATTCAAATCCTAATAACTTATTTTCCAAAGTAACAAGCAACCCATGCCTACGTGACAATGCATCAGTAATAACAATTTATTTACCTTTTTTGTACTTAATGACATAAGAAAAAAATTTAAGAAAAACACTTCACCTAGCATGTCGTTTATTGAGATTGTTTTGACCACGCAAATATTTAAGAGATTTATGATTAGTATGGATGACAAATTCCGTAGGAATTAAGTAGTGTTGCCAGGTTTCCAAAGTCCTAATGACAACATAAAGTTTTTTATCATAAGTTAAACAACACCATTCAACTTTTCAGAAAAATACGTTATAGGCTTACCTCCTTGCATTAGCACAACACTAATGCATATGCCAAAAGCATCATATTTAATTTCAAAAGTTTGCTCAAAGTTGGGTAAAGATAATACCGGTGCAATTATCAAATCCTTTTCCAAGGAATCAACGGCAAGTTGTTGTGCTTCTCTCCGTTCAAACTTCACGTTCTTCCATACTAATGCATTTAGTGGGGCTGCCTTACCTGAGAAATCCTTCACAAACCTACAATAAAAACTAGTCAAACCGTGAAAGGATCTCACTTTAGTAATAGACTTAAGTGTAGGCCATTCGACAATGGCTTTAACCTTAGTCTCATCAACTTTGAAGCCATCTTTAATCACAACAAACCTAAAGAGTATAACTTCAGGAACACAGAAAGTACATTTATTCAATTTTGCAAAAAAATTTTGTGCACGTAGAGTGGAAAGTACTTGCTCTAAATGTTTAGCATGCGAACCTACATCTCTAATATACACCAAAATATCATCAAAATAAACCACTACAAATTTGCCTATAAAAGGTCTAAGCACATGGTTCATTAATCTCATGAAAATCGAAGTAGTATTAGTTAAACCAAAGAGCATAACCATCCATTCATAAAGTCTAAATTTGGTTGTAAATGTTCTTTTTCACTCATCATGGTTTTCATGCGAATTTGATGATAACCACCTGTTAAGTCAATTTTCGAAAATATATATGCACTATACAATTATTCTAGCATATCATCAAGCCTAGTAATGAGGTGTCGATATTTAATAGTTATTTTATTAACAGCATGACAATTAATACACATTCGCCGAGTTACATCTTTCTTAGGTACAAGTATGACATGCATGACACATGTACTTAATGACTCTCTAATCAAACCTCTGTAAAGGGGTTCTTCAACTTGACGTTGTAACTCTTTTTCTCCTCGGGGTTGGCTCGATATCTGGTTAGTTGGGAATGCTCGAACTTGATAGGAAATCGATTTGGTGCTCGATTCCTCGCAGGGGTGGAATCCCCTTTAGCATCTCCTCAAGGAAGATATCCTCATAATCCTACAAAATAATTTAAACCTCAGTGAGTAAATCACTATGTAGTGCATTAGTATCAAAGCTGTTTGCTTTATAAATCATAAGGACAAAAGGTGTATGAGCAGAAATATCCTTATCTACATCTGCTGGAACCCCTCCCCGGGCGGGCCCACGGGCCCGACATCCTGCGTGACATCTGGACCCGTGGCTCGCGGGG
>JAOTAY010000191.1:12277652-12289438 GCA_025629805.1 Erythroxylum baracoense
CAAACAAAACGCAAACAGAGAAAAAAGTGGAAGAAAAAAGGAGTTTATCACTACAATAAAACCGGCGTCGTTACCAACCTGTGCACATAATAAAAACTCAACGAAAGTCGAAGGAAATAAGGCCAAAAAAAAGGGGAATACAAAAGCATACTGTTACTGACGAAGGAGCTAACCGTTCACACAAAAACGCAAATGGTGACCGTTACGGAGCTGCAGACAAAGACACAATAATAAAAAACCCAACCGTAGGCAGAGACATGCTATAAACAAAGCCACCGTTAGCCCTGTGAGATATGCAGGATGCTAAGAGAAGAAAAGAGAGATATAACCTTCATATAAAAAAAATAGCAGCTTAGGACTGAAACAAAACCGCCCCCGTTACCCAACTGTACGCAGAGGCATGCTATAAATAAACAAAGCCGCCGTTACCCAGCTGGAGAAAAACTCCCCGTCAGATATGCAGGATGCTAAGAGAAGAAAACAGAGAGAAACAGAAGAAAAAGCTAAATATATACCACATATAGACCGGGGGAGGTGCCGCAGTTACCCAGCTGAAGAAAAACTCCCCGTCAGATATGCAGGATGCTAAGAGAAATGAGAAATGAGAAACGAGACAGAGAGAAACAGAAGAAAAAGCTAAATATATACGACATATAGACCGGGAGGGGAGGTAATGACCGTCAGATTAAACGGACGAAGGAGATGAATTCCGTAGTCGTCCATCCCCTTCGTCCTTAGTATATATACTTAACGATCGAGTGAGATCAACTGGGTTTAGGACAAACGCTGCCGTTTGGACCCGGAATGAGTGAGTGAAAACAGGACGGGAAAGAGTGCGAAGCAAGCTGAGACCAAAATAACGAACCACAGGTCGTTGCAACCGGCTTTTACAGAGTTAACAATTGGTGACTAACAGGCTTCCACTTATCATAATCTTATTTGATACGTGTGACTGTGACCAGGATTTTTTCAAATGCTACCGGCGTAGTGCTTTCGCACGCTGAGTTGGTTTTAAGAGTAACGAGTAACTTACACAGAGGCATCGATTATATACTATCGCTCTATGCTTCCACTTAAAAACGAATGAATATTGTCTTCTAGGCCTTCTCTTTCGTTTGTTTGAATTCTCTTCTCTTCTCTGCTATTACCAAAATGTTCTACTCTCACCAGCTTCTCGCTCGTAAAGCCCCTCTCGGACAGATTTGGTGATCATCTACCGCTTACTGTTCTGTTCGTTTTTCACTTCCATTTTATTTGATTAGACTCTCTTCTTCTTTTTTATGCTTATCTTTTATCGAACACTTGTTTTGTTTGTTTTCTATTGGTTCGCAAGCAAATCTTGGTTTATGATTAGATTCATTTTTTTTATGTTGAATACGTTGATTTTACTATCTAAACTCAAGGATGGCTGCAACTATGCACGCAAAGATCAATCGACGAAAGCTTGACAAGCTCAATATCATCCATGTTTGGTAAACCATTTTCGGGATTGTTACACTTCTAGTTTTTTTCTTTTTTTCCAATGACTTGTACGTTAATTTAAATTTTCTGCTCTAATTTTGTAGTGAACAAATTCTGAATCCTTCTGTCCCGATGGCTCTTAGGCTTTCTGGAATTCTTATGGGTACTTTTCTCTCACTTCCCCCATCTCCGTCCTCTTATCTTTTACTAATCAGTTATGGAATTCAAGTGTTAATGATATCAATTACTACCCTTCCTCAGGTGGTGTTGTTATAGTTTATGAGAGAAAAGTGAAACTGTTCTATGGTAAAATTTTTCAGTCCTTATATTTACTGCTACTTAAATTTCAAATTTCAGTTTTCTTTCTAGGTTCAAGTATTTATAATATTTCATACTCATGTTTCCCTGCAGATGATGTGACTCGTTTGCTGGTATCTCCACGAGATCATAACAGGAGATCTTATTTTTCAATTTTTCTTCTTGGTTACTTGACTACTAATTCTTCTTCATCTGTTTGATTATTGTTTGGTAATTCAATGTATGAAAGGTCGAAATAAATGAAGCCTGGAAAGTGAAAGCAGCTCCAGACCCAACTGTTCTTTCCAAAGGAAAATCACAGGCCAAGTCAGTCCCCGTTTCTAGCTGTGTGGGTTGACAGCTTATAAAACCGTATCCATTTCTGACGTGAAGTGAGCGTGAATGCTTTTCTAAGCAATGTTATGGGATTCTGCTTGTAGGAAAGAAGCCGTGACCTTGCCAGAGAAAACTGAAGCAGATGTGAGAGACATTGAACAGTCTCTTAATATCTCAAATACAGCCAACATGGGCTTCCAACAAACAGCCTATTTTGCCATGGTACAATAGTTTCGAAATCTTTATATTTTGTAGAAATATTTCCTAGACTAAAAGTTAATATCAGTTAGCTATGAAGATTTATATGCGCAATTTAATTGATAGCTAAACGCGTTCTGCATCCCTTTCTTATCGTATCCGCAACGGCTTGCATATTATATTTGGACCTTTTCTAATCCACTTGAACAGGAACATGATTTCATATAACATGCAGTACACGTGACAAATACTTCTCCTATAATGGCGTACTTGGTTTTATGTTGATTTATCCTCTAAATACTTCGGTGATCTTGATCTTATGAAGCATACAATAGCATCACGATGCACTATTTTGTCCTGTTTGTCAACGCATACACGCCCAATCATCACATGTTCCTCGTTAACCGCTTGGGTGATGGAGACTTTCCAGAGATAAAATTGCCCTTCATCTTATATCTGAATTTTTAGTTCGAAAGATTTAAGGAGAAATTTGCTAACATGTAAGCCGCATTTCCCTCATTCAGCTGATCTATGCATAATGGTTTTGCCTGTCCAGCGACTTGACAGTGTGGGTGAGCCATACATTAATAATGGTCTCTCAGATGATGATTTAGCTCAGAATTTTCATCGAGGTCTTGGTTTGTCCTGTTTCTTCGTTCGATATCCTTTTCAAAGATATTGGAATCATGTTGACTAATCTCTCCTACTCTAACAGCTGATGCGGAGAACATCAACTTATTCGAACGTTTTGACTCGTATCAGACCAGCACTAATATATTCAATCGCTTCGAACGGTGAGTAAGGCGCAACTCAATTGATTGTACAAGTGATCCTTGTTTCTCATTCTAGGTTTGCATAATGTGATTTTGATGTCTAATATGCATACCTAGGAATAAAGGAACTCTCAATATTAGATTTATAAGGGGTTTTAACTTTTGTTCACCACTCTTTGTTGAAATAGATTTGATATTGAAGGCGAAGAAGAGACACATATTAACTTCACTTCAGGGGATCATGTGGAGATCCCAAATACTCTTGTATTAACCCCACCGCCAAAAGATGAAACTATAAGAGGTGAGCAACGTTATATCCCACTTAAAAATGTTGGAATATAGGACGGGAAAAACGAAGGTTTAAGAAAGAAAAACAGGAAAAAAAAAAGCTCGGTTGATTTATGTATTATTCCAAACATATTCTAACAAAAAGTAAGGTTAGGATTCTTTAAATTATTACTTAACTTCTATTTCAGTTAAATTAGGCTAAAATACTGATTTGTTAATATGAAATTTGATGGGTATAAAAACTTTTCAAAACAACTAAATTAAGGGAAATTTGAATTACTAAAACTTTTACAAATCATACACACGTAAGATGACAAAGGAGTTCATTTAGTGTGTATACACTTAAATTTCTTCTTGCCAATCTTATTCTACCCATCAACTTATTTTTCCAATTTTGAGAAATTGAGGTAAATCAGAACAGAAAATGGTGAAAGAATAAGTGATAATTTCTAATGAGGAAAACACTTCTGCAGCGGATGAAGGTCAGTATGGAGAAAACGCGGTCAATCAACAGTCTGATGAATGTAAAGAAGCTGCTTTGGTAATTTATCCTCTCTAAACAAAGTACGTTGTGTACGGTTGTGGTAACACAACAATGAAGCTTAACCAACCTAAAACCATGGTTGAGACAGAACCAACAGAAGCAAAGGCCTGTGAAAAGGAAAACAAGAGAGGCCCCTAAGATGGATTATGAACAAACCATTATCCCAGGCCACATATATCAGTCATGGCTTCAAGATGCTTCCGACATTGCCTCAAGAATAGGCAGAAAGAGAAAGGTTGTCCCTAATCTCTAACATATTGAGATTCCGATGTAGTTATGCAACTAAACACGTGGAAAAAAAAACTTCAAATTTAAGTCTTTTCAACTGGGTGGCATTGTTATGTCACAAGTTCTCTACCGTGCCCGTAGTTGTTCGAAGTAGGCGCTGTGGCGGGATTTGTAAGAGAACATAACTAACTTTTGTCAAGATTCAATATTCTTATGTTGCTAGAAAGGAATCAGAAAGATGGGCGAAGAAAAGTTTATTATGTATCTTTTTCTGCAGGCACGTAGTGGCATAATGTCCACGATGACAGTCGTTAAACTTTTGGACCTGCCCCCTACTGTACTTATCGATCATTTATCTTCCATAGAAAATTGGGGAGTGCATTACCCAGCACCTCTTATGGAGCTTTGGATAAAAAGTACAAAGCTTCCTCACGACTTGCCTTCTGGTAAGATTATACATACAGTTTCTTACAATTTGTTATCCAAAAGACGATGTCTGTTATCTAATTGTTTTGTACTCCCTGAGCAGAGAGGAATTCTCCGCATCTACGCCCAGAACTATCATCTTTATCACCACCAGAGAGAGTTCCTGTTCTAGATCCAATTGAAAATGTAAGGAAGTCAATTCACTAGTAAGCTTCTTTGCTGCAGAAATTCTACATGAATGCAGCCTGATCAGTTGTTTGGATGTGAAGGCTTTTGAACATTTCGATCGTGGATTACGCTCTGAGCCAATGGGCTTTCCACTCCCCGTAGAGAAGCAGCGACCATATCCTATCAACGACGAAGAAATCTTCATGGGGGAACTACAAGCCAATCTTTTTAACAATGGCGGAAGGATAAATGAAGTGAATTCCGTCACACCTGGAAACTCCGGTATGTTTCATCTGTTTCCAATGACCTTTTGTATTTCAACTGTACGTGGAGAATCTTAAGGTAACTATAGATGGTAAAGAAGATATTGTTAATAGTTCAATTCCCTTAAATTCACAGGAGATGACGTTAGATCTATCCCAAGCTTGGGATCAGGCTACGGTGTTCTATCGCAGCGTTCGGAAACCAATTCAGAACGGTTTGTGGAAACGGGTCATATAAAAAGAACTGGATTGACAAATTGATTTATGCGTGAATCATGTTGCTTGGATTTGACCATTTCATTTTTACCCTTTTCAAAGCAATATAGTGTTGGAACAATGCGCATAAAATGTTCTAATAATTGGATTACTTTTTCTGAACAGGTCCAATAAGAAAAGGCCTTTTTCAGCTTCTAGTCATAATGGCAGTGGCCTTGAACCTGTAGCCGAAGAACATTTTGGGAAACATCCTGAGCCGGATTTCAAGTTATCAAGGCTGTCTGAGAACGGCCCAACACCTGATATAGGTAAATGAGAAACCTATTCGTGACTTTGGTTTCGGAGTTGCAGCTGCTTGGGCTGTAAATTTGTACCTTTTGCTGATAAGCTTTCTGACCATTTTCACAGAAGAGCTGATGGAAACTGGACCTACACAAACTCAGAACCCAATAATTAGTCAGCCCGTTGACAAGATAACTGTTTCTATCAGAACGTATGGCTCTTTGAGAAAGATTCATTTTTGGTTTCTATTCCATACTAATAATGAATACATATAACCGGACTGGAGTACCAACAGCCAGATGAAGAATCATTTTGAAACTCCTGGAGCCCCTCAAGAAGAGTCCCTCAACAATCTAGCCGCTGGGATGAACCGAAAAGGAGCTGCTCTACTCTTTTATCAAACTTGCGGTAATCATAAGCACTTGTTTCTAAAACTAATTAGCCTTACAGACAATTTAATGCACTATTCTTTTATCAGCAACGCTGTCGAATTTTATTGTCCAAAATCAAATATCTATTTCTAAAACTAAAAAGCCTTACAGACAATTTAATCTGGCATTGAATGCATAATAAATTTGTTGCTGCAGTACTGGCTTCTCGTGATTTTCTCAAAGTTGAACAGAATGTACCTTATGGAGAGATTCTCATATCAAAAGGAGCAAAGATGTGAAATACTTTATTAAGGTCAGCATCTGGACTGATGAAGTGCCTTGTCTATTCTACTTCTATGTTATCTGCTTTCATTCATATTTACTGTCTTTCTTTTAATTTAGACATGCGTTGTATAAGACTCTGTGATTCAGCTTATTACTTTCCTTCAACAGAAGTAGGAACTGAACCACCTGAAACTGGTTAGAAGCTATTCATACTGAGGGTATAACCCGTCTACCTTCAGGGAGGATTTTTTTTTGCATCCTAATTTTTTCTATTGGTACAGCATATCCTAGACTGTAGCGTTCTCCACAAACCAATCACCATTTTGTACTGTTGTTACCAAAGTTTTGCTTTCTTTCTTGCATTGTAGCCCGATTTGTTCGGATTGGTCTCTATCATCCGCTATGACATTTAGGCTCGCATTGTAAGTCGATCCCTTTAATTTCTGTCCATTTCCATAATGTATATACAGTGGCTTCACTTATTAGTATAACAAACCGTATTACTTTGTTTTGTTTCCCTTACATTTGCTATATCGTGAATATAACCGAAGTAAGTTGTGTTTAGTATCAATTCTTGCAATTTTTTTTCAAAAAGAAAAACAAAACGACGCTGCATGTTGCCAGCATCTTTCTCGGTCTTTTGGGCTGGGTAACCCATTTCTCTTGCTTCACTTTGAAAGCCTACTTCCTTTGACTTGTTGGATATACCGAAAAATTTAAACAAAAACAGAGCCCACCTCAATAGCAGGGCAGTGCTCAAAATTTTGGAAGCCCCTTTCTTTATATAATTACTCTACCCCAATCATTAGTTATTAGATTATAAAATATATACCTTCCTAAGTGACATCCTAATTTATAATTTATAATTTTGTTGTTAATATAATTTATTATTATTAAATAATTTGCTTTCGATAATATTGGTAACTTAATTATAACAAAATTATGTAGTATGTGAAATATAAATTGCGATAAAAAAGCAAATTGAGTAAATAAATCAATTCAATAAATTAAATAAATTAAAGCATGAATACAATGAGTAAAGTGTAAATATAATTTAAGATAAAATCAATACAATATAAATTAAATAGATCAAGAACAAAAACGATTAACACTATTTCAATATAAATTTCTTGTAATGTTTATCTTATTCATCTTAATGTTTTAAAAGTTTAACGTGACACAAACATTATGAGTTTATATTTTTTGTGATTAGTATATAAATCTTTCATACTTGAGAAGAAGTTTATTTTTGAGTTTTAAAGAAATTATTTTGATATTTATATTTCTTTAGAATAGCAGTGATACTTCTAAAAATTCTTAAAGAGACTTCTGTAACATATAAGATTTAAACTTTAATATTCTAAGCATTATTACAAGCATATAATTAACTCAAGAAAATTTATGACACAATTAATTTAACACCTTCAAACCCTAAAATTAGTGCTATAAAGAAAATAAAGAAATACTAACCTTGATCCATATTCGTGTAATCTCTTCTTGTTAGCAAATCTCTTCTTTATGGAAAACTTTATCCACTCTTGCCTTTTGCCCTTTTTTCGTTCTTTTCAATGGTGCAAGAATGTATGTATTTTGATATCTATAAACGTTTCTTAAAATTGAAGGGAGAGGGAAGGGTTTCTTTATTAAATAACCCTAATGACTCTAATTTCTTTTGACAAGCCCAATAACCATTATTTTGGGCTCACTTTATATTAGAATCAAATAAAGTAATATGGATCACACTTATGATTATTAAATTAATCTAACAATCTCCCACTTAGCCTATATTACAAATTGATGATCCAACAACACAAGCGTGCATTATATATTGAACCTATCAAGCCATAAAACTTGAATGAATTAAAATAATGGGATTATGGCGATTATAAGTCATCTAACAATATGATTCCTTCCATGTATCACACAGTCATCTCAACTAAAAAAACCATAATTGAGAAACATTGTAATTCTCAACGTTAATATTTCTTAAAACATAATTTATCATCACAATAAAATAATGTGTGTACACAACATAATGTGACAACTAACAAATAGCAAAAACATAATATTAATTAAATTCATAAGTGTCAAAATAATAATAGTAAATATCCAAACATATGTTCGTACATAACATGATCTCATGCTAACAAGGACTTATGTATAATGGATTCGCTACCATTAGATCAATTCCAATATGCTCAATCGATACTTTATGTTTTTGCACTTCTTCTTTAACTAACAAGTATTTCAAACCTATGTGTTTAGCACCCTTAGAATACTTATCATTTTTAGAAAGAAGATAACTGTAGAATTATCACAATAATTTTTAGTGGTCTATCTATACTGTCGATAATATCTAGCTCTAAGATAAATTTCCGCAACTACAATGCTTGAATAGTGGACTCAAAGCATGCCACAAATTCGGTCTCCATAGTGGAAGTAGCCATGACAGATTGCTCTTCACTCTTCTAAGAAATTGCCCCACTTGCTAGTTAGAATAGATAACCAAAAGTAGACTTCCTTGAGTCTAAACAACCAGTATAGTCTGAATATGAATAACCGATCTCTTTTAAATGATCTGATTTCTTGTATGTGAGCATGTAATCCTTGGTGCCTTATAAATACCTAAGAACTTTCTTTGCAGCTTTCTAGTGGTCTAATCCGAGATTACTTTGATATCGACCTAACATTCCAACAGCAAAACTGATATCTGACCGAGTAAAAGTCTAAATATACATCAAACTCCCAACTACATTTGCATAGGGAATAAATTTCATTTTCCTTTCGTTCCAAATCATTCTTGGGACCTTGCATGTCACTAAATTTATCCCTTTTCTAAATTGGAACTACCCCTGCTAAGCATTTTTCCATCTTAAATCTCTTTAATACTTCACTGGTATATCCTTTCTGAGATAACCCTATTAATCCTTGTGTACTATCACATAATATTTTTATTCCAATCATATATGATGCCTCATTCATATCTTTCATTTCAAAATTATTAGAGAGAAATTTCTTTACATCATGTGATAAGCCCAAATCATTAGTAGCTAAAAGAATATCGTCCACATATAGTACTAAAACAAAGCACTTGCTCCTATTGACCTTCATATAAATACACCTATCAACAATGTTCTCTACAAAACCATAAGAAATAATGGTATCATTGTATTTAAGATACCATTTTCGGGAAGCTTGTTTCAAACCATATATTGATTTCTTTAATTTACACACCATATTTTACTTTTCTGCAGTCATAAAACATTCCGGTTGGTCTATATAAACTTTTTATTGTAAGTCACCATTCAGAAAAGCGGTCTTTACATCAATTTGGTGAAGCTCTAAATCCTAATGAGCTATTAATGCCACAAAAATTCTCAAAGTGTCCTTCTTTGAAACTGAAGAGAAGGTCTCTTTAAAGTCAATGACATCCTTTTAAGTATAACGTTTGGCTATAAGTCTGACTTTTGTACCTTTCAATATTACCTTTCAAGTCCCTTTTGGTCTTCAAGACCCAGTTACAGCTCACTTGCTTTGAGCCTTCATGTAACTTAACTAATTCCCAGACGTGATTATCATCTATAGATTAAACTCTTCTTTCATAGCATTAAACCACTTTTTAGAATTATTACATTTCAGAGCTTCTTTAAATGAGATAAGATCCTTATCAATGCTCAAGTCACACTCATGCTCAAGTGAATACACCACGCAGTCATCTGATATAGCTGGTCTTTTCTCCCTTGTAGACCTTTACAATACTATTTCTTGTGGCAACACATAATCATTTGTGACTTGCATATTATTTACTGGTTCATTATTGACATTCACATCTTGTGGGTTTGGAATATTAACTTGTTGTTCCGATATGTTACATGATTGTGAACAAGAGAAACAACAACTTGAGAAGAGACACTAGGTGAAGGATTTTCCACCTGAATCTCTTGAAAATCCACCTTTTGTGGTCTCCACTCCCATTGATTTATCTATTTCAATGAACCTGGCATTATCAGACTCAACTATTCTTGTATCATATTTAGGACAATAAAATATGTACTATTTGGACTCTTCTGGATAACCAATGAAGTAATCACTAATAGTTCTCGCATCAAGTTTCTTTTCATGAGGATTATAAATCCTTATTTCTACTAGGCAACCCCAAACATATAGGTGCCTCAAGCTAGGTTTCCTACTTGTCCACAATTCATAAGGTGTCACAGGAATCGCTTTACTAGGAACCCTATTAATTAGGTATGTAGCCATCTTTAATGCATACATCCATAAAGATAAAGGTACATTCGTGTAACTTAACATACTCCTAACCATATCCATAAGAGTACGATTCCATCTTTTAGCTACACCATTCTGTTGTGGTATACTGGGCATTGTATACTATGCATAAATGCCTTGACTTTGAAGAAATTTTGCAAATAGACTTGGACATCGTCCATTCTCATTATATTTACTATAATATTCACCACCTCTATCATACCTTACGAATTTCACTTTTCTATCTAACTACCTTTCTACCTCATTAATGAACACCTCAAGAATGTCCACTGATTGAGACTTTTCATGCAGTAAACGTGAAAAATCATCAATAAAGGTGATAAAATGCTTTTCACCGCTCCAAGATGGGACATGAAATGGACCACATATATTAGTTTGTATTAATTCAAGTAACTCAGTACTTCTTGTGGCTGAATTCTTATATATGTGTTTAGTTTGCCTGTTTTTAATACAATCCATAAACACATCTCAACCAGTAAAATCTAGTTAAGGTAAGATTTCACTTTTCACTAACCTCATTCCCCTTTCTCTAGATGTATGGCCTAACCTTTGATGCCACAAGTAAGCAAAGTGTTCATTATGTGCACTATGTATATTACCAATATTACGTTCAACATGAAACAGGGATTTAGAACAATTAACATCAAGGTTGAAATGATGTAAACCATCTATTAATGTACCAGAACCATAATAGTACTATCGTTTATACAAAGAAAAAACATCATTTCCAACTTACTAACAGAAACTAAATTTCTAGCACATTTCAGAACATAAAGACACTTTTTAAGATCTAGATTACAACTAGTGTCTAAGATCAATCTGTACGTCCCTATTCCTTCTATTTGTGCCTTCATTATGTTACCCATGTACAAGAATACTTCAGTTCTGTTTATGGTTTGGATCGAAAGGAATACCTGCATAATATGTGACATATGAGTAATTGCACCTGAATCTAACCACCAGGTATTATTCGGCACCTTAATAAGTTTTGATTCAAAATATATTGAAACATAGTACTTACCTTTCTTTTCGAACAAGCCTTTCTCTTAAGACAATCTTTCTTGAGGTAACCAGCTTTCTTGCAAAAGAAACAACGTTGTTCTTTATGGATTTGGCCTTTATTTGTTAGTAGTGTGCCCTAGGCCAATGTTCATGTGTGACTTTTGTATTGACATTCTGACTTATTAATAATATATTATGAGGTATTCTTTTAAATATGAATGTATATTGTTTATGTAATGTGATTTACATTCCATGAATTGTTATGTCATCATGTATGTGACTTAATAGTAAAACCATAAGTATTATAATACTATTCTAAACTGTCCCTAGTCGATCGTTATTGGTGGAACGATAATGAATT
>JAOTAY010000191.1:12296018-12308120 GCA_025629805.1 Erythroxylum baracoense
AACAACATAATGATGACACAGAGGCATATATTAGTTACTACCACCACCACAGAGGTAACCCAGAGATGATCCACCACCAGGGGCAGAGTGAACCTTGGTCGCAGGTTGATCCTAGATCCAGTAAAATAATCGTTAGGGTACGTGAACCAAGTATCAGAAAAAGGTTTCAGACATGAAAAGCAAAAAGTTGGACAAACCACCAAATGACAAGCCATTTCCTACCAACCCGCAACTAAAGAGAGCACCTTATCTTGAGGCACAAGAATAAATTAGAGAGTAAAATAAAGTCATAGATGGCCCTAATCTACATGCCAAATTCTTCTGGTAAGTAAACATTCTCGTATTTCAACAGAGATTCAGGTTTAGTCTAGTTCCCAAATCCATAAAGTCACAAACTATTAAAAAGGAACTACCATTTAATCATAAAAGCAAAGACAAGCCATCTTTTAACTTGAACAAAATACACCAACAATTAGAAGTCATGTTCTACAGCACTTTGAATTCCAAAAACATACTTAGCAAACTTAACAACTTTTGCGATTATCAAAGCATCAAAAAACAAGAAAACTGTATGCCACCAACAAAATGCACTAGCGTAGTTTTGAAATATCATACCCTGATAAAGTTTCCAGTATTTTGTCTGTCTACACAGAGATAATTGTTTGAAGAAGTACTGTTCATACTAGCACGGATTTGTTTGGCAATATCAATTGGCTGAGGAGAAATGGCAGGTTGGAAGGGTGGTGCACTGTTTACATTCTGGCTCTCGCTTGGAGTAGCAGGGGCTTTGTTTACAGCAGGAGCTGGAGCTTTCCCACTTCCAAACAAATAACCCAATGAACTTTGACCACCACCACTGCTGACTCCACGACCCATGTTGTATCTTCTCGTTAAACTCCGCATTCAAAGATGTTTGGGAAAAAAAATATGATGAACTAACAATAAAATGACAATGTCTCAGCAAAAGTTTAGGTAGATGCCTACTTTGCAGGATCCAAGAGAAAAGAATAAAATGCTGAGAACAAGTTTGATGTAGAGAAATCACACAAACTTCTCCCAGTTCAATTCCCAAATAAGTGAATTATCCCTTCTATCCCTCACCCTCAATTAAGTTTCCATTAGAAAGGGGAGCAAGGCTGGGGTCAACCTAATTCATGTGTATTAGTTTTAGATGGATTTGAAATATGCAGATTTCTAGTTTTCCACTACACAGAAACAAATTCCAAAAGCAACAGAATGCACCGTATTCCTTGGACATTAATCTCAATAGCGAGAGACATCTAGAAGTAACCAACAAGAATCAGAGACCCCCGGGTATATCCTCAATTCCAAAACATATACTTACTTTAGCAAAAAACACAAAAGGCTGCACATTTTCAACTAGACTCATCGAATTCCAACTAAACACAAAGGTTGCAGAGGTAGAAATATCTATAGAATAACCCTACAATACAAGTTCAAGCTCATAACTTTTCGGATGACATCAAACGATCGAGTCAACCAAGGCAGTTGGATCTCTTCAACTCCAGTCTTTGAGTTTCACTTTTAATTGTAACAGGACTAGTGTAAAACCAAGTTCTCCTGCAGGGATGTAAATCAAGAAAAGAGATAAGAGCTAAAAGTCCCAGAGATATAACCACACAAAAAATTCAACTGACGAATAATATCAATTCAAAGGTTTTCACTAAATTATTAAACGTATTAGAATGATGGAGTTCCAATTGAGTTGAACCTCCCCTCACCCGGAAAATCAATCATTCAATAGAATCTTGAGAAACCCAGAAACGAAACTCCGTTGTTTCAACAAAAAAACAAGACTACACAAAACTATACAAGAAAAAAGAACGTCCAAAAACAAATCACAAGAATAGAGAAGGAACCTAAACAGTCTTGATGATCTTAAATATTCAAATCAATTAAACAAAGAGAGAGTTTTCACTACAGTGGGCACTAATCGTTACTCGTATCCAACCTTATGAGGAACGTGATTGAGAACAAATTCTCAGAGTTGGCAACATAAGACGAATAATCCCTTAGATAAAGCTGCAAAACAAACTAAATCAGCAGGACAGTGTGAACGTAAAGAAAAGAGGGCAAAATCGACATCAAAATAAAAACTATCGGCTGATTACGTTAAAACGCTCCGTCAGATGAGCCTCTTCAAAATTAGTTGGTTGAGTCAACTAACCTAATTAGCTCATAACCAAAAAACTCAAACAATTTTTTTCTAAAGTCAACTATCAACTATTTTTTAACTGATCCGCTAACAATGAATCGAAGCCATAGTTTTGCATTTCTTTGCAACAATGTATGACGTGGACATAGAGACGCCGTAAATGCAACGCAATCGGACTTGGTCATAGGGTTGCCTGCCTGGTAAAATTCATGTTAAGGGAAGAAGCCTCCTGAATTGAGAAGGCCATGATCACGACAGATTGCTGTCGGGTCATTACTGACGACTTGACTCTTAACATGAATTTAAAGCACATACTAGATGCTTTGTGGGATATAGTATAAAGAAATCCTAGGCTTCCATAATGAGTACTCTGTCTTGTTTTGGGCCATATATTCTTTCTTGGCTTTAATGGGCATTTCCCTTTCATGGCCAAACTTCACTTTCATTCCACTCGTATGAAAAAAATCTTTGATGTAGCCTTTTAACGTTTTAATTAACCAGCATGAGAATTTAGTACCATATGAAGCGTTTTTAACCAAGTCATTTGGAAATCTTTAAAGAACCAGTTGTTTTCCTCAACGTCAAGAAAAGGAGACTCTTGGCAACAATTCAGTAATAACATAATTATCAATATATATATATATATAAAAGGGGCTCAAACTTGGTTTGTTGACGTTTCAAGTTTGAGTTCTTTTACGTCTATAAACTTGGTTCTGAAGTTAACCTTCTTCCTTCAAAGAAACGGAACTCCACAACCTCAATAATAGCAAAAGTATAATTTGCGTACACTCAGCAATAGTATGCCTAAAGTTTGAAAAGGAAATGACATTGTAATTGCGAATGGGGAAATAACATATAAATAATATGATAAGAATTAGTTTGACTAAATAATAACACTTTAAATAGTATGTTACTTGGAAAAGAAATAAATTTAATTTCTCTAAAAAGCATTTTAAATAGTTTGCGTTAAAAGACAAATTTTGATTTCCAATAATATTATAAAAAAGAATGTTAAAAGCCTAAACAGTAATCGGTAACAGTATAACTTCCAATCACATTTAAAGATAATACCTAATGGCGTTATAAACAATGTGTTATGTAAGGCTTCTGTTCGGAACAATTGAAGTTTGAGCTTACACCAATCTTTGTCTTTGTCATTATTTCGGCACCAATCTGCCGTACTCAAAAACCCAATTTTTCTTAATTCTCAAACTCAAATGATCCCAATCATTTAATAAATGAGATCTATATTTATTAAATAATTAGGATCATTTGAAAATAGGAAAAATTAAATTATTAGATACAGCAGATCTGTTCCTCCTTATTTCACCTAAATGGAATGTGTCATCGTAAGGCTGATGTAGCTGCAATGCAACAACATTAATTATATTTATAATTTCCATTTATTTGTTTTCCTAGAAAAATATGTACAGAACAAAACAAAATTTCAAGCGGACCCCACCCAAATCAGTCTTCCTTCCATTCCCCTTCGTAGACTCGGTTTGAAGTTTGAGCTGCCTCCAAAATTACTTACTTAACATTTTGTTTTAATTATTATTTACATGTTGTACTGGGCAAAAGAAGGTTCAGAAAATAGACAGGAGAGCGGACAGACAGTTGATTGCTAATGCTACCACAAAAACGCGTTTTTCTAAATAGAAAGAGATGGGATCACATTCACCTGCATTTCTTGTATTGCACGTACGCCAATTCAACTCAGTTTTTGAACCATTTCTTTCTTTTCTTTCTCTTCCATCTCTCTTCCGACTATATTCCATAGCTTCAGTTCCTGTTAATACTTACTTAGGGGTCCAACTTTGGAGTTCTGCCTCAAGCTTCAAGCTTTTTTCTTCTTTTTTTTCCTGCTCTTTACAGCTTTTCCTTCTCTTTCTTTGACCGTGGCAATCATGGAGAAGAAGTGGAAATTCAGTCGCTTTAGAATTTTGCTGCCCTTTTTGCTCTATCAGAACTTGATCTTTTGTTGGTCACTGAACGATGAAGGTAACTTGTTTTTGGTTTCCCGGTTCTTCTGTTTCTTCTCTTGACTCTTGATGTTGTGCTTGTTTCTCGGGAAATTTCTGGTGACAATAATTGGCGCTTTTGGTTGCAGGTTTGGTGTTGTTGAAGTTGAGAGACAGAGTTGTGAGAGATCCATACGATGCGTTGAAGAACTGGAAGGATGGTGTTGGCGTGGTTGATCCGTGTTCGTGGTATGGAGTTGAGTGCTCAGATGGAAACGTTGTAGTCCTGTAAGTTTTTACCTTATGTTCCACTCGGAAATTTCGACTGCTAGGGAAACAAAATCCTTTCTTGTCTTTGGTTGAGCACGGAACCATAATAGTTATTGTTGGAAGTGAATTCTCTTTTCCATTTAACAACTAAAGGAAATCATTCGTTTTGAACATAATAGTAATAGACCCATTTCAGTTGATGGAGGTTTGGTTTGGCATGTCTAAAGCGGATGCAAGTGTACCCCCTAAATCCACTTCTGTTATCCTGTGAAATTTATTTAATATCTTGGTTTTTCGTTATCTGTAACTTTAGACGGATTTACTTTAACTATATCTCTAATCTACTACTGTCATTCCCTATGGTCCATACTTATGCTAAAGGATATGGTGACTTAACTAGTGCTGCGTCCTCTTGCGAAATTCATGGACAACTGGATGTCACATGCAGGAACTTGAAAGATCTTTGTCTTGGAGGAACACTTGCACCTGAGCTCAGTAACCTTGTTCATATAAAGTCTATGTAAGTACAAGTTGGGTTCTAGTTGTTTGGATTCTCTTGTATTGTCAAGTGCTATGCTTTTAGCCCTCTTCTCTTCAATTTTTGATGCAGTATTTTACGCAACAATACTTTCACCGGCATCATCCCTGAAGGGCTCGGAAAGCTGAAGAAATTGGAGTTGCTAGATTTAGGGTACAATAACTTCAATGGCCCACTCCCACCTGATGTTAGCAGTAATCTCGCTATAGCATTCCTGTAGGTGGATGGTGCTTCAAAACTTTTATTGATCATGTTTTCCTTGAGTCATTATATAAACTAAATTTCCTGTCTTTGCTGTAGTCTCTTGGACAACAACGAGCATCTGGGATGCTTATCACCGGAAATTGATCAATTAAGGACGCCATCTGGATATCAAGTTGATGAAAATCAGATATTTGATGCTGACAATGTCGCATCTAATGACAAAAGATTCTTTATGAGGTATGCTGCCACTTTAACTTGAAGACATTGACCCCAACCTATCTGTCGCATCAATCAGGTTAATATTGCTAATATAGTAAGTTTGAGTGCTCATTCTAATGGATTTTTGATAAAAATTCCTAACTGTCACTGGCCTTGAAAGACGCGATTTCCCACTATTTTGTTTTTTGATGTTGATTAATTTGTGCTCTGTTTTCTAACTATTTCCATAATTTACTAAGTGGTATCATTTTCTTTATTGTTCGATAGGAATGTTGCCAAAACCAAACGTGGAATTCAAAAGCTACTGTTTCAAGAAATCGTTGCTTATTCTGCAAATAAACATCCACCATCCTTTTCAAAATCTGGTTCCCAGAATCCATACAAATTTCTTAGACCATCACGTCCACCCGGCATCCAGGCAACATCACCTCCGGCGCATTCTAGTAGTTCATCAAGCCGAAACAATTCAAATGCATCTTCCCCTTCTGTAAATGATACTACATCACCTTCCACATCACACTCAGGGTCACGGACTATCCTCAAAACCCCAGCTGAAAAGTCTTCTAAAAAAACTCATCAAATTGTCATCTTTGTTGGATCCATAGTGGGTGCCTTATTTCTTCTATTATCAGTTGTCGCCATCTATGTCTTCAAAACCAGTAAGGCTAGTGTGAAACCTTGGGCGACAGGGTTGAGTAGGCAGCTCCAGAAAGCAATTGTGGCTGGTAATTCTGTTTCTTAGAGGGCAAATATATATTACTGTATGCATAGACTGAAAACCTGGTGCAGCATACATAACTGCTCATTAAATTATTAAATTATCTGCCATACGGTTCACTTATCCATCTGTTAGAGCTTTATACTCTGACATTGCTCTCCATTTTCAATTTGTAAAATGAGACCTCTTGGTTTCTATTTTTAAGTTGACATGTTACCTGCAATCCTAATTTCGGATGCATCGTACTAATTCGTCTCCCAAAGTTCTCTGCAGTGGAATTGAAGTCTGGTTTACATGGAAGGGGAACTTCCTTATCAATTAGTCTAATCTGATTTTATCTCTATATTTGATTGATGAATTGATGATTATAGTTTCCTTTTACGTTCCCTTTATCTTCAAGATTACATGTTTTGATGTTCGGGGCCCATCTTGTGTACTTAAATGAGTCTCTGCATTTCAGGAGTACAAAAGCTGAAAAGATCTGATCTTGATGCTGCTTGTGAAGATTTTAGTAATGTTATCGGTTCTTCTCCAATTGGTACACTATACAAAGGGACCTTGTCCAGTGGAGTTGAAATAACTGTGGCTTCTGTTGAAGTAAAATCTGCCAAAGATTGGTCGAACAATTTGGAACTACAGTTCAGGAAGAAGGTAATTTTAGGGAAAATCCTGAATTTAAAAACCTTTGTGATGTGGTTAGAACTTCTAATGCTCTCTCTTTATGTTTCAGATTGAGACATTATCTAAGATGAACCACAAGAATTTTGTCAACCTTCTTGGTTATTGTGAGGAAGAGGAGCCTTTCACTAGAATGATGGTTTTCGAATATGTTCCAAATGGGACACTTTTTGAGCATTTACATTGTGAGTATATATTACACACTTTCGTTACATCTTTCTAGACATTCTACTTGATGAAATTTGATGTGTTATTATATGTTACTTTTCAGTCAGTTATGAAGTAACAATAATTCTGAACTTGAAACTAACTGTTCACGGATTTTAGGGAAAGGATACGTAATTAGATTTAGAACTAAGATATTTATATCTCTGGCCAGAATACAATACCTCAATAGATCGCTATGCACTTGTATTGCAATCTATTCCAATATGGATTTTCTTTTCTTTATGTCCCAACAGAAGATGTCGTATAAAAAAAAAGTGCTCTTCTTTGACACTAAAGTATTTTGATGGAACAAAAGCTTTTATGATGTGGCATAAGATCTTGATGCTGCCACAAAATCTGTTGTCTGGCGACGTTGATCTTTCTTCAGAATTGATTGTTTGTTTGCATGTGTGTTAGCTTAGGCATAAGAATATTAAATTTCTAATTATTGGAACACTGCTAAGATTGGCTTGTGCTGCAGTTAAAGAATCTGAGCACTTGGACTGGGGAATGCGGCTGAGAATCGCCATGGGCATGGCATACTGTCTTGAGCATATGCATCATTTCAACCCACCAATAATCCATAACAATCTGAACTCTTCAGCTGTCCGACTCACAGAAGACTATGCTACCAAAATATCCGACTTAAGTTTTTCTAATTGGATGACTACTATTAAGATGGAAACATCAAGGAAAAATCTTTCAGATACGTCTTTGACAAGCAGGGAAAGCAATGTTTACTGTTTTGGGGTACTGTTGTTCGAGATGATTACAGGCAGGCTTCCTTATTCAGTGGATAATGGGTCTCTGGAAAACTGGGCATCAGACTATTTAAGAGGGGACCAACCCCTTAGAGAAATAGTGGATCCAACTCTATCCTCCTTCCAAGAAAAGAAACTGGAGAGTATTGGGGAAGTCATTAAATTGTGTGTGCACCCCATTCCTGAACGAAGGCCTGCAATGAGTGAAGTCAGTGCAAGATTGAGGGAGATCACAAAAATAGCACCTGATGCAGCTATCCCTAAACTTTCTCCTCTTTGGTGGGCAGAGCTCGAGATTTCGTCCCTTGATGCGAACTAAAGTAGGGATAATAGATTACAAGCTGTATTTCCAACTCTTCCCCGTGGGTTGAGGCAACAAATGTACCGACATACTCGCATATGACCATAATCCATAGATGTTTGTACACGTTATGAGGTGGAAAAAGTAGCTAGTCTTTTTGTTCTCTTTGTTGGTGTATGTTGTATATAGTCCATCAGTTAGTCGTATGCTAAATAAATTTTGTAACATAATTAATTAAAGGTATTTTTGATTTTTTGTTTATTATATTTGATATTTTAATATTTAAAGTAAAATCTAATGAATAAATTTTATGCAATTAAAATTACGATGAGATTATATTTATAACATTCAATTTATATCTATTTACTACTTTTAAATTATTATTAGTTATAGCTCCATTAAGATGGAATACTAATAGAATAGTAAAATTAGTGCATGTATTCTTTTTTTATTATAAAAAAGTAATTAATCTTATAAATTATAGTAATACTTAAATAAACATGTGAGTTTTTATTAAAGAATAACTTGACTTAATTATGAGGATCTCAAATATAATATATTTACATGTTTGTAGATTTTTTCATTATGATTGTTTTATAATTGATTTCTAGACTTGAAATTATTTAAGTATCTCATGTGGGAATTAATATATTTAGGATAGCTCAGTCGATAATATTTTAATACAGTAAGAATTATATGGAGATAGTTGAGTAAATAAATAAATAATTCATCAACTTAAAGTAATGAGATAGAATATTCCAATGTTCTTGATTAATAATGATTTAAGGAATTCTCTGGATTAAATGAATTTATAATTGAAAAAGTATTTTCAAATATTAATTATAAATCAATTACGAATTTGCAATAAAGAACATAATTTGATTTAAAAGAGTAGACACTAAATCTATACTCTATGTCCAGCTGGAAGATTAAATAACGAAATGATTAAATTACATATATAACTATGCGTGTATATATTAAGTCAAATCAATTTTACATTTCTAATATTTTTTTAAATTGAAGAATGCATTAATAATAGGAAAATAGGATCTAACACCACACCAAAACACCCTTGTAATTGGGTATCTAAACCATGTAACTTGACGTGTTAATAAGCCATTAGGCTACCTTAGCTACAAACATAATCAAACATAGTTAATTAACTATGATTCAACCTTGACAAATTTCACCATATGCGATAAATTTGCCCCTACGTGTCTTTTTCTTCCATTGTATGCAGTACTTATGTTTTATAAAAGCTCTCGGTTACTCGAACTCACTTCACAGTTGTCTTTATTCTTGTTGCTCCCTTTTTCTGCCGAACTAGCTTTTGCTTTCTTCCTTGCAAGTTCTTGGAGAATGATTCGCCCCTATACTAGTATGCCCTCCTCTTTGCTATCAGGACCACTACATATATGTTGTAAATGCCTATAACTCCACCTCCTATATGTTTTTCTTCTCAGATGGACGACGTATGTTAACCAGTACGCTTATATGTTATCTTTTAATGAATTCTCCATAATATGGATAAGATTTATCTGCAATTTCTTGCACTAGATTCCACTATAACTTGTTCCTTTGTCTTATTAAAATGTTTCTACATGTAGTTATTCACTAGATTTTTCAACACCTTTATAGAGTCTGACATTCCTCTCTTCCTAAAACTTATGCAATTAACACCAAAGCTTTGTCATTCCTAGGGAGGATACAATTCTCTGTAGTCATTTTAGTACTTTTTATGATTCATCCCCGGTGCTATCTTGGTGACGCAGAGTTTTAATTAAAAACCATATTCCATTAGAAAAATGGCATTTGAAGAAGATATACTTGATAGTTTCTACATTCCTTTTACAAAATGTGCATATAACTTATTGGTTATGCTTAGTTTGAATGTAACTTATTAGTTGTGTTTAGTTTGTCTTTCACTGTCAACCATATGTGAAAAGAAACTTTTGAGAGTAGGCTTTTATCCCAAACTATTTGATTCCATCCTTAAATCGTTGCTCTTACTCTTACCAATTCCCTGAAAGAATGGTTTGAGTATGGCCCTACCTGGACCTTAACCATATGAATTCAACTTTCCTGTATTGATTGGAGTTATAGGAGGGAAAACATTATTCCATTTCTCTCATAATGCTTCTCTAATAGTTGCTATTTACTCATATCGCTACCTTTTCATCATTTAGAATCTCATTTATTAGGTTGCTTAGCTAGTGGTTTTTTTAAACTAGTCATCCAAACTATAATTATCATACAATATTGAGGATATACTCCCATCCTCGATTTTACACTTTATGTGTTCCTCTATATAAGTTCTCAACTTTAGTAATTGCTTTATACACCATGCGTTCCATGAGTATAATTCTTTGATCACAGTCCCTCATAAGGTTTTACCCTTTAAAATGTAAATGTGTACCTATATAACCTATTAGGCTTCTCTATATACTATTATTCTCCAAAGTCTTTTACTCAACAGAGTTTTGTTGGCTAACCCAATGGAAACAATTTCCAACCCATGCTTAGTCAATATGAAGCATACGTCATTCGAAGCAACTTTTGATAAGTATCTTCCATCCTTTTCATCCACTTATATGAATCTTCAAATTTACCTTTCTATAGACTTGATAACTCTTTTGGCTAGAAAGAGATGTGATATACAGTTTATATGAAAGGAACTAATGATATATTTAATTAGTTGTAGATTTTCAACATATGATAACTTCTTATTACGCCACAAGTACAATCTTTTCTAATTTTTTTTTTAGTATAAAGAGGCATTATGAGTATTGTAGACTTTGGGTAGCTAATGGGAGCCCCAGGTAATTGAAGGGGGTGACTAATTCTCAATCTTGCAATTTGAGAGAGTCTTTGTAAGATGGGTGTTGCACTTTTTGATACTACTATATGGCTTTTGTCCTTATTTAAAACTAGCCCCGATAGTATATTGAAAGAGTATAGGGAAGATATTAAAAGATCATTCACAAATTCTAAACAAGTAATGTTAAGATCTTTGTACCTACTGTGATGCCTGAACCTTTGCTCATTAATGATATTATATTTGACTAGCCTCGTGAGGACCTCCAAGGAAAGAATGAAAAGGTAGGGGGATATAGTATCCTCTTGTCTCAAGCCCCTTTTGCCTTTGAAAATTTGAGTTAGTTATTTATTAGCGAGGACTAAAAAGGAGACTAACGTTACGTACATCTTGATCTAATGCTTAAACTTGTTTGGAAAGCCAAAGGAATTAAGTATATGTTCTCAAAAGTCCCACTTGACCGAATCATATGCATTATTGAAGTCAAACTTGACTGCCTAGTTTTTTAGGTCATTTCTCCTATTGTATCCATTTAGCAATTCTTTATAAAGCAACACATTATCCCCTATGTTCCTCACTTCCAAAAATGCATTTTGTGATTGGTCAATTATGCCCTTCAAGACCTTTCACAATCTTGTGGCCATAATTTTAGCTATGATTTTATATATAAAATTGTAACAAGCTATAGTTTTGAATTCACTAAAGGAGTTAGGATTGTGTGCCTTAGAGTTGAGGCACAAAAACATTTTATTGATTTTATCTAGCATCTTTCCCTTTTTAGACACCTCCAATATTGCTTCTATCACAAGGCACCTAATTTGAGGCTAAGCCTTTTGGAATAATACACCATTCAGGCCGTCAGGACCGAGGGCTTTCTCATAATTTATTTGTTGGACCACGATTCTTTTCCTACTAATAAGCATGTGTTTAGTTTATGTTGAGGTTTTAACAAGAAAAAAAAGGGGAAAGAGGAAGGTTTGATCTTCCATTAGGGATAAGAAGACAATTTCGTAGGTGGAGATTCAAGGTAAGATCTTGTCTCAATAATTTCGGATTTTTGATGGTTTTAGGTTCAAATGGTTTAGGGAAAAGCATGGGTATGGTTGTTCTAGGATTAATTTCATGCTTTTATTTCCTTAGGTTTTCTAATTTCGAATTTCTTGTGATTTTGGGATTTTTGTGTCTTGAAGAAGAACAAGTGAGGCAAGAGGAGCTAGAGGAAAGACCACTTGATCAAGCATAAAGCAAAAGGAT
>JAOTAY010000191.1:12339371-12350516 GCA_025629805.1 Erythroxylum baracoense
ATAATTATTTCAGAAATTCCAACAATTCTGGAATTTACTAAAATACCCCTGAATATGCTATTTTGCATTCTGCATCACTGTCTGGGTTCTTCAATCATTTGGAATTTTCAGCATCTCCAGTATAAGAAATTAGGGCGAGGCTTTTGTTAGTTTTAAGTTGGCCTCGGTGACCTTAGTGACAGATAATTATGCATTTGCTCAACTATGGAGATGTTTATTGGCAATGGTATCTTATTAACAGATGATCTGTTTGATCAGAAATAATTCTTTGGGATACATATGGCTGTTGTGTAATACTTTAATACTTTTGTAGACTAGGTCTTCAACATTTGAAGGTTCCCTGAAGCTAAAAAACATATTTGGGTATGGTGATCTTTGGCACGGGTCTTTGGCATTTGGTGGAGACCACATGGTAGAGTCGAGCACTGGTGTTTACTTTCCAAGGTTCAGGGGATTCATTACTCCTGTTACAGCACGGGCATTCCTGCTAAATCAAGACTGGCAAAAATTTTCTTCTTTCAAAGCACGGTCATTGGGTCTATCTCTTGGCTTATTATCGTCCAGGAATCATGACTTGGTTTATAATCTTGCATGGCGTACGTTGACTGATCCATCACAAATGGCATCCCATTCAGTGAGGAGGCAGCTTGGTCATGGTTTACTTTCAGCTTTGAAATATACATTTAGGATTGATCGCAGGAATTCACCTCTAAGGCCTGTGCGTGGATATGCGTTTGTTTCAACGACACAAATTGGTGGTCTTGCACCTGATAGCTTACGCTTTTTGCGCCAGGTTTAACTTTCTCAAACTTTTTCTGTGGGTATACTTGTTCTATGACCTTTTCAAGGATTGTTACATTCTAAATTTGGTCTCAGTTATATTGTGGTTACAAGCCTCTTGATTTTCTTCTTAGAATATGCTTTAATCTTTTGATATATCTCTATGATGGAATTGGATTGATGTTGGTGTATTCCATGCAAAAACTTTTGCTTGTAATTAGTGATTGTTCTTGAAGCTTGAAGCTTGAATTTTGAAATTTTTTTGTTTGCTATTGCTTCAAAGAACGCATTTGCTTGCTCTAGAGTTTTCATAATCCATATGGTTCCTCTCCCTGCATTTCAGAAGCTTCTTTGTTTATGATCATGGTACAAAACATACTGAATTCTGCTAGATTATGAAACAAGCTATTATAGTTTTACAGGTTAGAGTTAGGTTGTTCTTTTAGTCATAATCACTAACTAGTTTTGTGTCTGCATTTGTTTCATACTTTTCTTGTGGGTTAAGAAGTTATTTATAGTTACAGTTAATTCATTCTGTAAGAACCTGGTTGAAAGATTGAGGATCTTTATACTCCGTCGTTTATTTACATTTAAATGTGCAACTGACTGGTTTCTTTGAATGCAGCATTCTGGAATTTGTATGAGTTATACAAATAATAGTGCATTTACCATGTTATTGAGCTTCCATTCTCTCATATTAAAAGCAGGAATTTGACCTTCGATATGCTATAGCCCTTGGATTTTACCGTTCTGCTCTCAACATTGGAATATCTGGTGGCGTTGTTTTTCCATGGGGAGGTGGATTCTTGAGCATGACTTCTCCATTGCCAGAGAGGTTCTTCTTAGGTGGTAATATATCACCAATTTGTACATTGGGAGGCCCATCAGCAATGTGGGGCTTTAAAACAAGAGGATTGGGTCCAACTGAGCCCCGAAGGCAAGTGCAATGTTATCCATCTGATGAAATTAGCGATCCTGGAAGGGATTATCTTGGAGGAGATATTGCTGTCACTGCCTTTGCAGATCTTTCTTTTGATTTTCCACTGAAATGGTGCCAAGCTAAAGGAATCCATGGACACTTTTTTGCATCAGCTGGAAATGTTGATAAAATAACAGAAAATGCATATAAAAATTTCTCTTTACAGAAGTTTGCAGATTCATTTAGAAGCTCTGTTGGAGGTGGTATTGTTGTCCCTACAAGTTTGTTCCGGCTGGAGGTTAGTTATGTGTTCTTTTGTTTCAAATTTGGAACTAAGCGACCAAGAACCTCTTTGACAATGTTAGGTCTCTTGCAGCAAGTGTTTCTTGTCCTTGATTAGAACTAAACGTGGACTTGGAGCTAATGCTTCATGGGACCTAATGCTTTTTTGTTCTTGCATAAAACGTTTATTTCTCAATTATGTTGTTTTTTATTTGGTCAATTATCTGATCGAGACTTGCATGTTCACACTAATTAATTTGGTTTTCTTTCCAGCTGAACTATTGTTATATGCTGAAGAAATTTGACCATGACAAAGGGGCATCAGGATTCCGGGTTAGCTTTTCTACTCCATCGTAGTAAGTCGGCGGCTTATAGCTCAATTGGTTAATGATACCTGGGCAACACTGCCAACACAGCAGTTCTGAAGAGGTAAGCAAGTGTTATGTTTCCTGAAAATTTATAGTATCGGAAGGCAATCATTTTTTATTCCAGTGTACTGAATTTTGTGGAATTCATCCTATCCGGAATTTAATACTTAAGAGGGAATACGAAATGCTTATTATCATCAAGCTGGTTTTATGAAGATCTAGTCCGGTCCTTCCCTCCGTTGGGTATGTAGGCTGGTTTTTTGTTAAATCCTTACAGTTGATTTCTTGGCCCTTGTCAATTTAATTTTCGTGTTACTAGAAGTAAGAATAGACATACAAGCAGTTTCCTTTTCCTCATTTTTCCTCTCTTTATAGAGTTTATCGGACTGTGGGTTAAATGGGATTAAAAGTGAAAGAGCTTTTGTTCTGTTCTTTATTAGTATGCACGAAAATGCCGCAGTGGACCTAGACTTGCTTTGTCACAAAACCATTTGTCTTGGGGGCCATCTTGTAACCTATTATGTGCCCCGAACCCAAATATAATCCCAGTTCGTACAGTGACCCATTCAATGATAAACGGTTCAACGGTCCATACCTCAGCTTTCTATTCAAGTCCTCCCTCCTCAGGACGGACTGGTTCTGTTGGTCTAGTTGGTGTCCTGATGGCTCAGTTCTAGGTTCACGAAGAGCTGAAGACAAGCTGACAAAACTTTTGGCCTCGAACAATTTAGAAGCCACAACCAAGTGGAATTGAGGCTTGAGGTATGATCGAATCAACCTTTTTCCTTCCCTCATTTCTTGTGATTACCTAAGATTATGATATGGTAAAATTCTATGGACTAAGATCCAATGGTATTGGGTACATCGGATAGGGTTGTGAGCCCCGCAGCTTTCCCCCAACTTCAGGACGGTGGTCCATTCTACTTTATTTGACAGAGAACTATCAATCTCCAAGCAAATGAGACTCGAGCACTTCGGCGCAAACCGGCCAGTTTTGAACTGACAGTCTATATATGACTGGTTGTCTTCCTGTAATTATCCCAACAGCATTATGATATGGAACTAACCATCATAAGAGAACGAATGTATCATATGAAATTTAGACTACTAATCAATTTGTTCATTGCCCAGTTGTTAGAGGCCCCGTCTATTTTATCGTCTCTTGGAGGGTTATACACATGAGCTACATATTAATTACTTTTATTGCCCAAACACTAACTGAAAATCTATAAAAATATAGACTAGCTTTACCTCTGGGTCTTTCCGAAGCATCAAATATATAGCAATATAAATACAGGTAAATCAATCTAAGTTGGATATGAAAAGAAAATTGCAAAAAGACAAGCACGCACAAGAGACCAAAATTGATGAAATGCTTTTTTATCCAATAAGCCTGAAGAGTTTTCCACGTCAATGTCTTCCATACCGGTGTCTTCGTCTTCCTCACTTTCTTCATCACCACTAACCTATTCGTTATCATTGATAACCTTAGCCATGTGCTCGGCCAACGATTGATCGTCTCGTTCACTCACCTAAAGTAATGAACAAAAACAAGCAATAAAGATTAACAAAGGATCACCATTTGAAAAAAAAATTCTCAGATTAGCAATAACTTACAGGTAAATGTTATGAGAAAATTGACTCACAATACCAATCATGCATCTACATAATCAAACATTGCGATAGGTTACTAGAAAGGAGTAGAAGATAAGTGATTAATAGT
Source organism: Erythroxylum baracoense (assembly GCA_025629805.1). NCBI lineage: Eukaryota > Viridiplantae > Streptophyta > Magnoliopsida > Malpighiales > Erythroxylaceae > Erythroxylum > Erythroxylum baracoense. The sequence goes on from JAOTAY010000191.1 coordinate 12,343,444, forward strand.
GTGGATCCTTTATTTAGGTGGAAATTAGCATAAAAGAATTTACAGGCTTTCGAGAGGTGTCATTCTCTTCATAAACATTCTTATTCCTAGTACATTTTTCTTGTCCTTTCTACTGCGCTCTGCCAACTAAATATTCCCCTCACTTGACACTCTTAACAAACAAATAATAAGGTAGAATCAACCATGCCGACTCAGCCTTCTAGTATCTTGCTAAAAACAAACAAATAATAAGGTAGAATTAACAAATAATGTTGTTTTTAGACATTCTCGATTTTCACCCGAATCTGATAATATCCTAACTTTAAATCCAACTTGGAAAACAATCGAGCCCCTCGCAACTCACCAACTAACTCATCTACTGTAGGAATGGGAAATCGGTTAGGGATTGTAGCCTTATTCCAAGCTCGGTAGTCTACACAAAATCTCCAGTTGCCATCTCTCTTCTTGACTAGGAGTACCAAGCTTGAAAAAGGACTTACGCTAGGCTAGATAATCTCTACAGTTGACATCTCTTTAACCAACCGCTCTATCTCATCCTTTTGACTATGAAGGTATCGATACGGATGAACATTGATCGGAGTTGTTTCGAGTTTTAAATTGATTTCATGACTTTTTTCTCGCCATAGTGTTAGCTTCCCTAGCTAACTACAAAATTCTTAGAATTCATCTTTCAACACTCGCATCTCATCCGGAAGTTGGTCCCTGTGATCCTCCTCTATTGGTGCGCTATTGGTGCGCCAATTCCCATTGCCACCCTATAGCTTGTCGTTTTTGTGATTGGAATGCCCAATTTTGCCACCAGCTTGTCAATGAGCAAGTTATGGGTAGCCCTTTAATCGATTGGCTCTATATCGTTCCTCGCCATTTCATAGAGTGTGGAGAGCCTAATCCAATGACTGAATTTAGTTTCAACTAAATTTCTCCCACCTGCAGCAATGCTTCAGTGTCTGATTGCCTTTTGGCTATCTCCGACTCGCTTTCAACTTCGTAATCAAACACAGCTAGTACCTTAAATTACCTAATTTTATACCTGTGCCCCATATGATATTTTCCATCACACTTGAAACATATCCACTTCTCCCTCTTAGCCTGAATTTCAGTCGTTGACATTCGTTTGAAAGGTGAATCAAGGTTGGTGGGAGTACTAGTCGTGAGTTTTTTGGGTGGGTTGATTGTGTTGGTGGTAGGGTGGTTAGCTGGATTAAAATTAGGTTGGGTTCCTGTAGGTTGAGTCCAGGTGGTCTGTCGGTTTGAGTTATAGATAGCCGTGGAGCTCTAGTTAGTTGGGGTCTTTTTTAACTTCTTGGCTGCATCGTTGTCCGGGACTAGGTTCAGAACTATGTTCCCCTCTTCTATCCTCTCAACTGACTCCATTAACTCTTAACAACCCAGAGCAATTCATCTTTATTAATTCTCCTTTGACACCTTCGTCAAGCCTATTAAGGAATATTGCCACTAATGTGTTATCTTCTAGGTGTTTTAGTGGAGTGGTTAACGCCTCAAACTTCTTCTGATACTGCGCCACAGAAGATGTTTGCAGCAGTGAAAGGAGACGATACTAAGGGGTCCCCTTCAGTTTTGGCAAGTACCTTCTTAAAAGTTGGGTTTTTAACTCATCCCATATTAGTATTGGTCGTCGATTCTCTTCCCATTGTAACCATGCTAAGACGGCGCCCCGAAGGCATACCCCTATTGCTTCCAACTTTTCTATTTCACTCAATTTGTTTAAAACGAAATATCTTTCTACTTGAAGGTCAGGCTCACTATCGTAAGTGGGCATCTCCAGTTTTCAATCATACCTGTTATGGCATAATAGAACATGAGTGCTAGACCCTTCTGTTTCACAAATCGCCTCTGTCGTTGGGTTTGTAGTTGGGTTGGGGGTCCCATCTCCACTTGATTCTTCTATACTTTTCCCAACAGAAATGGGGCTCTTGCGAAGAGCATTTAGGACCTCATCTACCTTTTAGTTTAAAGAAGAAACTGAGGAGTCAAGTGAGATAGAAGACTCTCGATTACTGGTAACTTCTTTTCCATATTTTCTACTCTTGCTTCCATCCTTGTCGCTGGCATTCCCCAAGTTTTGAAACCGGCTCTGATACTAAATTTGATAACTAGAAAAGAACAGAAGACAAGTGATTAATAGTGCAGATCCTTTATTTAGGTGGAAATCAGAAAGGAATTTACAAGCAACATTCAAGAGGTGTCATTCTCTCCGTAAACATTCCCATTACTAGTACATTTTCCTTGTCCTTTCTACTCCCCTCTGCCAGCTAAATATTCCCCTCACATGAGTAGAAAGGACCCACCCCAATATTGTTCTTAGAAATTGTTAGGCGTATACTCTCCTTTCTTCTTCGTGAGTAGAAAGCTTAACTGGAGGCTTATCACATTAATGTAAGAAGATAAAAGCAATACTCACTGCTTTAGGTGGGTCTTTGACTGTAAGATTCCCCTTACGATGAACTATTGACTCTGTTTAAGCTGTGAATGCTTTGTTCAGAATTTCTATCCCTTGATCCTGTACAAAACAATAAAAACCACATTTATGTTTAAATCTGGGAGTCATTGGCTGAAAAAGGACATAGCCTAGCAACAACCTCTGAATACGTCAACAACACTCTAAAGCTACAAGACTTAGTCCTAATAGAATGAAAAGTCAAGTACACATTAAACTGGAACTTATAGCATATAAAAGATCTAGGCCTACAATAATCAACAACCTAATTGCAAATAAAAGGTAACCAAGTATAGAAAAGGATTTTCTATCAACGCTAGGTTAATTAAGGTGGCCAGTTCTGATCAGTGATAAACCTGGCAGAAAGTAGTTTAGTATTGAATTACAATCCTATAATTGAGTTACTCTATGATACTCGAGGAAGTGTCTATAAATGGTAGTAGTTTGTCATCAACCTAATTAATGGACAAGTATAGCTAGTATTAAAACAAGCATGCGGATAGTGGGAGTTAACCAACCTTATCAAGAGTTTGGGCAATCAGAACATAATGTGGAACAACGATGTACTTTATTTTCACTGGGCAATCCTTATTAACTGCATCCTCAGCCTTCCTCATCACATCCTGCAGATTCAAAAAGTAATTTTCTAAATATTATAAGCAATTTGTGATATTACATTTCAGGTATATATTTGTATAGGCACATCAACTGAACAATGAAAAATAAATAAATAAATCAAGATGCTTATATATTAATTGACTCAAACCTTAACGTGAAGAACTCCATCATATTCAAAACACAACATTTTTATATCAGCTCGTAATTTCACTGGTTGTGGGGTCATTTTTTTTTTAATATTCTTTGATAAAACATCTTTGATTTCCTTTGTTACAGCCGGAAATACTTTTGTTACCTACTGTAGGAAAAAGTATTTTCTTCGTTGTACTTTTTCTATTTTATATGTTACATATAAACAAGAATACAAGGTAACTATACTAGAAAAGAAATCAGTACAAAATCAATCAATCTCCTAATTTATCGCCTAACTAATCTTCTCTAATTACTTTTGTAAATCAGTAACTGATTCCAATCAATCACCTAAGAATCAATAAATAATTATAACATTTAATTCCTAAATATTCTCCTTTCCAACACTCCCCTCAAGTTGGCATGTAGATGTCTTCCATAGCTAGCTTGCTCACTAGGAGATCAAATTGTTTCTTTGGTAGTCCTTTGGTAAGAATATTTGTTGTCTGCTGAGCTGTTGGCATATAAGGAACACAAATAAGACCATTCTCAAGTTTTCCTTGATAAAGTGCCTATTGACTTCAATGTGTTTGGTTATATCATGTTGAACTGGGTTATAAGCAATTGAGCTAGCAGCTTTGTTGTCACAGTAAACCTTCATAGGGTATGTAACTGAAATCTTCAGGCCTTCTAATAACCTCTTAATCCACATCACCTCACAAATCCCATATGCAAGGGCTTAAATTCAGGCATAGAACTACTCCATGCTACCACATTTTGTTTTCACTCATCTAAGTAACTAGGTTTCCTCCAACAAAAGTGAAGGATCCTGAAGTTGATTGTCTATCAGAAATACTCCCTGCCCAGTCAGCATCTGTATAGATTTCAACTTGTAAATTATCGCACTTTTTAAACATCAAACATCTTCCAGGTGTCCCCTTTAAATATCTTGGAATTCTATCGACATCATCAAAATGTTCCTATCCTGGTGAGTGCATGAACTGACTTACCATACTCACAGTAAATGCTATGTCGGGACAAGTATGTGATAGTTATATTAATCTTCCAACCAAATGTTGAAACTTTTCCCTTTCAATCACATCTTCTGCCTTAGCATGGCTGAGCTTTAGGTTGGATTCAGAAGGAGTCTCAGCAGCTTTGCAACCTAAAAGTCCTATCTCGCCAAGTAAATCAAGAATGTATTTTCTTTGGTTTACAAAAATACCATCTCTAGATCTCGCAAACTCCATGCCAAGGAAATATTTTAACATTCCCAAATCTTTAATCTCAAACTCCTCTGCTAGTTTCTTTTTTAACCTTGCAAGTTCTTCAAGATCATCACCTCCCAAGATTATGTCATCCACGTAGGCAATCAAGATTGCTAATCTTCCCTTATCAGAATGCTTATAGAGCATAGTATGGTCTGCTTGACTTTGATGATAGCCATAGCTCTTAACTGCCTTACTAAACCTTCCAAAACATGCTCTTGGAGACTGCTTAAGGTCATAAATAGACTCTTTGAGTCTACATACTTTATATTGGCTGATAGTCTTCTCAAAGCTAGGTGGTGGACTCATATAAACTTCTTCCTCTAGGTTGCCATTAAGATAGGAATTCTTCGCATTTAATTGATGTAGGGCCCAATTGAGACTAACTGCAACAGACAATAACACACATATATAATTAATCTTAGCTATTGGGGCAAAATCTTCTTGATAATCAATACCGTAGGTCTGAGTAAACCCTTTAGCCACTAGTCTTTCTTTGTATCTTTCTATACTTCCATCAGCCTTGCATTTAACTGTAAATACCCATTTGTAGCTAACAATCTTTTTATTTCTGGGTAATTCTACAGTTTCCCATGTCCTATTTTTCCTAGAGCATTCATCTCCTCTATTACTGCTAATTTCCTCTTTAGATCATCAAGTACTTCCTAAATATTTCTTGGAACAAATAGGTTAGAGATTTTATGTTGGACCCTGAAACGTTTCTTTGAACAGTTCGAGCAGTACATGAGAAGTGTGGATAGGTTCATGTTTTGCTTTGGTGATTTTGATAGTGAGAGACTATGAAATGGGAAAAATTAGGGTGAAAGTGATGAAGAACACGTATATATATGTATGTTCTGTTATTGGTGCTCATGATTAATTATGGACTATAATATCTTTATAGTTGATATGAAGTTGAAAAATGAAGTAGAGAAGATGATCTTGGCATGAGTTGTGATAAGGAAAGATTTAGAAATAAAATTGGTAGTGATCTGGAAAATATTCATTGAGTGTGTTTTGGTCTATTAGCCATAACTTTTTTTCTAGTTATCCAAATGAGATTATTATTTGCTTGGATTACACTAGAAACATATGGCTACATTTCTTATGAAGAAATCAAATTTCAATTCTGTCTCTAAGAGTCTCAAAATTTTATGAAGTTGAGAACTGGGTGTAGTACATTAGCGGATGAATGTAATATTCGTCTTTGTACTTAAGAGAAAAATCTGGATTGATCTAGGCTGAACTGGATGAAGTTGCGTTCCTGAAAATTGTAGATTATTTTTCTATCTTTCTAATGATATATAGCATGAAATTTTTGGACATCGCAGTCAAAAGTTAGGATCTTTGCAAGTGAAGTTGTTCAGAAGATTAGAGGTATCGTCTGTGATGATGTCATGTACCTCTGGGTGACGTCATCGTCTTCTGTAAATCAACTCCTTTTGTAAACAAACTTCTTCTATGATGACATCAACTTCCTCTAGGTGATGTCATCTTCCTCTATATTTTCTCTTCCTCTGTCTTTTGCTCTGCTTATCTTTGTTCTGTCTGTCTTTTGTTTCGTTTGACTTTTGCTTCGTTTGCTTTCTGCCTAAGTGTCCGAAACTCCTTCTGTGTTACTGTTCATGATCTTCCTCTGTGTTAATGTTCATGATCTTCCTCTGTGTTACTGTTCATGAACTTCCTTTGTGTTACTGTTCATGAACTTCCTCTGTGTTACTGTTCAGGAACTTCGTCTGTGTTACTGTTCATAAACTTCGTCTATGTTATTGTTCATGAACTTCGTCTGTGTTACTATTCATAAACTTCCTCTGTATTACTATTCATCAACTTCGTCTGTGTTACTGCTCATGAACTTCCTCTGTGTTGCTGTTCACAAACTCCTTCTGTGAAGACGTCATCTTCTTCTATGTTTCTTCTGTGATGATGTCATATTCTTCTGTGTTTTGCTTCTTCTATTTTTCATCTATACCTATCTTTTGTTCCATTTCTGACCCCTAAGAAGATAGAATTGGTCTTTGATGTCTTCGTGAAAGTTGTAGCTATTGAAGTCCTATTTCGAACCATCTAAAGAACACATAAACCTGATACCTATAGCAAACATTATGCTAATAGCCCTGAAGTAAGTTCAATATGATTGAGGATAAAAATAGATTGGATTCTTTTGGCTATAACTTCTTCTTTAGGCACCCTAATGACTTGATTCTTAAACCATTGGACTTGTAAGGCATTTCTCTACATGTCCACCAAAAATCATAGCCATCTAAAATGAAGTGAGAAAGATTGAGTGAAAAACCTGGGGAGGGTACAGTGTGTGTACTCTTAAATAATATGAACTGGTGTTACTCCACTGAACATAATTCAGTATTTTGATGAATTCTGGATCGGTAGAGCTCCAAATAAGATGATTTCTAATTTTCAGAAAAATAGAGGCATGGAGCTACAAATCGTATGAAGAAATTGGAATCTAATTCAGTGTCTAAGATGTTTAAATGTCAGATGGAAGTTGTGCATAGTATACTGTTATGGACAAGAGCAGTCCAAAAATGTTTGAAGTATATCTTTCGAATCACTGAACCGAATTGAATGATTTTGGTGTC
>JAOTAY010000191.1:12350616-12382496 GCA_025629805.1 Erythroxylum baracoense
TTTACATGGACATTTGATCTTTGGGCCATCCATATATGCAGGTTGAGAACATGCATAATGAATAAAAGCTTCAACTCCCTAAACAAACTCAGGATTAATGAAACTATCAGGTGTTAATCGTCTATATATCCAAGATCTATCGATATTACTCATTTTTACAAAAATGTTAATTTCAAACAGTGACTCCATAGTTAGTATCCTTCATGTTCCCCAAAGTTTACAAAACATCTAAACTTTACACAACATCCCCTAAGTATTAACAATTTAAATTAATGACCTACAATTGATTTCAAAAATATGGTACATGGCATTGTTTACACCTGTGAATCAAGAAAACAAGTTCTCGCTGTGACTCCTAGGTTTGTGGAATTTTTCACCGATAAGCCTCACAGGAGCTGCATCAAGAGTTTCCAGCTTATATATCGTCTTAAAGGTTTATTATGTCAAGAATGTATCTTGTCTATAAAACATAATAATTCCTTCTGTTAATACTATATTTGCATTAATCACATCGAAGTTGAAGTATTAATCGATCTACAATTGATTTCAAAACTATGGTACATGGCATTGTTTACATTTGTGAATCAAGAAAACAATTTCTTGTTGTGACTCTTAGGCTTGTGGAATTTTTCACCGATAAGACTCACGGGTGTTGCATCACGGGTTTCTAACTTATATACCGTCCTAGGGTTTATTATGTCAAGAATTCGTCTTGTTTATAAAGCGTTATCATTTGTGTGACTATTGGTTGAAAGTTATTATTAGAACTTTTATGATGATGACTAACTTATGAAAGAGATTCGTTAGATGTATGCAATGAAGGATAAAAAAAATTTTAATGTGTTTTTTATTAATAATTGCTTGATTTGGCATTTTTTTATAGTATATAAGTAAAAGGATGTGATTTTTTTCTAATGATTGGATCCTATAATGAGTGATTTCGCTTTAACACTCACTTTGATGTATTGAAGAAGAATATAGAGACAACAATAATAACAAAGACGGTGAAAAGGATATAATTTTGTGAATATGAATATAATAACCTAAAACTTGTCATAGTTGTGCTTATCTTCTACTTTTCCATTTGGTGTGTAATTGCTCTTATTGTGAAGCTTAAAATGGTGTATTTGAAGCATGTTCAAGTGCTTAAAGAGATGCAAATTTTAATGTGAATATTACTATATTAACTTGAACAAATGTATTTTAGTGTTGCATATATTAACCAAACTTTGATCAACGGACATATTCAAGTGCTTAAAGAAATGGTGCATGAATATACAGTGATAACATTAATTGCTTTCATTTGATGGAAATGTTTATTCTAATAGACATTTCATCAAACAATTCATAGGCAACCCAAATTATCTCTAACTAATAACAAAACAACTACATTTTTTCATTATTTACCAACAACAACACATTTAAACAACAAATAAACCAACAATTCAACTAAAAAATGCATAAACCAATAATCTAAACAAAACCCACCTACCCACTGACGATCATACATATAAGCATCTAACACCTTCATTTTTTGGAGAAAAAATAAACCCAATAGTTTTGTTACTTGAAAATGATGCATGATGGACCAAAAACGAAGAAAAAATCGAGGGTGGAGGCCTAAAAGGAAGAGGACTGATGGCGTTAATGGTGGGAAGAAGAGAGAAAATAGCAAAGGGGAGGGAGAAAGGGGGCTTCGGGTGTTGTTAAGTCTGTTGATAAAAGGATGTTATTTTTATTTTATGAACAATTCAATAGTTATCGACAGAACAACATTTCTGTCGGTATTTTACCAATGGAATTGTGGTCCCGTCAGTATTGAAGATGCTTATTTTTCCCACCAGCTGTTGTTGCCTATTTTTGCGACGGACTTTCGTGTTCCGTCACTATAATAGTTCGGAAAACTGGTAGGGATATTTTTCCTCCACATTTACCGACGAATATTTTAGCCGTCAAAAGAACGAATTTTTTCTGTCATGTTTACCGATGGATGCTAATTTACTACAGAATGTTTTCCATCGATAATTTGTTATTTTCTTGTAGTGCTTCAAACTATCCCTATCGCTTTAAGTGTCTCGAAAGTGATGTGTTCCATCTGTCTTACCAATGTCATCCCAAGTAATCATTCTAGTAGATATGCACCATCTATCATACCGGTGTCATCCAAGAAAGAGTTGAGACAGATGGATACAAGTGATAAGTGGGTTACATCTCAGCATGCTAACTTGAATGTTAGATTGGAGGTTTCCATAATTATACTTGAAGATACTGAATTTTGGTCCCAATGTCATTTTGTCATCCGAGTTTGTGAGCCTTTGATGAGGGTACTTTGTCTGGCTGGTAGTGATGAAAAGGTAAAATGGGTCATTTTTATTATGTCACGGAGAGGGTGAAGGAAGCAATTAAGGCCAATATAAAAAATAAGCCTTCTTTGTACACTCCTTATCTTATAGTCATCAATGAGAGATGGGAAAGGAAAATTTACTCTTTGTTGTTAACAGCTGGGGCATTTTTTAATCCTAATGTCTATTTCAGACCAAGTTTTACAAAGAAAGCTAAAGTTAATAGTTAAATGTTATTAACTGTTACAACAGTTGTTGCCCATAAGTTGATGCAAGATCTCATAAACTCAAAAATAGATATTTATAAGGAGGCTTCTAGTGCTTTTGGGATATCAATTGCTATTCGTTAAGGAGAAAAACTTAATCAAGGTATTTTTTTTCACTTTTGTTACTTGTTGAAAATTAATCATCCATTTATTTTGTTTATAATGCTGCTTTTGTTGTCTTACGACTTACAGTTTCTTAGCGGAACCCATTCGAAAGTGATGTTCCATAATTGCAAAGGTTTGCAATTCAAATTCTAACTCAATGTGTGAGTGAAAGAAGGTGTAAAAGGAATTGGAGCACATTTGAATTCCTTCATTCTAAGAAAATGATTAAATTAGAGCACAAAAGGTTGAATGACCTGGTCTTTGTTCAACACAATTTAAAGCTTCGGGAAAGGTATATTATTATCATTATTAAGTTAGACATAATTTCCTATAATTTTAATAATTTAATTTTATTGTTTAATAGGACTCTTAATAGAACAAGTAGTTTAGTATATCTAATTTACATTGATAATATCGATCATTTGACGAATTAGGTTCTGAGGAACCGGTTTTGAAAGATGAAAGTAACTTGAAAGATAATCTTAGATGGGAAAGTATTAACATGTCATTTGGTACTATGAATTTGAATGATGATGATGATGAGGCTCCTCTCAATGATAATGATTTTGTAATAAATGAGAATTAGGGTCAATGCAGTTATAGCGAGTTTTGGATTGAATAAAGTTTTAGGTTTTTATTTTTCATCTTCTTTTAATTTAACTTATATTTGCTATATATGTTAAATTTTATATATGCAATATAATTGTAAATATTTTTATTTCAAGTTTCACTTCTCGTTGGTTCTTCGGCACGAACTCTTGTTGAAAATTGTAATTGTTAGAGACTAATAGATATTTATTATTCTTTTTTTTATGTTTTGATGTAATTATTATTTATTATATGATAAATTTGTAATATTTTAAATACTTTATATTGTTGATAAAATGACTTTTCATATTAATTGTGGTTATTATTTATATGTGAAATATGTGAAAAATAATGTTAATAAAAATAAATAAATTGTTTTTATTTCAAAATTATATTAGTATGATTTTTAGAGATAGGGTTGATGTAAAATTATAAAGTGTACAGTATAATATATTGAAAGACTATTATGTAATTTAAAAAAAATTAGGAACTATTTTATATATTAAAAATTACTCGAAACGATACCTGGTATTAATCGGTATTAGTACAGTACCATACTATAACCAAATTCGGTATCAATACTGGTACGGTATTCATAAAATTGATGTATATGGGTCTGTAGGTGACTCACAATGATTTTCTAGCAACATAACTGCCAATACTGGCCTGTTAATGATCATATTCCTTACTGTAGCTTTTTAATACTTCTTTTCTGAGTGGAACATGGTTATGTCTCTAATCAACACAGGTACATATCTTAATACAGGTATGCTACTCTTTGTAACTTTTTAACGTATCCAAATTTTTACGTATTTTCGCATTTATAAATAAACACAAATACACAAAGCATAAAAGATAGTAACCATATAACCATAAACCAAGCAAAAAATTTATACTGAACCATAAATAAAATTATCATAGGTATAAGTTAAATTACAAAAGCGAAAACTTAAAAACTAGAATAAAACTAATTGAATCAAAATTAGCAAATTAAAAATCTTGGGTTGCCTCCTAAAAAGCACTCATTTAACATTATTAGCTTGATGTTCTCACTTCAGCTTACTACATCATGATGTTAAAGACTTAACTCCTCCCTTTCACCCAAACATAACTCCAATAGGTCTTCACTTATAATTTCTTAAACAAAAATTGCTCCTACAAAATTAATCACATTAAGAGAGTAACAAATGTCATTATGTTTAAAAGAATGTCTCAATGCTTCATACATTTTAAAAGTGACCTCTTCATCTCCCACTCTTAACATTATTTTACTAACACTTACATCAATTACTACCCTAATTGTGGCTAAAAATGGACATCATAATATAAGAGGTAATTTAATGTCCTCATCCATATCTAACATGAAAAAAATCACATGGCACTATGAATTTTTCAAGTTTAACCAAAACATCTTATATAATGCCGTTAAGGTACTTGATTGACCTATCGGTTAACTATATGCTTATCTTTATTGGTTTTAGTTCTCCTAATCTTAATCTTTTAAATAACATTTAAGGTATTATATTAATACTAGCCCCTAAGTTAGATAATGGTTTTTTAGTTAATAAACTACCAATTAAAAAAAGGATACTAAAACTCATCCTTAAGCTTCTTAGGTCATTTGTTTTGAAGGATGGTCAAACATTCTTCACTAAAGGTCACCATGGATAGTTCCTCCAACTTTCTTTTGTTTGATAGCAGCTCCTTTAGAAGTTTAACATACTTTAACATCCATGAAAGAGCCTCAACAAAAGGTATGTTAATAAGTAGTTATTTAAAGAGTCCAAGGAATTTACCAAATTGTTCTTCCATATGATCCTTCTTCAATTTTACCAGACAAAGATTGAAGGCTTAAACTACTTTAATTACCAACTTGGGTTGCTTGTCATTTTTTATCTCGTTCCTTATCCTTATCCTTTTTCTCAATTTTCTGCTCCTTAACTTGTTTTTTTTTTCACATTTAGCTCCCTATCACTTCTAAGAGTAATTTCCTTAACGTTCTCCTTCAAATTTGTCTTGGTATTGCTAGGTAGGCCTCTTTGAAGTCTTTTAAAAATCAACTTAGCAAGTTATCCTATTTGATTCTCCAAGTTTTCAATAGAAGCCTCTTAGTTCCTTAGTGAAGTTTTAGTTACTTGGAACCAAATTTTAAATGCCTAAATGAATGTAGTCATAATATCTTCCAAGTTGGACTTTTTTTCTTACGAAGGATGTTATTATTGAAATTCGAATGGAGGATTTTGTCTTTGTTACCCTTGACTCATTATGAAAAATGAAGATGGTTCCTCCATCCTAGGATGTATGTTTTTCTACATAGGTTATTTTATTGTTAAAGCACAATACCCATATAGTCTACATGTTCAGTCAGCTTGGTTACAACTTTAATGGCTTGCCAATCTTAGTCTGCATACCCTCCTCCACATAACTAATACAACTTCATTTAAGCTATTTAATTTATAACCAATAATCTAATAATTTTCTTGCTAAGAGTTTCAACTTGAATGACCAAAGTTATAACTACATCTACATTATAAACTCTAACAAGCTCATTAGGTTTAACTCTTATTGAGTTCCATTAATAGCTATTGTAGCCATATCTTTGATTAATTATTGAGATGGTTCAAGCATCTTACTATTTATGGTTCCTCTATTTGTGGCATCTATCATATGTCGGGTTAAAGGATTCAAACAATTATTAAATGTTTGAAATTGTAACAAAGTAAGAAGACTATGATATGGACATCTTTTCAGTAAATCCTTGAACCTCTTCCATGTATCATATAAGGTCTTCGATTCAATTTGGGCATAAGAAGAGATGTCATTTCTCATCTTCATCATCTTGGCTAGTGGGATATACCTTGCTACAATTTTTTTTACCATATGATCCCAAGTTATAATCAATCTTCTAGGAAAAGAGTTCAACCACTACTTAGCTCAACTCTTAAAAAAAAGGAAAATAACCTTGGTCTAATTGCATCACTAATGGTCTTGTTTATCTTTAAAATATCATAAATCTATAGAAAAATGTGATTTGAGCATTTGGATCCTTATCTTACAATTTATAAAATTGAACAAACTATTGATAATTTGAATGAAATTTCGCTTAATCTCAAAGTTATTATCTATAACAGTTGGTCTAATGATACTGGACTCAATTCCAATTAACAACCGCCTCGTGTACTTAGACATAGTTCTTTGTTGTTCTACTATAGCTTCTAGTTGTATGTTCTCAAACTCTCGCTCTCTTTCTTCCTTTTGTTTAAGTCTAGTTCTAAGGTTTTGTAAAGCTATTATTCGATTTAGGATCTCCTTTAACTAGTTCTGATGGATTATTTTAGGTTATAAAAACATCTGGTTCCTAAAAAAGCAATAAGAAAAAGATATACTGGTCATTAAAACTAAAATCCAATATCCTAATCCTCGGAAATAACACTAAAAACTTAGTGGACTCATATGATAATTATATGTAACTCAACTTCTTTAATCTATAGACTATCTAAAGCTAATACACCTATCATTCTATAATATAAGGCTTAGAGTACCAAATGTCAATCTCACAAAGACTATGAGTAATAGTAATGACTCTTTTCCTATTATTTAACCGATTATTAAGTGATAATGATAATTCAAATTTAACATAAAATAAAATACACTAAAGATAAGTAAACACAATTAAAAGACTAGAAAAGCAAAAGTACACATTACCTGAAATTTGAATCACCTTAGGACTTTTCATACAATCATTATTTCACTGATCAATTAATTCTCAAGTTTATTAAACTATGGAAATTTCTTAATTATGTTAATATCTTTCTCAAAACTATTAACACGTAATCCTAGTTTGATTAATTGAAAAATTTTTCTAATTAAAACCTCTAAAATTTCATTAATCATTTTATGAATTTCACTATTAGTTTTGATCATAATCTAGAAGATTTAGGTCGAACTATCTTTAAGTTTACATGCATCTGCTTTAAATTATGTTAGATTTATTTGTATAAAAAATTTCTCAATCTTGATTACATGAAATAATATGCCGTAAATATTAATTCAAGAATAAATAAGAACACATAATTGAATCTTAATGAAATTAAGGAATAAATTAAACTAAAACAAAGTCACTATAAGATCCATCGTAAGGTTTATCTAATCTAGGTACAATAAAGAATTTAGGTCATCATAATATCTAACAAAACATCAAAACCAATGGAAAATCTAAAATCAAGGATAACATGATTGAAATCCCTAAAATCCTTAAAAGCTTCATTTTAAATTGATGAAAATCCACTTCAAAGGGATTTCCTTGGTTATTTCTCTTGCATTGTGTCATCCTAGGGTTTCTCCTAACATTTTCCTAGCCTCCTCTCTCTTTTTTCACTTAATTATATCTTTTTAAATTTAAAATTTGAATCCAACAATTTACATATGCATCAACATGGGAGTGTTAATGATTTTGTTCTTCAAATTAAGGTGTAACGTTATCCAGAGCTAGTACGTGCTCAAACATAGGCGTGTACTGTCAATATAGCCTTCTCACTGACAACACAGACATGTTGCCAATCAATTGGGTGTGTTTCGCATGAAACATTAGCACGTCTTTAAATTATTCAAGTACTTAACCATGTACACTGTCATGCAGTCTATAATTCAATTAAAATAACTTTAAATTGTTACAAACTTGTTTGAAATTATTCATTTTTATTTCAGGGGAGTGAATAGATGTAGAAACAAAATATAAACAACTTAAATACCAAAATTAATAAAAATACTCAAATAAAAAATTAAAATACATTAAATATGAGACTAAAAATATGGACTGAAACACTACGTATCAATAACCCACGTGATGTCGTTGATAAGCTAGTACCATGTTACAAGCACGACACTATTTTCGTGTTTGGATTTAGTGTTTTTAATGGACGTTGATGGTAGGGAGACAAGTATCACAAAAACCAAACAAAAGGGAAGTTATTGATAGTTTCTAAAAGTCATGTTGTATATTAATAATTTACAAAACCATACGAGGGTCCAATGAATTTAGCTTTATTTCTTAATGTACACTCATTTTCATTTTTAATCTTAAAAAAGGAGGTTATGGCAATATTCTATTTATAAAAGATTTTAATTTCACAATAAGTGGATTTTTTATGTTATTTTTTTCTCATGAAGATATTTCTGAATTTTTATTTTATTATTGTTCCTTAGGATTTACTAAAAGGATACTCATCATATTTTCTGTACATATATTTCAAACCAATCATATAAGATAATATGCATTTTATAGTTTTGTACAAAATGGTAATAAGATTCTTGAAATTATTTTCTTTATTAGAGGAAATTATTAAAAAATCATAGTGTTTTATTTTTATTTTGTAATAGAAATCTTCATATGGGTATATTTTTCTGTTAAGTTTAAACTCTATTTCTAATACATATAATTTGATGTCTATATTTTCAGTCGTTGAAGAAAAAATTTCAGAGGTTTAAAGTGATTAATGCTTAATATTTAATGTGTTTTAAAGATTGATTATAAGATGTTTTTATTATATTTTACACCTTCAAAACTAGAATTAGGTATATCAAAATTTGAATAACTTGGTAAGTCTATCCAGAATAAATAATAGATGAGATTGATGAGACTTTGCATAGATCAATTGTACTTCTATAATCATTATCATCAAACATATAACTTTTTGATTTTCTAATAATGAAAATTACTTTTCCATTTTTATTTTTATTTTTATTTTTTATTTGTGTATTGAAATTCAAAGACGTACAAGAAAAATATCTTGTTGTTCTTTTAAGTACCCATTTATCCGAAAGGGTTATACATTTATATTCAATAGGTCTTAGGATTATAATAGTCACATTTCTTAAATCGTTTGTAAAAATTAAGTTTTGCCTTTTTTCAACCGTGTGGTGGTGCTTCGGGTTGTATTCATTGATTTGTAATTTATTTTATAAATTAATGCAAGAGGTACTTAATCCTACCTTCATCTTGGAATTATGAATTTTTATTTGTAATAGTAAAGCATATAAAACATTTTTATTTTTAAAGGAAGACTATAATATTTGGATTGCCGTCAAAGGAGATAGGTGATTATAAAGTCTACATTCAATTGAACATAAGAGACTATCTTGGAAATTATAAAACTTGCTATCTCTTATACTAATAATGTCGACGAGATTGATCTTTCTTTTGTTAAGGGTTTTATTCTAATCAAGGTCGATCCTAAGTAAGGGCAAGAAGGGCCTCTACCCAGGCCATGCTCATTAAAAGCCTGCTAATTACAAGCTATTTCACAATATAAGAGTAATCTATTTCAGCAAAACAGGTCTGGAAAGAGTTGTTAAAGAGGTTTATTTAAAAAGCAAACCTCAATCTCATTTTGGTATTAAAAAAAAAACTTGTACCATTATCATGCGTACGAAAACTTCTTTTTGAGAGGTAAACCAGTAACATAAATGGGCATTTCAAAATAAAATTGTTCTTATTGAATTCCAAAATTTACATTTTTCTAATTAAAATTCAGTAAAAAAAGTCTTAAATTCAAGAATTTTGACTTGACATTGCCTTTATCATTATCATTCTCATCTAGGTAAGAAATGCATCTCATTTATTCTCTCAAGACTCATTTTTTATTTTTCTTTGAATTTTAGATTTTCTTAGTATCACTTTTGATATGAAAACTAGGTAAATTTTAAATTTTGATTATTTATATAATAGTTTTTTCAATCTAGGTTGAATTTTTTATTTTTGAATTGAAACTTAGATTAAATTTTAGGTTCATTTCTTATTTCAATTGTAGTTTATCCGAATAAATTGAAATTTCTCAATTTGATTATATATGATATTTGTCAATTGCATTCTAAGTATAATTTCAATTCAAATTGAAGTTTACTATGGTAATTTTTCTCTCTTTCATTTTACATATATTCATAATTGATAATATTTATCTCTTATTTCCTTCTTCAATTGCAATTTATCTCTCTTTCTTATTAAGTCATAATTAACATTTTGTAATTTATAGGTTTGACTGATTTCATATGTATAAATTTAATTTTGCAAATTTGTTATAAAATCTATTTTTAATATTTCCATAAAGTTGATATTATTGTTAATATCTATTCTCTTTAGTGAAAAGTAGATCAATGTTATTTTTGATGTTAGAATTACTTAATAAAAATCAAAAATGAATTCTGAATATGATAGCTTTTATTTAAAAAAATTATTCTTTGTGTTTTCATTTTTACTATAGGATATTAAATTTAGCTATCTTTTTTTTCTTTGTATAATATTTATAATACCATTGACATATCTTTGTGATAAAAGGTCAAGTTATTGTAATTATGTTATGCCTACTTGCTTTTTTTTTAGTTCAATGCACTTATTTTTGTTTTTTCTAGTTTAATTATGTTATAATTATTTTATATGATGTTGCCTAAAAAAATATTTTTCTAGAAGTGAAAAAAAAAGTAAAATAGTTAATATCCTACAAAGGAATTATCGATAAATTTGTTAAAAGAATTACTCTTCTAATGAAAATTACGAGAAATTATGTGAAGGTAATTTTGAACAACCTAATGAAAAGTTAAGTGATAAGATTCATATTCCTGATAATGTTAGCAATTTTAGTAAGTATAAACATATATTAAATGCATCCCATTTAGAAAATTTAAGAGTAGAAGAGCAACCAATCCCTCTATTGAATCTTTATGATCTTAAAAACTAGAATAATATTAACAGTGAAATAAGGAAAATTTTAATTAAAAAAAGCTTATAAGAAAATTGAATTTTGTGTTTTCTTTAGATGATACATATTTATATATTGTAGATTTAATGAGGCTCTTCTACTTTGTCCCGGGTATATAAAATGATAGTAACGACCCTAATTCTAACTTGTGCTAATGATGATATATGAAAATAATTGCAATTTTTCTCTTTATATTTTGCTTAAAGAGTTTTGCGACAATAGATGCATTATTTCAAAATGTTTTGATAGGAAGTGTATTTTACTTCAACTTTAATAGTTTAATATGATTTTTGAAAGAAATTAAATTTTATTTAGCTATACATTTGATCTTTTGTATTTTAAGAATTTCACAATTATTTATAGATTCTTTAAAATTTTGCTATTGTAATTTCTTTATTATTAACAATGTTACATTACCAAGGTTGAGACACTAGAGAATTATTTAATTCTTATAAACAAATATATTTTAGTTCTCTCCGATTATGGGTCTTAAGTTGATTAATAGGTTTACTGCTCACCAAGAAATTACATCGAGGCTCCTTATCCTCAATGAAAAACTTATTTTCTTAAAAAATAAATTCATTTCTTGATCATTTAATCTTCCTAATATGTTGACTCTGATATTAATGATAAAAATGATTTTTTAATTCTTTATTCATTTGTTTTAATTTAGTTTTTGAAGGTTATTATTTTTATTAAGAATTTTTAAATAAGAGATCTAAAGTACGTTATCTGTTATTCTAAAGACAATAAGTAAATCAACATTATATTTAAGAATATGATGAATAATACCATTCATAATTCTTCACCAACAGTGCATGAAGCCATCTAGAAGCTTGCGTTTTTGTACTGAAAGAGATAGTGTGTGGCTGATACAATCCATCCAATGTGAATAATAACTAGTAAGGTGCTTCTATATATATAAACAGCCTGAGCAATAACTTGATCATACGATGTCTACGTATGTATAAACATTGTCCAATGTAGACAATAATTCAGCGTAACATGCAACATCGTACAAAAGTTTAGAGGTATTTAATTGTGCACTTAAATCAAAGAACAAGAAAAAAGGAAACATGAAAAATTCAAGTCAACACGGATGTATGGCTATTTCAGCTGGAATTCGATCTAAAGAAAAATTAAATCACAGTTTTACCAATGAATTAGGTTGACGAAGTTTGTGACGTAAACAGGTTCTGTACAAGTCTCAAATTAAGAGATAGTACTAAATTCTGATTCATCTAATTTGATTCTTAGGTTTTGATGAACATGGTCACATATGATATATTAACAACAGTTATTCAAAGCAAGTTGGATTCAAAAGATAGTACTAAATTCTGATTCATCTAATTTGATTCTTAGGTTTTGATGAACATGGTCACGTATGATATATTAACAACAGTTATTCAAAGCAAGTTGGATTCAAACTTTTCATGTTAGGTAAGGAAAGAAAGAGAGTTGGAGAGTGACATGGAGAGTATATACATATTAAATGTAAGCCTTGTACGATCGATCGATATGTATCACCTAGAATTGCAAACCATGAAAATCATGCAATTCACCAAAAATGATATGTACACAGAATATATATAAGATATATATGTGTGTGTGTATGTAATTGGTGAATACATCTAGTGACAGGTAACACGTCAATGTCGTTGGCCAGCAAATATGCCTTGAAAATGAGACAAAAAATACCTTTGAGATGGGTTTACCATTCTATCGATCTATATATTACTGAATAATAATTAATTTCAAGTCTATGCAAACGTTTTCCTGTTTGAAGGCTACCCATCAATAAATATATATTTCTTCGTTCTTCTAATTGCTTTCCTGATCACACTAGCTACGCAGTGATGTGCATTAACCTTCCTTCTCGGTCTAAATCGGCCACTTGATCTTGATTGCTTTTGGGTCTAAACGATCCCTTGACTTTTATAAATCTGATGACAAAGAGGTAGATATTATATGATCGTGGGGATGATATAAAGCCATCGATCAATTATGTATATATGTAAGGCTCATGATCTAATACTGGTGAAATAAAATCCTTAATTACTCTTTCTATAAATGGGCAGTTGTGTGAAGATGAAGCTTCTTTTGAAATTGAAAGCGTCAACCTAATTAACTTGGATGACGGGTATATCATTAGCCACTCAGCATGCATTAATGATATGGTAATTGCACGGCATGGCATGATCACATACGATGACGGTTCACGAATGTATATTTACATGTAGAAGATACGTTAAACTATGATGTAGAAAAGGACAGACATCCTCATTCTGGGAGGACGGTAGATCCGCATTAATAGGTTCACGTATTCTCATGCACATTATAAAAGTAGAGGCAAAGGGAAGAAGAAAACAGAGGTCCTGTTAAGAGTTGACTTTACAGGTTGGGTGCTTGATGTGGAATCTCTCAGGCCTACGCCTTTTGTTTAATAGTCTTCACAGGGGAACCAGCCCACCATTGCTCAGAACTGATGATCTCCGAATTGCAAAACATCGATCCTTGATATTTTAAATTAACTATAGATCTTTCCAGGATGCTGTATATGCACGTAAATCGACAAGTTGGGCATTACTTATATTTGATTAGGTGATGGATTTACCCTTTTCTGCGTTTCCGATAAGTACGAGCAAAAAAGAAGAGACAAAATTTTAACTATTATTTATTTACTTAATTAATAATTTGAATTTCGTTTGCTTTTATTGTGAAATGGGGGCCAATTCTGAAAACGTATTTAGTGGATCTTAGGTTGAATATTTTAGCTTATGTGATAGTTTTAGTCCAATATTGCTTATAATTTAATTATACAAGGTAAATTAAACCATATAAATAGGAAATCAAGACTTAATATAGATTTTAATAATATTTTCTACGATGTACCAATTCTTGTTTGGTACGGTGAGATATTCTTAGCATTTGCAGTCATCCACACGCTCCACAAATTCAAGCAAGTAGCTACATTCAAAAGCAACATTAATTTCTTGGACGGCTTTGAATTTCTGATTTTCTCTCAAGGGATTCCCGTGATAACAAGCTGGTTTTCACCTAAAGAAAAGCATAGTCCTTAAGCTTTAGTTAGTGGTTATATGTCAAAGTTAAAGACTTGCAAAATATAGCTCATAAATGCTGTTAGGAAACAGGGGGATGGAATATCAGGTATTGGGTCTCGCACAGAATTTATATGCCTACTCCGCTTTAATTAAAGACTCACACGTACCCGTAACTATGTGGATGACAATTGTTGAATCTCGAGAAAGTTGGTTATTAAAACCATGATCCCCTTTTTTATTTATTTATTGAAATTTACTGTAATACTAATACATCGAGATGTAATTTTATTATGGTAAAGGCCCCCATCAAGTAATAGTTAATTTCAGTCTATGTGCCCATAGGTTTATTAGATAATCCCCAGAATCTTAGTTTATTTTACTAAATCAAATATTAGTTAATTTCCAAATTTTATCATGCAGATCGTATGCTTTTAAAAAGTTTCTATTGGGAGTTGAACCGGTTAAACTAACTCCTAGGCTAAATGGCATATTTATCCTGACACTTTTAACTTTTCCCGAACAGTCAATGGTCGTAGAGGAAGTGGAGTTTAGAGAATCTTTGCCTTATTTTATTTGAGATTGGAAAGAAATACAAGGGGAGGGGCCAGACAACGTTAAAGGTCTAAACTAAACTACCTAGGCTGTGCCACGATGTTAACTGCCGTACACAGTGAAATTGATTTTCACTCTTAATCAGAACACTTCAAAAATATTCCACCAACATTCTCTTGTTATGGGTGTGGCCCACCAACGTAGAACTGATCATTATGTGTTACACATGATCCTGTCATGCTTTGCATGGTTTAGCAGTTTGGTGGGGTTCTTATATATTAATCTGGACATATAATATATATTGATCAGAACTGAGGTTAACATATATGTAACCTAATTACAATGCAAAGACCACATGTAGAGACATCAGTTGTTGAAATAAGAAGATAAGGACTCTTATTGGATGGAGACAAAGAAAATTCCGTGATTCTCGTCGGAAAGATAGAGGTTATTTTTTCCAAGTCTCTCTGTGGAGTGAGTGAGTGACAGGCCAGCAAACTCTGATAGGGCCAACTCTTCACATTCATGAGCTATATATAATCCCTTTTTATTCCACACATGTTGTGTGGATGACCCTCTTCTCTTTTATTGTTAATTTTAGTATTAGTTTAGACATCAGAAATTTAATGAAGCTAATTAACAAATTCAAATCCCAAACTTAGCACTAAATGACAAAAGAATTCTCTTTCCAATTGACGAGTGCTAGCCAGACGCCAAAAAACTTGCATACTTTGGTTCGAAATCCTAGAGTCTTCTATTAAGTAAAAGATTGAGTAGCTAGGGATTCATGATCTTAATTTATATCAAAATGTTGATGTTGTAATGTTTTAATGTAAAATCTCAATATTCCTGCCTCACAACTACTCTAATTTAATATCGTACATGTACAATAAATACGCATCATACATTACATGCACACATGATAGATCACATCATGCATGTAAAGTGAAAAAAATGTTGACAAATGAGAGAGAGGGAAAAAGTGAAAGATGGGTGACTATTTCCCCACACATGTCAAGGTCTAGGGTTTTCAATTCCAAGGGGTGTGCTGTGCACATATATGTTGCTGCTTATTCTAAGAGGGACACAGGTTTTCTTTATTTTCTCCTTTTGTCTTAGGTAAGAATGATGAAACTGAGACATCCAAAGTCATTTCTAAGACGCACTATAGTTTCTTGATCATTCACACGTAGAGCTGAATATTGGAATCCAGCTAAGATAGAAAAGATGAAGGGAAGTGAAAGTTCTGAAGATTCCAAGTCAAGCTATTCTAACAAGAAAGTCGGCGAAGATGAGGGTGAGGAGGAGGTGAACACGAGTAATTCCAAGCCAAAATATGGAGAGAGCATAAGCAACAGCTCAGTTGAAGAGAATGAAAAGAGGGCAACCTCTGGATCTGTACGCCAATACAATCGCTCTAAGTTGCCTAGGCTTCGATGGACTCCTGATCTCCATTTATGCTTTGTTCATGCAGTTGAAAGACTAGGCGGACAAGAGAGTTAGTGCTCAACTGATTACGCTCGACTCATATATACACCTTTCGGTTCATGTTTCTTACTTCATGGTGAAGAAATTTTTGGGCCATTTGTTTACAGCGGTTGCAATTTCATTTATGCAGGAGCAACCCCAAAGTTAGTTCTTCAATTGATGAACATCAAAGGACTTAGCATCGCTCATGTGAAAAGTCATCTTCAGGTATATTGATCTAAGGGAATTTCACACAATACTTGTTTTCCAAATCAATTATGTCAATTGAAAAATGTGTTGATCCTAGTTTACCAAAATTTCTTGTTGGTTCTTTGATCAGATGTATAGAAGCAAGAAGACTGATGAACCCAATCAAGGTACTGTTCTGAATCCTAGTATTCCAAATGGTTAGGGTTTCTTTAGGGTTTGTAGTCCAATCACCTAAAGGAAAGAGATTGATGTTGGCAGGGCAACTTATCTCCGAAGGCCGAGACCGCCATATCTATAACCTTAGCCAGCTTCCCATGCTACGGAGTTTCGTTCAAAGGCCATCTTCTAGTTTAAGGTACAAATTTTTGTCCGACTTTCCCGTTTAAAGCAGTAAATTGAACTTCCAATTGGTGCCATATATAACAAGTACTTCTTGCTATCTTAAAGATATGCGGATGCTTCATGGAGAGGTCAGGAGCACCAGATTTATGGCTCTTACATGGGAGGAACTGCACTGAATAGAACCAAACATGGTATTTATGGCTCTGTTTCTGAGAGAGTTGTTGGATGCAGCGACCATATAGATTACGATTCTATCATTAAAGGACCTTTCAGGGTACAGACTACCTATGCACCTCATCAATCTTTCGAGGAATTGAAGTCATTGTGCAGATCTTGGCAAACCGAAAAAAGACCAAGCTCAATGGATGACAGCTTCAAAACCAAGCAGCAAGAGAGAGGGATAGAGCAAGTCCTGGATTGTCTGGATAATGCTAACTCCAGCTACAAAAATTGGAGAAGAGTTCAAGAAATTCAAACCTTAAAAAGGAGAAACTCCGATCAGGAATTCAACCTAGACTTGAATTTGTCTCTGAAAGTGGGAGTAAAAGATGTGGAACTTGAGAAAAATCTGATGGTTGACGATAAGGATGGTATATTATCTCTTTCTTTGTCTTCGGGTTCATCTTCAAAGCCTAAAAGATTCAACGAAGGAGATGCAAGGAGGAAGCGTGCAAGGATGGCTAGTACCCTAGATCTGACTTTGTGAATGAGACAATTCTGAGTGAGATCTTGAGGTACTTACTTATCCGGGCCATTGCTCAATGATCATTTCATGCACCAGTAGACAAGGTAATAGACAATTTTTTCTAATCTTTATTTTTTACCGTTTGTACGCATGATATAGGCTAGTAGGCCGCAACGGTGCTGATACCAAGAAATAGATGAATACTTTTAGCATTACAAGATATGCATATCGGATTCTGAGATTGTTTATAGTTGAATAGTTCTCCTATCTCCTGGTAAAATCTTGCTTGATTAGCCCGTTGTGGTGTTTTGAAACAAATAAAATTGGAACAAGACTCGATTTACTCAAATGATCTCCACGAAAATCCTTTTATAATATATAGAGCAGGTATGCTTCATGAAACGACAGCACGCTTTCTAATAACCCTCGGCCTTGGATAAAAATACTGTACAGGTGAACAATATTGACTAGTGTTCATTCAGGGAACGTCTAGGAGCCGACCATAGTTCTCCAATATCCTTATATAAGACAATCAGTTCTCAGTTGAAGGTGCGATTATTCTACTTGCTAGATGTTTATCCCGCACATTTTCAAGAAGAGAAAAGCAGAATTCTGAACACCTCCAAACAAAAACGATGTTAATGTATGAACAAAAGCCTGACCAGTACGAACAGTCTTTGATAAATTAATGAAGTAAACCGTGTAGGTTATTTCAAACTTCTTAAGGCAATCGGTTGAAGCAAGAGTATGTAAATACTAGCTAGTTTGAGGGAAGCCAAATATAACTAACTATTACCTCATTTACATGTGTGAGGCCTGGTAGTATCTAGGTTATCGGCAGTCTTACAAGACATAGGTAGGAACTGGGATATTCATATCATGTACTTTGAGTAGCACAATCAGTATGTCATGCCATAATAGTATTGCTTAGATAACAAGAGTTTCACTGTGGATGAAGACTAGAGAAGCTCGAGAAAATTGAATAAGCGTGCGGGTAAATCCTAGAATAAGATTAATTCCTTGAGAATCCATAAATAAGGTAGAGTTTTGGAAAATTCGTTGCCATTTCTGATTCATCTCTGAAGATTGACTCAAAGGAAAAGGTGCTTTCAAAACTATATATATCAGTGAAGCTATCTTTAGTTAAGTGCAGCCCATAGAATAGCGTTCGTAAGAGGTCTACGTTCGTCATCTTGCTTCCTGCCGTTCAGTTAGCTGATGAGTTTGGGAAGAGAAAATTCATCCAATGTTTGTTATCCATACCTTTTCATGGAGTTAGCTGTTTAGATATCTTTGATTAGATGTCTTTGGCTTATGGCATACCCTAGTGATCTCCCATTGAAAGCACTTTCTAGATTATAGTAACTTTGAGCCAGTGCTTAACTATATTAATCTTAACAAAAATATTCAAAATAGAACAAGCGTTCGGGATGAATAATTATAACTTCATTAGAGTATGAATGTGAGAATCTTTCTCACATACGTATCAGCACAGCTTTTTAGTATGGTTAGAATACAACAAGAACAAATAGAATACTGACTTAAGCGCAATTGTGTATATATATATATATTTCCAGTCAAAGAAGAATAACCTAAAGTTGAAATTTGAGTTCACAGACAGGAATTTGAAGACCTGTAGTTGAAAATGCGACACAGTTTGGATCCATCAATATTCTTCGGAATACATAATTGTGGCCGCACTTAGTCAATCCAATTAAGTTCAAGAACAGTTGTTCAAACAAATGTCTTATTTATACTTGTGCAGCCATCCAAACATGTTGAAGAACATTAAGGAATCTGCTACTTAAAAGGAAAAATTTAAGGCAGTTGGATGCAAAGTGAACAAATTCAAAGGCAACCAGAAATGGATTATATATGTAAGACTTTCGACATGATAATCCCTAGAATTCCATTTCAGGTCAACCACTTAATTCCGCCAATCACTTCAATACAAAAAAATTATTTTGACGAGTTATTATACAACTTAATTATCAGTACCATATTCAATTCTTTAGAAGTAAACCCTCGCTCTTATTGGAATAAGTTATTTCACATTGAATAGACAAGAAATAGAATGAATGGATCTATCACCTGATGGCTTAAATTTTTAAATATACTTAGTATATTTATTGCTAAATATACTATATATGGTTCTGATCAAGATATAGCTTCCTTAAAATCTAATATTGGAATTTCAATAATATACGTACTGATGTTTAGATGATGGACAGGAGGAAAGTAAATTTTTATATTATGAGAATTTTTATATATTTTTAGTAATAAATAAATAAATAAATTACATGTACTAATATATAGTTATATCAAATTTATATGATAAATTTATAAAAATAATTACAGCAATAATAAAAAAAGATAGATAGATAAAATTCAATTTATAATAATTCAGTCAAATAATTATTGGATTACATTCACTTCTCATACTCCATACTAAAATTTTATTATATCTCTTCTTTCGATATGTAAAGAAATACTATATATAAAACGTCTTCTTTATTTACGAGTAAAAAGAAATTTTATAAACTCACTCAATTGATTTCACAAATTCTTAAATACAACTCAAGAACTCTCTTTCCTTAATCACACCATATACTAAATGCTAATATTATGCTCACACATATATGATTGTAATGAAACTCTTTTAATAGCTTACTTTTACTTTCTTTAGTATCAATGCTCCTTCTTACAACTTATCTATTTATATTTATGATAATAAAATATGCATGTTAGAGACATAACTTAATCGTTATAATAACTAATTAAAGTAAAAATGGTTGACTAAGGTGTGAATATGATGACTATTATATTAATGAGTGCTTCCTGAAACAAACTATACAAACTTATTATTCTGCAAACCGACTTTCTTTTAAAGACAATGGACAACTGTATATGACATTATTGTACCAATGTATGTCTAGAATGTACAAAATATTATGGCCAACCTAACTCTAATGTTGATTGACTAAACCTCTTAAAACAAGTTTTTAAATACTTTTCAAGTTTTTTCAAAGATTAATATATTCTTTTCATAAAATTTTGATTCAAAATTAATTAAAAAATTTACAAAATATTTTTGATGCATCGACAAGGCTTTTTTTTAACTTAAACTAAATTGCCTCTTAATTATGAAAGATTTATAAATTATGCATGTAATATAACATATTCATATAATATTGAGTCTTTAGATTATTGAAATGACTATAATAAGGTTAAAGATGTAATAGTTTGTTATACATAAAATACCTTTACTCTTTCTTATTCTTGATCTACTTGACTTGAATTCCTTTAAAACTATATTAATTATATTTGGTGTTTTACTTTATTCATTTAGACCCTTTGACATTTTGCATAAATATTTAATAAATTAACTTAATATCATCACCAAAGATGAAAAAAATATTAGAAGTGACATATTTTATTATTATCAAAACTATAAGTCAAGATCTTATTTAGTCCAACAATATCTATTCCTATTATAATTAAAAATTGTGAAGAGTATTTTTTTAATTTTCGCTTAAAAAATTAGTTTTGTTATATGTATTTTTTTTAATGAGGAAGATAAAGGTTACAAATTACATGGGAGCTCTCGGGTGACAAACCCCCGACTCATCCTCTAAGAGGATAGCTATGCATCTTGTAGGAGGGTGCTCAAAAGTAATGATCCCTAAGGAGAACTGTTCTGCATGATTTGCAAGCCAGTCCGCACTCTTATTATCTTCCCGGTAAATATGTCGAATTACTACGACCTAGTTACGAGAAAGCAATTCATGAATTCCCAATACTAAAGGGTTTAAGGAAGTGGCTCTCATCGGCGGAGAAGAGAGCATATCGGTCACTGTGTGCGAGTCCACTTCTACGACTATATGGCGGTACCCCAAGGACCATGCCAGCTTAAGGCCCGAAAGCACCGCCCAAAATTCCGCCGTTAACGGGGAGCACCAGCCAATGTTCTGGACGAATCCTTCCAACCAAAAGCCTGAATTGTCGAGCAACAGGCCACCTGTTGTGGCCGAATTGCTGGAGCTTTTGTTGGCCTCGTCTGTATTTAATTTCACCCAGCCACGGGGAGGTTTACTTTAGCCGACGATTAGTTTCCAAGGAGTGCAATTGCTCATCTAAGTCCTTCGTTGCCAAATTACTGCCATGTGAATGTGGTGCACATATTATAAAACCTAATGCTCTAGCGAAATTAGCCAAGAGAAGTTATCCTCGAAGAGGGCTCTATTTCTCCAAGACCAGAGAAACCAAAACGTTGTGCTAAAGATAATAGTCTAGTCGAAGCCCCCTACCTCTCGGTGTGTGTGGAGGTTTTTTAGGAGCCACTCATTGCTGTCTGTGGAAAAAAAACTCTACAGTGATAACCTAAGGGGGAAACTGAAACCTATTCCATAGGGTGCGGGCTTTTGGGCAGTCCCGCACAATATGAAGAGAGAATTCCTTGAGGTGGCAATAGTAACAAGTCGCATCCGAAGTGAAATTTTTATGGACCCGCTGTTGATTAGTGAGAAGCTTATCGTGCAATAGGAGCCAAAGAAATGCGCGAATTCGTTGGGGACCCTACCACTGCCAGATAGTCCTCTAGTAGCCATTGGACATAGCATCCTCGTGGTGCAAGATCATGGAATAAGCTGACGTCGTTGTGAAATGTCCATTTTCTGTGCGGCCCCAAATAAGCTTATCTGGCCTTAGGAATAGCTTCGGCGGTAGGATACCTGCAATAGCTAAACAGATCGTCGAAGGGAGTAAGTGTTGAAAAGCGGCCCAATGCCAGTTACCAGTAGTGTCTGTGAAATGGTGCACTCGGTGATCAATAATTCCTAGAGAGATCGAGGCCACTGTATGAGGTAGAAGAGGACCCCAGTCATCGACCCATGGATTGAGCTAGAATCTCGTTCGGGAGTCATCCCCCATCATCCACTTCATTCCTTGCATAACGTGATGCCAAGTCGCTTTGATACCCCTCCAGATCATCGATCCACCTGTAACATCAAAGAAAAGGGAAAATTGTTAGCATCAAATTTATACTTAGCAGATAGCACTTGAACCCATAGAGCGTTAGGCTTAGAAACCATTGGCCAGCCGAGTTTGGCAAGTAATGCATCATTGGTTTCCCTGATTTTGCGAATTCCCAGACCCCCCATCTCCTTAGGCAGGCACAGTGTGTCCCAATTGACCAAGCTGATCTTCTTTTTATCAGGTGTTGTGCCTCACAGGAACTGACGAATGATTTTCTCCAGGTCATCACATAATTGTCACGGTAGGTGAACCATCTGTATTGTGTAAATGGGGATCGCTGCAATGATTGACTGAGTCAGAGTGATTTTACCTACGAGCGATAAAAGGATAGCTGACCACCCCAAGAGACAGTGTTGAACCTTGTCCAGAATATACTGATATGTTCTTGTATTAATCCGCTCATATAAAAGGGGCATGCCGAGGTAACGTCCTAAATTATTAGTCAGTTTGAAACCCAGGGCCTCGCTGAGAGAATGAGCCAGTGTGTTTGGAATATTCCTATAGTAAAAGCATCGAGATTTGTCATGACTGACCCGTTGACCTGAAGCTATGCAGAATGTGTTTAACGTATCCTGTATTTCTTGTATTTGGTCTAAGGAGGCTTCCGCGAATAGAATGAGATCGTCGGCAAAGAATAAGTGAGATAGGGGAGGTCCGCCTCTACTTAATCGAATCGGATTCCATCGTCCGTTAGAGATAGAAACGTTAATTAAGTGGCCCAATCTTTTCATGCAAAGAACGAAAAGGTAAGACGATAGAGGGTCACCCTGTCGAATACCCCTGGTGGGATAGAAAGAGTCACTGAGCTCCCCATTCCAGTTCACTTGCATAGAAATCGAGGAGAGACACTTCATGATCAAGTTAGTCAACGAGTCTGGAATACCAATCTTGAAAAGAGTATCGATGATAAAATCCCAGGAAAGTCTATCATAGGCTTTCTCTAAGTCCACCTTTATCGCAATGATGCCTTTTTTACCAGATTTTCGTTTCATAGAGTGGTGCACTTCTTAAACGATGATGATATTGTCAGTAATTTAATGCCCAGGAACAAAGCTACATTGGGTCAGCACTAGGTCATCTAAATGAGGTTTGAGGCGGGTCACAATAAGCTTGGTTATGGCTTTGTAAAGCACGGAACAGAGCGTTATGGGCCTAAAATGGGTTATCAACGTGGGCGTGGGGATCTTAGGGATAAGCACTATAATGGTCCAATTGAGTTCAGTGTCCCACACTTCGTGTCAAAAAATTCGTTGGATAAACAAAGTCAGGGATGGCTTGACAGTGGGCCATTGTGATTGATAAAAAGGGTAGTAAATTCGTCCAATCCGGGTGCCTTATTCGGAGCCATAGAGAAAAAAGCATTCTTGATTTCCTCTAGGTTTGGTGGATGTTGCAATTCTATAATAGCTTGGGGTGAGAGTTGGGCGAACGTGCCAGGAAGTTGGGAAGTCCTAGGGGCCTGACGGTCTTAAGTGTAAAGATGTGCCAGAAAAGTCTGAGCTATCCGTAAATTACTCGTCGTATCTAATCTCATAATTCCCTGCTCATCTTTGAGGGTAGTAGTCCGAGATTTCCGTTGACGGTTCGAGGTAATTGTTTGATAATACTTCGTATTCCGGTCTTCCTGACTTAACCATTGACATCTTGAGCGTTGGTGCCAGAAAAGTTCTTCCTAGTAGAGAATCTGTTCCAGCTCTGATCTAAGATACTCCTCAAGATCTCGAAGGGAATGCGAGTCTTGAGTTTCCAGAGTTGTTTGGATGCCTTGCAGATGAGCCAGAAGCCTCTTCTTCGGATGAAAGATATTCCTGAAGGTGTTAGAATTCCATTCTAGTAAGGAATGTGAGAGATTGGATAAAGCGCCACTTATATCATTAGTACACGACTGCCACTTCTATTTTATAATTTGATCAAACTCGTCATGCATCAACCAGGCTGTTTGAAATCACGAAAGGTTTCGTGATGCGATGCAACTTGATATTGTTATGAAGGTTCACCAGAAGTGGTCGATGATCTGATTTGATGAAAGGGAGATACTGAATCGAAGTGTTCTTGAAGGTGGAATGCTAGGAGGTTGAACAGAGAACTCGATCTAGTCTGGCTAGTATTTTTCCTCTTTTCCAGGTGAATTTGGGACCAGCATAGCCTAGATCATGAAGATGACAATGATGAACACAGTCACAGAAGTGATTATTGACTACCGATAAAAGTTTGGGGCCCCCTCTCATATCGGTACTGTCAAGTTTAGCATTGAAATCGCCCCCCCACGATCCAAGGTTAGAAGTGATTCGAGCAATTTTACGGAGATAATCCCACAGAAAGTGCTGAAGGGAATGATTTGGGCTAGCGTAAATAGCTATAAAGTCAAAATTGTACAGTCCCCAGTTAATATTAGCTTTCCATAATAACCAAATACCTTCGGAGAACCCTGAAGCTTCTACTCTGAAAGATTGCTCAAAGCCCAAGCTCCGAATAACCCTCCTTGCTAGATCACCACTGATTCTCGGTTTGACAAGCACTGTGAGAATTGGATTGTGAATCCTAAGATAATTTTTTAGGATCGGCTTGAAGGATTTACCTCCAATCCCTTGGCAGTTCCAAATAAATATAGACATGAATGAAAACTTAAAACGAAACAAACACTATGATTTTTTAGTGTGTACTAGGGGGATGTCCATTGCCCTCAAGGGGTCAAGCGTGGAGTTCATCTGATTATCTGTAGCTTGGAAGTTTGGAACGATAAGGGTCTCGCTTTCTGGACTCATGTCAGCGTCTAATTCTGGTGGACGGCCAGGAGGTAGTAAATCAGGAGAAGAGGACGATGGCATGGATATGGTCCTACCTACGTCCTGATTTGGTTTTCCAGCTGCCTGGCAGCTCACTTCCTCTTGTATGGCGTCAATTAAGGTGGGATCGTGAATAATAACCGCTGCATGAGAGGGGATAGATATTGCTATATAAGCGACGTAGACTTTTCCTTAGTTTAAAATTTTTTAGAAAACTCTTGGTTTTTAAAATTCTTGAAAAAGTTCCTTTCAGTTTTCAGTTTTAAAAAAAAAACTCTTGTTTTAAACTTCGATATAAAAATAACTACAAAATACATATAGTATGAATATCAAACATAAGCTTATTAAATAATGTTTTTATGTGAAAATTCAATATATCTCTTAAACTCAAACTAACTAAACTAAATTCAACTCAAACTAATAATTTATTATAACTATCCATTATTAAAAAATCAACCGATATTGGCAGTTTAATTGTAAAAATCTTGAATCGTCTAACTCTTCAGTTTAGTTTTCAAATTTTCGGTTCGATTTATTTTAATAACTCTTATTGTTAAAAACTTATCAATTTATTAATTAATATGTGAATTTTTTAAATTAATAAGTTTTTGTAAACTAAAATTAATTAATTAATATTCATTTAACAATTTTTTAATTAAACTTTAAATTCTTCGATAGGTAAGGACAATCTTTTTCAAGCATATTTCAAATTCTTAAATTTTATTAAAATTTTAGCCAGTTTTATGATGGTATGATATCGGGTGAACCTTTTAAATCTTAAACCTCTTGTCTTATTAGTTTGATTTCCAGTTTAGATTTTAAAACATTAATAATTATCTTAAATTATTAATTTAAGTTAAATTGAATTAGTTTGAGTCAAGAGATGAGTTGAATTACTATATTAGTAATATTTGATTAGTTCATGCTTGAAATTAATACTTCATACGTTTCATTGTTATTTTTTAATCTAAATTTAAAATAAAGTATTTTGTGAAAGACTAAAACTAAAAGAAGTTTCTTTAGAGAATTTTTCTAAGATTTCTTAAATTACAGAGGATGTATTTGTCTTTTACTCGTACTAATTATCTCTTTAGATTATAAGTATTTCTATAATCACATAAACTAAAGGTTTGTTTGTTTTTATTTTTATTTTTATTTTTTGTTTTTTGTTTTTTTTAAATTTAATAAAAATGTTATTTGTTTGAGTTTTTTGTTTTGGTTTTTTTTCTTTTTTTGATTTTGATTCCTTTTAGTTTTTAAAAACTACAAAAACCATAAAAAGTAAT
Organism: Erythroxylum baracoense; assembly: GCA_025629805.1. Classification (NCBI taxonomy): domain Eukaryota; kingdom Viridiplantae; phylum Streptophyta; class Magnoliopsida; order Malpighiales; family Erythroxylaceae; genus Erythroxylum; species Erythroxylum baracoense. Next base: position 12,377,096 of record JAOTAY010000191.1, read on the forward strand.
TTTTGATTTATGTATCTACTTTTTCCATAATCTGATTTATTATCAACTAAATAATAATTATCTAATTATTTAATATATTAATTTTTAATAAGAATGATGGATAATTTAATATTATATTATATATTTAATTAATTATCGATAAAATTATGAATAATTTAATTTTAATTGATACTTTCATTAAAATTTTAATTAAATTAGATATATTAAATTTAATGATTATTAATAAATATAATTAGATTTAAAATATCTTAAAATATATAAATTTCAAATAAAATTTGATTTAGTAATTAAAATATACTTAAAATAAATATTAATAAATAAATAAAAAGCTCATTTTAAATTATTTATATTAATAAAATAAAATAATTTATTAATGAATATAATGAATATTTTATAAGATATAAAATAAATTTATTTAATTAAAATTAATTTATCTTTAAGTTTTATCTATATGTAATTATTATAAATGACAAAAATATAACTACAATGACATTAACAACTAAATACATTTTGGTTTTTATTTAGAAGAAAAACAAAAACTAAAAACTAAAAACTACAACAGAAAAATAAAAGTTGAATTAAACGACTTCTTAATTAATTTGTTCATATAGAAATACCTCTAATCCAAATTATGTTAATATTCTAACTTTTGTTACATATATATATATATATATATATATATGGTTCAAGATTTTCATTTTTCAATTAGGTTAGGGACTGCTTGCTATGAAGATTGATCTAGCCAAAGCCTACGATATAATGGATTGGCGATTCTTACGCCAAACCTTATCTGACTTTGGTTTCCCTCCTTTACTGATTTCTCTTATTATGTCCTGTGTTTCTAGTCCATGATTCTCCATTGTGTGGAATCGTGCTCGATTGTCTCCCTTCTCTCCTAAGCGTGGCCTCTGTTAGGGTGACCTCCTTTCTCCGTATTTGTTTGTCCTTTGTATAGAGAAGCTTTCTTTGCTTATCAGTGAGAGCGTTCATTGCAACCAATGGCAGCCTGTGCGGATTGCACATAATAGTCCAGCTCTCTCTCACTTACTCTTCGCAAATGAAACGTTACTATTTTCCCATGGCACCTTACGTGCTTGTAGGGTTGTCCTCAATCTCATGAACTCTTTCTGTTCTTTCTCTGGCATGTCTATCAATCATCACAAGTCCAAGGCCTTCCTCTCACCGAGCTCATCACAATGGCATAAGGAAGTTTTGCGGCGTCAGCTTAACTTGACGACTTGGGTTCTTACCTTGGGATTCCGTTGCTTGGTAATGATCAGAAGTATGACTTTCAACATCTCGTTGAGAAATCCAACACCGTTTAGAGGGATGGAAGACCAAATTATTGAATAAGGCTGGGCGACACACTTTAATGCAGTCTACCTTATCCACCATCCCCTTATATACGATGCAGACGTGCTGGCTTCCTACTGCAGTCTGTGGTGTGATTGATAAAGCTTGCAGAGACTTTCTTTGGAAATCATCAGGTGGGAGTAAGGGGATCTACCTTCTCATTTGGGAAATTGTTTGCAGTCCCAAATCTTATGGTGGCTTGGGTATCCGCATGGCTAGAGATAATAACATTGTTATGCTAGGCAAGCTCGTTTGGGCATTAGTCAATCACGATACGACAATTTATGTTACTATTCTCCATAATCGATATATACGTGACAAGTCCATCTTTGAGAAGGTCTACCTGGCGTATGCTTCTCCTGTGTGGCGGGCTATCCAGCATACACTTCCTTTCCTTAAGGATGGCTTTGTTTGGCAGATTGGCAATGGTGAGCATATTTCGGTATGGAAGGATCGTTGGATTGGGGAAGCGCCTCTTTGTCAGCTTGTCTCGGCTATTAATGAACTTGATTCTCATCTGCGTGTTTGTGATCTATTGTTGGCTTCTGGGGAGCTGAATCTCGCTGGATTTCACACTACTATCCCCCTTGATGTGCAGCGTCTATTAATTGCTGCCCCTACCTCTCCAAATGTGAGTTTCCAGGATATCCTTATTTGGGGCGAGAGCACATCAAGTCAATATACAGTAAAATCAGGTTATGCTTATCTTACTAGTGTACCTTTTCCTCTTGATTCTCGTAAGCATTGCTCTAGAATTTGGAAACTCCCGATTCCTCAAAAGTTTCGATTCTTCCTTTAGCAAGTTCAATGGCATCGTCTCCCCATTAATGCTCTTCGTCATCATAGGGAAATGGTTACCTCGTCTATGTGTTCTCGTTGTGGAAGACGACAGGAAACTACTCTTCATGCCTTGAGGGATTGCGTCTGAGCAACGAAAGTGTGGCTCACGGTTTGGAGTGATGTCACTGGGGACTTCTTTGCATCTACTTTGGATGAATGGTTAGATAGTTTTCTTTTCGATGTGTCATTATCGCTCTCCTTTGTCTTGAAGTTTACTACGTGTGTGTGGGTCATTTAGTGTGAACAAAATTGTGATGTCATTACCCATTCTATTAGTTCGATTTTTGGTCAATGCCAATGGATTAAGTCTCTCTTGATGGAATGTACATTGGCTTTGCCGCAAGGTGGGGTTGTGCCTAAGCCTAAACTAGACAAATGGATTTCTTTGTTGACTTTCGCAGAGAGTTTTATTAAGCTCAATGTTGATGGCAATGCCTTGGGCAATCTTGGAGATGTTGGGATTGGTGGACTCATCCGTGATGACAATGGTTGTTGGGTGTCAGGCTTCTTTGGCTATATTGGACTTGCAACTAATATGATGGTAGAACTACAAGCTATTCGTTGTGGTCTGATTTTTACCTGGGATCTTAGGTATCACAAGGTTCTAGTGGAAACAGACTCGTTAGAGGCAGTTCGTCTCATCATTCAATCCTGCTCCCCCTTTCATCCCTATTTTCCTCTGGTCCTAGAGATCAGGTCTCTTCTTTTTAGGACATGAGTGTGCCCAATTTCTCGTGTCTTCTGGGAAGCAAATCAATGTGCGGATTTTTTAGCTAGGCGAGGGTCGTCTCATTTTCGTCATTAGGTTGTGTGGACTGATCCAATCCCCGAGCCGCCGCTGTTGCTTTCTAATAAACAGCATTCGGTTGCTTTCTTGAGGTGTTAGACTTTTGCATTTCTTTCCTTTTTTACCCAAAAAAAATTAGTTTACTTAACAGGGCTATGGCCCAACGATTAAACTTGATGCATATATCAAATACAAGACTTTTTTTTCCTTTTTAATAAAGACTAAGGGGATGCTTGTTTGGGGGGAATGAGAAAAAGGTAATGGGAATGAAATGAAAAATAATGCCTGGTAAAGAGTTATGATTATATAGGTTATATTATCATTCCTGGTTTTAGGGGTTTACTCCATTCCTCCCGATTAGGAGAGGAATGGGAGTCATTCCTTAGTCATTTGGCGCGCTTTTACGTGACTCGACCGAATTTCTCCAATCTTTCTACAGCCGATCTACGATTCATCTGTTAGAGGAACCATTTCATTTGCAAGACACCCTCAAGACTCTCACATCATTTCTGTTTGCATTACCTGCATCGCCACGATCAATGTCGCTGTAGGGATTTGTGGTTTCAGCTAGTCCGCAGCATCTGCATCAACCCAAAAGTCAGGTGCTTCTCTTGTCTATGCCTCTCCATCTCCATCATCATGCTATATTTCCTTTTCTGAAAACAAAAAATTACTCATGAGTTATAGATAAATATCTCCAACCCACGAAGCTCTCCAACGCACGAAGCTTTTTCTTTTATCTCCAACCCACAAAGCTCAGCCTCGCATTCTTTAATCTCCAACCCACTAAGTCTCGCATTCTTTAATCTCCAACCCACGAAGCTTTTTCTTTTGTCTCCAACCTACGAAGCCTCGCATTCTTTAATCTCCAACCCACGAACTACCGCCCCTCACAGTACCGGTCCTCACCGCCAACCCACGAACTACCGCCCCTCACAGTACCAGTCCTCACCGCCAACCCACGAACTACCGCCCCTCACAGTACCGCTCCTCACCCACTACCGCTCCTCACCGCCAACCCACGAACTAACGCCCCTCACACTACCGCTGCTCACTGCCAACATCACCTCTTGTATTTGGAACTTGTGTATACTTTTCAAGTCATTGAAAACATGGTGGCGTTTTCTTTGTCAAAGTTGCTAATTTTCTTTAAACCAAAACATTAAAGTCGGTATCTAGAATCTTGACCGTAGTTTTCAGGTGGGTCATATATGGTATCAAGGCTTGAACAAAACTATGTAAGCACGAGAAAATGAACTGGTAATAGTGTTCTGCTATGTTGCTTTCGGTGTTAGTTGTCAAATTACATTAGAATTTGTGATAGTATGATGAGAATCTTGAGATGTTGTATTCCTGAAGTAAATTGGAAATTGCTTATAGTATATCCTAAAAATTCTGATGTGTTATTTGAGAATTGAAATAGTATTTAGGATCTGAAAATCTTGCTTTTGTGGTTGGGTGCTATGCTTGGTTCTGAGTATGTTGTGCTTGACATGATAATTCTTCAATCTTATGAATTGTTATAAGGATATAGTATGTTTTAAATTGGGTATTGCGTAGGTCTATTTCATACGTTCTTTTAAATAGTACCTAGGCTTTTAGTTAGTTTATCATTGTTAATACAGTTATTTGAACTTCTCTAAGTAAACCTGAATAACATGTTCTGGTCTAAGCCTTGTTCATTGGTATAACTGATAACTTTTTTCACAGTCCCTCCCTAATGCTTTTGCAGACCTTTACTGTGTTGCTAACCTAACCTTTCCACACGGTGAGGTCCTTCTTTTTTGTTGTCTTCGCAGTTCACAATAATACTTGGGTCCCCCCAATGTTCAGTTTATTGTATATTATTTGCAGAGAGCACCAGTAAAAACCCTTCTGCTCATTTTAGAGCTTTTGTTAATGTTGTTCCCTTTTAAAATAGAAAAGCATGAAATGACATATGGGATGGTTGTGGTTTGGCATCACCACAACCACAAAAATAAAAAAAGTCACGGATTAGGTTCTTTCTTGTTAGTTTTAGGCTACCAGAAAACTTACAGAGTAAAGCTTTTAAAAATTAAAACCACTAAAATAAGTTTCTCTATTTCTAAATTAAAATAATAATATGGATTGCAAGCTAAGTTGGTAAATGAACTTAGGCCATATCTATCCACCCACATTAGTCCTATTTTTTATTATAATCAATATGTATTTAATTAAGTCTACCTAGCTTACTTTCAATTCTTCTTAGCTAAATCGTTACACCTAATTAACCAACTGTTCTATCTTCACTTAATTTGGAAGTTACTTTAACTAAAATTTGGACAACCTCAATGGGTCCATGGCATTGCCAATTGATGTTCACAAGAAAGATACAGCTAACTCTTTCGAACCACGTGTGTATCTGTTCATACAGGAGATATCACTTTGCAATTCAATACA
>JAOTAY010000191.1:12423764-12442958 GCA_025629805.1 Erythroxylum baracoense
AAATATAAAACAAAATTTTACCGACGGAACTATACAACATTTCCGTCGGTAATTCTCAACCTATTATACCGACGGAAGATAATATATTCCGTCGGTAATATTGACTTATTTAGCGACGGCCCATCTTCCCGTCGGTACTGTTGCCGACTGTATGATGACAAATTTACATACGGATATGGCACCGGTCGGTAAATTTAGCGACGGACTATATTAGACGGTCGGCAACTTTTCCGTTGATTTTACCGACGGATAGGCATTTCGGTCGGTAATATTACCGACGGTGCAGACTAGGGTCGTCGGTGAATTTAGCTACGGCCAAATCACCGACGTTTTCTCCCGTCGGTTTATTCCGTCGGTAAGTTTGTTTACCAACAGTATATTGGTTTTTTCCGTCGGTAAGTTCCGTCTGTAATTCACTATTTTCTTGTAGTATAAAGACAATTTAGTGATAATACTTACATACAATATAAATATCCAAAGTAAGATCTCTTCACAATTTTATTTACCATGCATATTTATTTCGTGAAATTTATGTTATATATTAATTAATCAAACAAACATGTGTAAGATAAATAAAATTTTTACTTAATTATGTCATAAGACAAATAATGATGTCATTAAAATTAAGGTATATTTAGTCTTAAGAGTTAAGACCACTTATATAAATACATAGATACCTGCAAAGACTTCGATATATGAGAACCATTCTCGCAATATAGAGTAAATTTTTTCTGTTAGTCTCGAGTCAATTTAGTATGGAACAGAAGGATAAAAAGGTAGAACGGTATTCTTTGATTCAATTCTTGTGCGTCAACACCTCCAGGAGACAGTGGGGCTGTGGGATTTGTAGTCCATATCCACGAGGGGAATAAAGCGGAGGATGTGGGTGCCTCCTTGTTGAGCACTTGGAGACACTCTCTATGGCCTATGCCTAATATCTGCTTTCATGATCACTTACTATGCCATACCTCTCATACGATTGCACAACTCTTGACATCCAAACACAAATAGTAAATATATTGCATGCGAAAAGCAAGCTGGAATTTGATAGCCGACTACTCATAGCCAGTGAGCCTTTAATTACCAAGTGCGCAGGGTAAGAGATGAAGGAATAACAAGTGCTTACCATAGCTCTTGGATTCCGAGAATATGATTTTTACATTCTTTTAGTAATCTAAGTTAATCAATTTAATTATTGATAGCATAAACGGTAGATTTGGTCCCATCATATGGATAATTAACGAGCCATGCAATGCATGTGAACCCTACAACTCAAGCTAGAGCTGTCTTGTTTCACCTTATTAGTACTTTTGCTCCTTCATCTACAGACGTTCCAAATAAAGAAGAAAGCGCATCTATACACGACTTTATTGTCCTCTTTTAACTTATACGACTTGAACTTGCAATAATTGAATTAGCATTTTGACATTTCTTATGAGGCATATTTCAAAATGAAAAAGAAAAGACGAAAGAATTAAATGCTGATGTTAGGAGATGCTATGTACTGTATACACCAATTTGATGTATCCGTGTCTTTTATTTCAACAAGTGTCAGTCTGCGCCTTAATTGCTCTTTACCGCACATTTTCCTCAAATTCATGTAAGAGGATAATATTCATCCACCCTGCGGATCTGTATACAAATTCTCATACTGTACATATAATTAAATAAATGCTCAGAATTTTTCTATCTATAGGTTATTGTGGGGCTGAAACTTTAGGATCCTGTTTTATTTTATTTTTGTTTACTTTTTAGTATTGATAATAATTAAATATTATATAATTTTAGAAATTAATTAATTAAAAAATTTCATGTTAATTTCTTTTACACTATTTATTAATAAATGCTAATAAAAATTTTATTAAAATAAATAATTAAATAAGTGGAATTTATTTATAAGCTATCTATTTTTAATATATATTTCAATTATTAAACAAAAATTTGAAATTTATGTTTTTAAATATTAAAATATTTTTAAAATTAAAAATTAATTAAATAATTATAATATATTAGTCATAATTCTTACTATTAATTAATGCTAAATAATTTAAAATATAATTTTAGTAGATGTTAAATTAGATTATGGCAACAAATAATAATAGAAAATAAGATTTTTATGATTTTATAAGATATAAAAATTAGAAAAAATTTAAAACAAAAATTCAAATATTTATTGAACTTAAAAACAAAAATTATTTTAGTAGATGTTAAATTAGATTATGGCAACAAATAATAATAGAAAATAAGATTTTATGATTTTATAAGATATAAAAATTAGAAAAAATTTAAAAAAAATTCAAATATTTATTGAACTTAAAAACAAAAATTAAAAAAAAACTAAAAATAGGAGTGAAAGCAAACTAATTCTTATTCTTAGTATATCTAACCATGTTGTTTATCCAACCTTTTAAAGGATCGACATGAATTCTGTCTTCTATGTTTATCAGCTCTTGTCTATAGTCATCATACAAAATTTGAAATTGTTAAGTACCTTTAGTTTCTTCATATGTTTGGAACAATTAAAGTATTAAACACGAATTAATTAATTTTCCACCACTACGTCTTGAAAAAAAAAAAGGTTGAACTTCATCCGATTACCAGTGCTCCTTGTGGAAACTTTTGAGATTGATTTCAGGATAAAGCCTTAAATCAATCAAAGATATTTTCTAAAAAAATCAAGTACATGATCACGAAAACACTGTTAAATATATATTTGATTTCAGATTGGGTCCAGGACTGCTGACCATCACACTTGCAGACTCCTTGCCTCTTTTATGACTCTATGTATATATATACCAATCCAAATCGATAAAACCAGAACGACGATTTTGCTCATACCAACTTTTACTGCATTTTAATTGAAAATGGAATTGAATTAGACAGGTATCAACATCCGGGACCTGATCTATCCAACAAAAAGTAAAAAAGATTTTTAATTAGTGAGATAAAATTAACCTAACGGACAGAAAGCAAAAGCGAAGCTGTTAAACTTTGTTTCGATATAAATATTTCCATAAAGTAATGCCGGGAGAATCTTGGCACAAATCTTTCACAGTTGGACAGCGAAAGATACACATGTTCTCTTCTACTGTAAGACCACTGTCCACTAGTTAATTATCGTTGCACCCATTTCGTTTCCCTTAAATCGGACCTCATTCCAACACTTTCTCTACAACCATAAGACGAGAAGAACAGCATAATCAAAGTTATCTATGGCGTATTCAGTGCATGTCAAAGAGGCTACCATGATCAAACCCTCCGACCCAACCCCAAGTCGTTTATTGTCCCTTTCAGGTCTAGATTCACAGCTTTTTTTACGTTTCACTGTAGAGTACCTCTTTGTTTACAAGTCTCGCCCTGGTCTGGACCAAAATATTACAACATCTCGTCTCAAAACCTCGTTAAGTAAGATCTTGGTGCCTTATTACCCAATGGCAGGTAGAGTAAGGGCTAAGTCCGGTGGTTCAGGCCTAGAAGTGGTGTGTAAAGCTCAAGGTGCTGTGTATATTGAAGCTACGTCTGATTGTACGATCAACGACTTTGATAGAGCTCCAACTTACGTGACACAATGGAGGAAACTGCTCTCAGTACCTGTAACAGATGTTCTTAAAGCAGATCCAGTGGTCGTTGTCCAGCTGACGTGGCTCAAAGATGGAGGTGCCACGTTGGGAGTTGGCATCAATCATTGTGTTTGCGATGGAATTGGCGGTGGTGAGTTTCTGAACTCGTTAGCTTCGTTGGCTGCGTTTGAATGTCGACTAACTGATTTAAAGCCCAAACCCGTTTGGGATCGTCATCTTCTTGATCCAATAAAGCCTCCTCGTCCTTACCCCGTTAATCATCAGGAGTTCAACAGAGTTCCAGACCTTGGCGGGTTTATATCTCGCTTCTCTAAAGAGAGATTGATCCCAACTTCAATCAGTTTCGACAAACGTTGCCTGAATGAGTTGAAGAGAGTTGCTTTAAGTTTATCCACGACACAACCCTCTGGGTTGAGATTCACGTCCTTTGAGGTATTATCCGCTCATGTCTGGAGAAGCTGGGCTAGAGCTTTAAATTTACCTCCAAACCAAATGTTAAAACTTCTCTTTAGCATCAACATTAGAAACCGAGTTAAGCCCAGCCTACCAAGTGGATACTACGGCAACGCATTTGTGCTTGGCTGCGCTCAAGCAAGTGTTAAAGATTTGTCAGAGAAAGGCTTGGGGTACGCCTCATTGTTGATAAAGGCCGCAAAGGACCGAGTGAACAATGACTACGTGAGATCGGTTGTTCAATCGGTGAGCTTGTCAAGAGCGAGTCCTGACTCGGTTGGGGTTCTAATAATGTCGCAATGGTCAAGACTGGGGTTGGAGATGGTTGACTTTGGGATGGGAAGGCCGGTTCATGTGGGCCCAATTTGCTGCGAGAGGTACTGTTTGATTGTGCCGGTTCATAGTCAGACCGATGCTGTGAAAGTAGTGGTGGCGGTTCCTGCGAGTAGTGTTGACAAGTACGAGGGTTTGGTGAAGAGTCCACACAAGTGAGGACCATAGGATTTTGGCTCATTTGCTGACCTTACTTTTTACTATTTTGACTTGCATCGTTTTTACTCTCCTAAGTCCTAATCCAATGAGAACAGATTTGGTCCCTTGACGAAATTCAGTCTCAACCAACATATAAAAAGAAGTAGCCTTTAACATCGTATTGTTAACGATTTATGAAAAGTGAGATGTGCGTGATTTTAAATCAACAAAGAGGTGTCTGACTTCATCGCTCTTCTATTTTAAAGATTTTCGATAAATAAAAAAACACTAAAGGGGGTATCTCCTCGGCGATCCACCAAAAATCACTGTGATGGGGGCGTGCCTTGATATTTGCGAGCGAGATGGCTTACATACCCATCTATGACTATAAGGTCTATAATTAAATTTATGCCCAATTAGAAGTGTTCTAATCCACTTTGCTCCACTTTTAGCCCATTTTTCATGGGCCAGCCATATTCAAACGGGAATAGACAGTCAAGTCAATGGGTCAACCGTTAACCTGCATTACAAGGTGCAAGTGAGTGCGTAGCGTGTAAAGTAATTGACGCTCCTTTGTTATTCGGTTGAATGATTGACTAGGAAGGTGGGCGTCTCCTTCGTGGCAATTAAGTGTTGGAAATTCTAATTTCTCCCAGGCCCCTCAAAATCCTTTGGAAAGAAATGCCCGAAAGGGTGTCATTTCGTTAGATACGCTGACCATTTCACAACTCGAAAGTCGAAACTGTTAACTTTTTTTATGATATTGTTAAATTTTTAATTAATTCCCTATCTGCCAGGTGCCAATACCACTGAAATGTAAATGTGATTTTTTTTGGGTAAATAAGTAATGATATAAATTAAAAATTTATGTAAAACAAAAGTTTGCCAAAGATGGCAGCCGGTTACCTATCCTGAAGGAGCTACCAAGAAAGCATGAGAAACCCTAATTGTTCCTCAAAAAAATTAAAACAAGAGCATGCTAAACCACTGCTTACACCAAAATCATATCATTGATCATCTAATCGATAATACAACAATGCCTGCAAAAGATTCAAGCAACAAGCAATACAGTTCCTACTAATCCTCTCCTCTGATAACGGGGGACAAAGGGAGGGCAGCTGCTCATTTCCTGATCAGTAGTGAAAGCCATGCCTGATACTTGGAGGAATATTGCCGATGAGTGAGCTAAATTATGCTTGCCAATCCAACTTTCAGACCTGCAAAATAACTTAGAAGTAACAAGAAAACAAACCAAAACCCCTCTATTTACCTTCTCACAGTGTTTGAGCTAACTTGTTCCATTACTAGGAAGATCACTTTAGTAGTAATGTTGCTCACTTCCATGGTAGCATTTTGGAAGGTTCTAAGGTTTCTTTCAGACCATAAGATGTAAACAGTAACAGAAAGAAGGATGTTAAAGAGGTTAAGGTCAATGTTTCTGTGGCTTTGAGGGTGGGTAAACCAAAGTATGATGGATTGAAGGTTTTGCATGTGTGGAGTGTTTATCTAAAAGTGGCTGAGGCAATGTAACCAAATTGATTTGGAGAAGGAACAGTCAAAGAAGAGGTGATTGATAGACTCATTATCCAAGTAGCACAGGGAGCAATGATTAGGAATATAAGTATAAAGGAGCTGATCCTTAGTTTGCAGCTTATTAATGATAGCTAACCACAAAATAAAGGTATACCTTGGGTTAGAACCTTATGCCACACTAATGGATACCAAGGTACCTTCGGCAAAGGTGGTCTCATCAGGGAATAAGCTGAAGCATTGGTGTAAATTCTTGCAGGGCTTGTACTCCATTCTAATCGATCATGTTGAGACCAATCAGGCTAGTATGGTAAAGGTTCGAGCATGCGAATGGTTTCAATTGTAGCATCTTGCCAGCACCACATATTATCTCTAATAATATCAGCGACTTTTGCATTCATTGGAAATTCTGATCCATTGATAGTTTTAGGCATAGAGAGATCCTTAAGGATGCCTCTAGGGTGCCAAGGATCCTATCATAAGAAAGTAGAAATTCCATCGCCTATCTTAAATCAAAAATGGTTCCCAATAATATCCCTAACCTGAATAATTTTCCTCCAGCTTCAGGAACTATTATGAGACGGTTGGGCACACCAGAAGTTGTTCCTTTTAAAAATAATAGTATGGACCTACTTTACCCACAGAACTTCCTTATCATTGAAAAGAAACCAAATTCTTTTACCTAACAAGACATTGTTCCAAGTAGACAAATGTTTAATCCCCTAACCCCCCTCTGTTTTAGGTCTATAGATGTCATTCCATTTGACTTTTATATGAGTATTTTCCCCAACCTTGCCAGACCACAAGAAGTCCCTAAGTTTAGACTCAATTTCTTTAATGATAGAGATAGGAAGTAAAAAATGGCTGGCCCAGTAGACCTGAAAAGTAGATAAGACAGAGATTACCAATTGAAGTCTGCCAGCATATGACAAGGCCTTACGAGTCCATTTGTTAACTCCAGAATCAATTTTGTCCAATAAGGGAATACAATCTCTTTTAGTTAATCGACCTGTTAAAAGAGGAACACCTAGATATCGGATAGGAAGCTCACCCCTTTTAAGACCTGAAATAGTTTCCAACTGCATGGCCAAATGATCCACATCAACAGATAAAAAGAATTGGCTTTTGCTAAGGTTCATATCCAACCCTAAATAATTTGAGAAAGTTCTTAGGCATTTAAAGAAGGTATTCACCAAAGAAGTGTCAACATGACAAAACAATAACAAATCATCATCAAACAAGAGATGGGTGAGTTTTAGAGATTTGCATCTCCAATGGAATTGAAAAGTAGGATTATCGACTATTGTTACATTCAGGGATCGAGAAAGCACCTCCATACAGATAATGAACAGGTACGGAGAGGGAGGATCTCCTTATCTTAAGCCTGATTTCCCACTGAAAAATTTAGTAGGAGACCCATTGATTAGGATAGAGTAGGAAAGCTAGGTTACACACTCTTTGATCCACTTAATAAACTTAGGATGGAGCCCTACAACGTTCAGCACTTTGAGAAGGAAATCCCATTGAATAGAGTCGTAAGCTTTTGCCAAATCTACTTTGAAAGCACATCGCTTCTGCTTATTAGAGAGATGATAGTTATTAAAAATTTCTTAGGCTAAAAGGATGTTATTCCCTATACGGCAATTTTGGATGAAAGCACTTTAATTTGGGCCGATAAGGAAGGGTAAGAGATCTCGAAGTCTATTAGAAATGATTTTTTTAATCACCTTATAAATCATGTTACAATAGGAGATAGGCCTAAAGTACAACACAGTGGAAGGATGATTCTTCTTGGGAACAAGGGAAAGGAAGGTGGAATTCAATTCTTTGAGAAGCTTCCCATGTTTGAAAAAATCTTGGATGGCTTGAGTGATTTCATCTCCTATAATATGCCAAGTGTGTTTAAAGAAGAAACCATTAAAGCCATCCGGGCCAGGGGCCTTATTTGGATTGAAAGAAAAGAACACTTCCCTAATTTCCTGTAAAGTGACCTCAACTACAAGGCTATTTCTTAGGTTCTCAAGAATCAGATGGGGAAAGAGGGCTGCCACATATTCACTTGAAGAAACAAGGTCTTTCTTAGTACTTAGGGAAGCTTGGAAGAAATTCAGAAAATGTGTCTGGATTTTGTCTATGTCAGTAATCCGATGGTTATTGTGCACCTACAAGGAGTGGATATTATTACGGTTCCTATTTGACAGAATGGACTGATGGAAGAATTTGGTATTCTTATCCCTATCTCTAAGACACTGGATACAGGAAGATTGTTTGTAGAAGGATTCTTAGTCATTTAAAGCCTGAAATAAATTGGTCATTGCCTCTTGTTCTACATTGGCCAGATGAGTCCGATTAGGCAAAACTTTCATTTGGCCTCGGATATTATTGTGAAGAGGATGGAGTGCATCAAGCCTATTGGAAGAGAGCTATCTAAATCACAGCCCAAATTGATTCATTTATCTCAAATCTTTGGATTAGACTCACTTGGGACTTGAAGACCGTTGTATTAGGCTGCGCATTATCACTTAAGCCCAAGAGGAGAGGAGCGTCTATGATCAGACTTGGGAGCCCGTTGGACCAGACCTAGGTGTGCTTTTCTTATTATTCTAATTTGGACTTGTTTTAAGATATCTATATTTTGGGCTTCTATATATTTTAAGCCCAAGTCTTTTAACATTAAGCCTAGGTATAAATTTGTATGTTTTAGGGTTTTGGATTAACTTTTGATCATATTATTTCTTGTGTGCTGCCGGCTATCTTGAGAGAAAAAAAACCCTCTTGTTCTTTTCAACTTAGGAATTAAACATCACATATCAACTGAATCAGATTGTGGCGTGATTTTAAACAACTTTCTTGGTTTGTTCTTTACCCGTTACCTAGGTTGCTTGAGACAAGTTCTTCTTAAGGTCTAGTAGGTAAATTTGAAACCCTGTGTAACATATTTAATTTAGTTAATTCGAATCTATCCTCTTCTTCTTTCCTTAGATCCGAACAATCTTTCAATTCCGTAGTGCGTGTTATCCCCTTTTGATTTTTTGTTTCTCAGTTTCTCTCTCATAAACACTCTCCTTCATTCTCTCTCACACTCTCCATTCTCTCTCTCTCGTTCTCCTCTTTGGCAACTACTTCTCCCTCTCCAATGACAATAGACCCACCACACAGTTTTTAGCCCTCCTCCACGCGGATCATGCCACTACCGAACCACTTTTAGGCCTCAACCCTCCTCCACACGGACCACACCACCACTGAACCTCCTCCACGCATTTGGAATCACCAGATCTGGAATAGATCTAGATCAAACCCGACCCATCCCAAAAACCCCGAAGCAAATACATTGTGAAATTTTTTTGGTGCAATTGTTTTTTCTACATAATTGCATTTGTTATTATGAAAATGGGTTGGAACTTGGAATTGAATTGTGAATTGGATTTGTGATTTATGAATGGTTGAATACTTGAATTGGCATTGAATGAAATGCACGATTTTGTTTTATCTGGTTAGTGGTTTTATTTATGTCTGGTATGGTTGTGGTTTGGTTTATGTTGGTTATATCTTAAGTTTTTTGACGAAGTTGGTGAATGAAATGCACGGGAATTTATGAATTGAAAGTTAAAAGTTTAAACTTAAAACCAAGAATGTAAAGTAAACTTATTAGTATTTAAACTTTAAAGTAAATAATTAATTGATATAATATTTTGTTACATATTCTTAAAATTAGTATAATAGTATTGAGTATAAAATTATGCCATTGCCAATTACTAATAATATGGTTGTCGAGGAGGAGGTCCCTATAATGGTACGGTAAATCTATTCAATTGAATTTATGAATAGTTAAAATTTTCCAAATGTATAGTTGATTTGTATCTCAATTTTCTTCATTTGATAAATGCACGGATCTATTGATTTTTCAATTATCCATTAGCAAGTTGATTAGTTGATTGATTGGTAATGCCAATTAAATTGTTATGCATATCATAGAATAGACTAAGCAAGTTAGTAGATTTACTTTCGGATACCACCTAAATTTGTCAAACCATTGGTTAGTTTTATCATAAGAAGAGAAGACTTTGGTTTTTCTTTTCTTTCACTTTTTAAAGAGAATTGAAAAGATGAGGAAAGAATAGCAATATAGTAGAAGGAAAAATAAGTGTATTTTGAATTTTTGTGCAATAGAATACTATGACATAATTAAATGATGGGTCAAATCAAATTACTTGTATTCTTCCTTTATGGGTTTGGATTATACAGAGCTTTTGGCTTGAAGTAACATTTAGTTTTAAGACTTAACTCTCGATTTTACTATATACCAAATTAAGCACTTATAGTTAATTCATTGACTGTTATTCTCTTAAAAATTGATTATACATGCTAATATAAGGTCATGAAATTGAATTGTGTATGATGTAATCATATAAAATGAGTTATATTACATATGATGGACATGCGTATTATGTAATTGAAAATTCTTAGTATTTATTCTCATTGTCTATGTAACATGTAATTTTTTTAATCTTATGGTAATAAGTTTAATTAATAAAAATAATCTTTTTGTAAAAATATAAAAGAATACAACATAGAAGGTCATGGGACCGGGGTTATTCCTGGATGCATACTTGCTACAAATTATAAAAGGTGTCAATTCTTATTCCATCAATTAGAAATTTTAGAAGTTTTAGACTCTTTTTTAGTATATTTTTAGACAAATTTTGTCATCTTAAATAAATGCCTAAAAACTCCACTAATTCTTAGATTATTTAAGACACTTATTAAATGCGTCTTACAAACCTCCTTATTTTGTTGTAGTGAATACTTAAATTGTTAGTTTTGACTTATTGATGAAGTGTGTTAGTTGAAATTGAATTTTATATGATGCAATCATAAAAAATGAGTTATATTACAAAAGATGAACATGCGTATTATGTAATTGTATATGTTGAATACTTAAATTGTTGATTTTTGACTTATTGATGAATTATGTTGGATAAAATTGAATTGTTTTGAATGAAATTGAATTGTGTATGATATAATCATACAAAATGAGTTATATTATATAAGAAGGACATACGTATTGTGTATATTGAATACTTAAAATGTTAGTTTTTGACTTATTGATGAATTGCATTGGATAAAATTAAATTGTATTGGATGAAATTGAATTGTGTATGATGTAATCATACAAAATGAGTTATATTACATAAATGGACATGCGTATGCCATATTTTGTAATTATGTGTGTTGAATACTAAATTGTTAGTTTTTGACTTGTAAATGAATTGTGTTGGATAAAATTGAATTGAGTTGGATGAAATTGAATTGTGTATGATGTAATCATACAAAATGAGTTATATTACATAAGATGGACATGCGTATTGTGTAATTATGTATGTTAAATACTTGAATTGTTAGTTTTTGACTTATTGATGAATTGTATTGGATAAAATTGAATTATGTTGGATGAAATTGAATTGTGTATGATGTAATCATAGAAAATGAGTTATATTACATATGATAGACATGTGTATTGTGTAATGAAATTATGTGTTCTTTATTTTTATATATGTCTACATTTATTTTTACATATAAATGGAAGGAAGTTCAAATACTCTTGAACATTTAATCGCTTCAGGAAGATACAATAATCCAGCTTGGGCTCATGCTGCATTGGTACCCGGTATGAAGAATCATACTATTTACTTATTTTGTAACAAGCATTTGAAAAGTGAAGGAAACACCTGATTGAAAAAGCATTTAGATAGGGTTAAAGGAGATGTGAAACCTTATAAAAAAATAAGTCATGATGTGAAGTGGTAAATGAAAACCTTGCTTGAAGAATATCAACACCGCAAAGATAAAAAGGGAGAGATTGAATTATGAAATTGGTATTGGAAGTTTGTTTGTTAGTGTTCATGATGATATTGGAAATGTTGAAGGTGATATTGATGGTGGTAGTGTTCCTTCCTAGTAAGAAGCGAATGTTGCATTTGGATCTGATGTTAGGAAAAAAAGAAGGCAGATCACTAATTTTTTTGTACCACGAATAACTCCTGGAGTCCAGCCTTCAATTCGTAATGCTATGCAATCAAGAGATGTGACTCATAATGTAGATTTAGCAATGATTAGATGGTGGTATAACACATATTCAACATTCAGTGCTTCCCAATCTTAATATTATCAGCCTATGGTGGATGCTATAACATCTGATGGTCCGGAATATAAGCTCCATCTATTGATGACTACAGAGGTAGAATTTTGAGTTACTTAGTTTTTAAAATTAAAAGTTACTTGGGAGAAAGAAAAATGGATTGAGCTACTTATAAGTGTTCAATCATATGTGATGGTTGGACAAATAGGAGACATGAACTTATTATTAATTTTTTGTTTATTTTGTAAATGACTTAATGTTTTTGAAGTATATTGATGCATATGGCCTTGTTAGGAATACTGATAATTTATTTGAGATATTCGATGAAGTTGCGAATGAAGTAGGGCTAGAAAATAATGTTCATTTAATTACTGACAATTATTTAACTTATAAAAAGATAGGAAGAAGGTTACAAAATAAGCATAATTCTTTTTTTTGACTCCTTGTGTTGCACATTACATTGAAGTTATGCTGAAAAATATAGAGGATGCTAAGTATTTTCCTATTATTGATGAGGCTGTGCAGAAAGTAAAAAAGGTGGCCAAGTTTATCTATAATAATGCATAGGTGTTGAATTTAATGAGAAAATAATTTACCAATGGTAGGAATTTGTGTCGTCTTGTTATGATAAGATTTGCAACGAATTTCTTATCACTTGAGTGTTTTGTTACGATAAAAAAAGAGTTAAAACAAATGTTTACAAGTGATAAGTGAGTTGTATCTCAGCATGCTAGGTCTAATGCTGAATTAGAGATTTCCATAATTATATTAGAAGATAGTGAATTTTGGTCTATCCAAGTTTGTGAGCCTTTGATGAGGGTGCTTCCTTTGGTTGATAATGATGAAAAGACAACAATGGGTTATTTTTATGATGTCATGGAGAGGGTGAAGGAAGCAATCAAGACCAATATGAAGAATAGAACTTCTTTATATATACCTTATTTTACAGTCATCAATGATGGATGGGAAAGGCAACTTTCTTCTCTCTTGTTTACAGCTGGGGAGTTTTTGAATCCTAATGTCTATTTCAGACTAGGTTTTACAAAGAAAGCTGAAGTTAATAGGAGAATGCTATTCACTATTACAACAGTTGTTACCCATGAGATGATGCAAGATATCCTGAGCTCACAAATAGAGCTTTATAAGTAGTATTCTAGAGATTTTGGAATGCTAATTGCTATTTGATAAAGAGCAAAACTTTCTTCAAGTATTAGGTTTTTCCCTTTTCTCACTTATTGAAAATTAATTACCACTTAATTTTATTTATAACGCTACTTTTATTGTCTTACGACTTATAGTTTCTTAGTGGGATCAATTCGGAACTGGTGTTCCATAATTGCAAAAGGTTTGCAATTCAAATTTTAAGTCAATGTGTGAGAGTAGCAGGTTGTGAAAGGATCTGGAGCACATTTGAATCCATTCATTCCAAGAAAAGGAATAGATTGGAGCATTAGAGATTGAATGACTTAGTCTTCGTTCGTTAAAATTTAAAGCTTCAGGAAAGGTATGTTATTATCATTATTAATTTATATATAATTTCTTATAATTCTTAATAATTAAAATTTATTATTTATTAGGACTCTGAATAGAATAAGTAGTTCAGTAAATCCAATTTACATTGATAATATCGATCTTTTGGAGAATTGGGTTTTTGAGGAACTAGGTTTGGTAGATGTGAATGACTTAGAAGATAACCTTGGGCGAGAACGCATTGACATGTTATTTGGTGGATTGAAATTGAATGATGATGATGAGGCTACTCTCAATAGTTTTATATTTGTATGATGATTGCCTTTTTTCATATTAATTGTGGTTATTATTTATATGTGAAATATATGAAAATTATTGTTATTTCATATTAATTATGGTTATTATTTATTATTATGATTTTTGAAGACAGAGTTGATGTAAAATTATAAAGTATGCAGTACTATATACTAATGGACTATTTTGTAAATTTTAAAAAAATTCGTGGACTATTTTATAAATTTAAAAAATTACCTGAAATAGTACCCGATAATCTGATAATATTATATGAATTGAAGCAAACCTTGTAATAGATAAAAATTCCTTATTACAATTGAGTCCTCTTGTTATGTATATCTTTTTGTCATAAAACGTGCCTTTTATCTTTCGATATTGCTATCAATGTTTCATTTTATTTTGAGAACTCATTCGTTCCCACTAGCTTTATGCCTATTAGGGAAATTTTCCAAGTCTCATACTTGATTCAAGCTTAGAAAAGTCATTAATTATTTTATTGCTTGCATATATTCTTCTTTAACATAACCAATAAGAGCCTCGCGTACATTCCTCGAGTTATTATCTTCTTATGGGATAATTATGTGAATTTCCCCTTCTATTTCAAAATAACATTGGGGAATTATTCTATGATAACTTTGGCGCTTAAACATGGTTCATAAGAAATAAATTCATCGACATCTTAATTACTTCCACTCGGATCAAATGTGATAGATAAAATTTCAGTGGGTTGTAATCTTAACTGTCATTCAGTTAATTCTTCAAGTTACAGACTATTCCCACTTAGATAAAGTCCCTCTTTATTCCCATTGATAGAATCATTCTCACTAAGAGTTTCATATAGAAATAAGTCTTTTCCTATTTCATATAGAGATAAGTCATTTTCTATAAACATGGCATCTCGTTATTCAAATTCAATTGCTCCTTCTTTACCTAAATTCACTTATGAACACATATCCTTTTAAGTGTTTAAAGTATATAATTAAAGATATTTTTCATCCATCTTGGGCATAATTTTCCACATTTATAAGAGAAATCATGAATATAAGTGGTACACCCCTGTGGTCTTAAATGTTCTATATTAGGTTTTCATCCTATACAAAGTATTTGCTAGGTAAATCAATAGATAGTCTTGGTCCTATTTCAAATACGGGTGTAAGTAAAGACCCGATCATAAGTGATACAAATAAAACCCTAATAGTTTGAGCAATAGTGATAGTTCGAGTTACCATAATGTTGATCATTTATTCGGCATCCAAGACATTTAGAATTTCAATAATGCTTTTGATTTGATAAAAATTAAACAGACGTGATTATATCGATTATAATCATTTATAAAAGTAATAAAGTATTCAATCCCACACTGTGTTGTTACATTTATTAGACCACAAATGTTTGAATGAATTAACTGCAATGGACAGGAAGCTTGTGTTCCCTTTGCAAATGGCTTCTATTCCATTTTACTAACTAGATAATTTTATAAATAGGTAGATCTTATTGATTTAAATCACCAAATAAGCCTTCTTTAGCTAATCAACTTATTCGATTTTGATCAATATGACATTGTCTAGTATACCACAAAATTGAATCATTATTGGAATTACTAGATGATGTAAGTGAAGAACAACTTGTTTTATTGTTTGAATAAATAAATTCTATAATAAAAAAACCATATAAATCTATGACCATAAAAATTATATCTAAGATATAAAGCCATGCCACTGTGGAAATTTACATAAAAACCAAGACTTATTAAAACCAACATAGAGATAAAGTTTGTCTAATCTTTGGAGCTTATAACACTTCATATAGGATTAAGGATTGACTACCACTCATATCTAATTTACAGGTTTCAATGCCTTGTACAACATCCCTTGAGTTTTCTCCTACATAAATCCATCATGCTCTATATAGTAGTTTCCATAATTCCACGAAGTCATGTCTATCCTTTGCTACATGGTTGCTTGCTTTTGAATTTGTAATCCACAAAGGATGTGATTCAGTTAGAAGTACAGAATAAGAGACATTCATAAAACAAGTATCTATATAGTAAAATTGTACATTTATAGGCTTGTTATAAGTGCGAACAAAGTGAACTTTGTTGCTGCAATTAAAGAATTTGACGCTTTTAATGTTCTGCTTTTTAGAAGATGTTTCCTTTTCCATATTGACTCCACTTTGCCTTCTTGGAGTTTTGAGTATAGCGGATATTTCTCTCATCCTTTTTCCATTTGGGTTTATCATAAGGCTTATGCTTCTAGTTCATAGCTCTATGTGAGCTCTGCATATAACCCAAAGGACATCTTAGAGGCTTCAAGACATTTTTCTTCTAGTATGAGGTGCCTCGTAGAATCTCTCATTATTTTAATGCTGTCATTATGAGTTAAATGCATCTTCATATGCTCACAACTCTGAGGTAAAGAGCAGAACACCGTTTATACCTACTACTCATGTAATAATTCATGAACAACATCACACATCTCACTTATTATGTTTGATTTGTACCTCAAATGTTTTTGCCTTATGTGATCCGACTTTTCTTATATAAATCGTGAGTGACCTGGCTTTGGTCACTAAGGTGCCCTTAAAACATGCAGTTAAAGCGGACCACATGTACTTGACAATTTCATATTTGCGGCACTCACGTATGATAACATAATCCATGTTGTTTAGCAATGTAATACGAGCTAATGAGTTATTTTTCCTCCATATTTCATATCACGATCCTTTTTGCATTGGTTCATATTACCTTTCTCAAGAATATCCATGATTATGTTTAACGGTTCGAAAGCCTTTTATTCCTCCAGCACGTTTTAGATTTTTATGTTCCATATTTCATAATTGTCACCATCTAATTTCTTACCCTTTTTGAGTTCAACGATAATATCCTTTGATGCAGTAGTCATAACTGAAACACAAAGTTTTTACAGAAGAAAGAAATATTATACCTGCATGTCAATGTCATATCATGTGTATATATTGGCGAATAATTAGTTTTCAATTATTTACGAAATTGAAAGAGCATGTATATCCTCGATTATCATTCATATGACAATTGAATACCAATTAATGTACTATTATGAAGTAAACATTTATATTTTCTAATAAATTGAACAATATTGAACTTAAAATACATAAATGAACATAATTTATATAAAAATATATAATTATTCTATATTTAATTAGAAACTCAATTCTAGTTATTATGCAATCAATCAAATTAAATTATGAATTAGAAACTTATTTATAATTATTATTACACTAATAATTTTATTTAATTAGAAGATTACTTCTAATTATATATAGTTTGAATTAATTAAATTTAATCCAATTAGAAACTTATTTCTAATTAGGATTAAACTAATCAATTTTAAATTTGTAATCTGATATAGAAACTTATTTCTAGCTATTATTAAATTCATTCATATGCATAATGTATATAAATTAAGAAACTAGTTACTAAATATAATTAACCATATTATCTATCTATATATATATATATATATATATATATATATACACACATACATAATACTAGATGATATAAATCCAAACTTATAGCTCAAAGTGACCCATATTCTATTATATTTTACAGCCCAAGACACAAATGAACCCAGCCCATCAGTGATTCTATTTTTCCATTTAAGCATTTTATTTATGGCCCGTCCTACGTACGCCTACTTGTGTAACGCTGCAGTGTTTTTGAAAGTTTTAAGCCATTCTCTCTTTCAATCTTCTTCCCCTCAAGAGCAACAGCGGTGGTGATTGGAAAAGAGCATCCACAGAAGGCGGTCTAACGGGTTCCGATCATCGTTCAAGTGCCACCAAAAATAGCAGAGGCGATATTTCTCAAGCATCGTCACTAGAAAGGCCACTGTTTGAAAAAAAAAAACGTGGCCAAAGGAGTAGATGGAAACAAACACTGCTGGAGTTGAAGACCCACCAGCTCTCATCAACACTGCTTCACACCAGTACTGCTCCTGCCTATTGAATTCAACATTCCTTAAACCTAGGTTTTGAGTATTTTTTTTTTTTTGGTCAAACCCTAACCCATTGCCACCATCATTTATCCAGAGTTTGGGTAGTATGGTTGAAAAATTGGAACATGTTTTGGTTGTTTCCACTGCCAAAATCTTTTTGTGGAATTTTGTTTGTCTCTGTAGAGTAATGTGCTGGATATGTCTGGATACTTGGTCTTTATAGATCATTAATCAAACCATTTACAAACTCTTACAAGAAACCTTTATTTTTAGTTGCACAAATTGTCTCATATAAATTTTGTTAACTTTTCTTGAACATTTGTTAATTGAAAGGTTATACTTTAAAACTCATCAGATATGTCCTTTCATTATCAGGAAATATCAAATCAATTCTTCACTACAACAATTTGTTAAATGTAATTATTTGTATTTATGAAATCACATAATTTGATAAATTTAATTATTTATACTTATGAGAATCAAAATTTATACTTTAATATTATCATTTCAACTTAATCACCTCAAGCAAAATAGTATCATAATAAAAGTGAAAAACAATAGAAAATTCTAGAAAGTTATTCTCAAATAATTGTTTAGCAATAAAAAATTCATATAAATTAGGTTCTACAGTGTTAAATCTTTTGAAATTTTTTAAAATTTTTTTAAAATTTTCAGTGACTAATTTTTTAAGACTTAACAAAGCTACTTTTAATCTGACATTTGGGCATGGGCACAACAACACCCATGTGGATTGACCTATAACCCATGACCTTAATTTTCCTTTTTGAAGCAAATACCCTTTGCCTCCCTTGGTGCCATCTTAAAACAAGGCAAGCTTCTTATATTTATTTGTCTTTAACAATGCATTTTCTTATCGGTTCCGTCTCTCCCTAGACTTTAGTTATTTCGTTTTTCCCACACATTTTTTATGCTTTTCTTGCTCTCTTCAATACGCTCTTTCTTTTCTCACTACCAAAAATACCGTCGATACTTCAAGCAGTTTATGAACTAAAAAATCATTTGTAAGTACGTTATCTATTATTGTTTCATTCACTTTACAATTTCCAAATATATAGATTCTAGAATTTTTATGTATTTATTACTTCATCAAATGTTGGTCACCAATCTTCTTTACTAAGAATGATTTCCTTTTCAATTAGTAAAGCAAGTCAATTAGATCGTTGTTCTTGAATGCTATGGATGTTGGTCGGGTCGGTCGTGCTGGGCCCGAGCCCAGTCGTAATGACCCACAGGCCGATCGGTCCAATCTTCAAAGATC
>JAOTAY010000191.1:12466516-12485619 GCA_025629805.1 Erythroxylum baracoense
GGAAAGTTGTAGAGTTTCCTTTTAGCTTTTTATTGATACCAAATTTACAAATTTTGGAGTTTTGAGTAAGAAGATATAGATTTTTGAAGTTTCCCCCACGACTTTCAGAAGTCTTTCGAAAGTTGCGATCGTTCCATGAACGATCGCAACTTTCGCTGAAAGTCGCGATCATTCCATGGAACGATCGCGACTTGTCTCTGTTCACCGAATTCTTCAAATTCTACTTATCTAGGAAGGCACGAACTAAGTAGTCCCAAGTGGTGACATTAATCAGGTTGAGGGAATGGTACCAAGCTTTTGCTCTATTCCTTAAGGTAAAAGGAAAGAGTCTCATTCTTACAGCATCTTCGCAGATTTTAAGGAAATTGACAATATGTGCATTCAGGTCTTCGTTCGTTAATCCATAAAATTGGACATTTTATTAAAGCATATTTAGAAGGGCTGGTTTGACTTTAAAGGAAGCTATTTGCACAGGTGGCCTAGCTACACCTTGATTGACTGCATTGAAGCCTGATCTTATGAAGTCCATAAGGGTTCTCAGTTGATGCCTTTGATTCGCTCCTTGATCCAACTCTTACTGAAACTCCTTGGCCATTGTTGCTTTTGTGCTTTCTTCTTCTTCTTGATGTCGAGCTCTTCTAATTGAACGTTCTAGACGAGTGATGTCAAGCTCTACAGTTTCAGCTATGCGACTCAAACTTCTTGTAACTCTTGTATTCATGCAAAAGCACGGACATAAAAAAATGGAAAGAACAAAAAAAATAAAATTAACTAAAACGAATTAGACTAAGAGAACTAAAATATTCTTTGCCTTCCTCAACAACGGTGCCAAAATCTTAATCAAGGTAAGTTTTAAACTTATAAACTCTCAATATTCCGCAAGTGCACAGTTTATAGCGTAGTATTAAAGGTGTCGATCCCATAAGGAAGGAGAGTAATCTAATCCTAAAATTTAAGGCTAGAAAAATTATAAAATTAAAAATAAAAGATTCAACAGAAATTAATTACGAGAATTGAGTTCAACCAATCAAATCATAAATTAAACACAAAAGTATTAACAAGTGAGCAATATGCAATCACAATAGAAATCAAACTAAGGAATTTACCAGTTTATGAGAAAGGGGATTTTACTTATCATTAATGCTAGCCTAGTCGATTATGTGTCAATGAAGTGTCAGTTCTAGACTATCTTAGGGCTGATTACTCTCTCTCGGGTTACAATCATTAAACGTAAATTATAAACCCTAATCAAATTATGGAATTTACAATCTCTCAATTCATAAAATCTGAAGTACTTTAATAAACTATGGAAACATCACACGGGATCTCTCTCCACACAATTACCAATATGATTTGACACGGTTTCTATTAAATTACCTAACTTTTATTAATCTAGTTTAATCGTTTTTCATTCAATTTACGTCTTAGTTTATTACCGAATTATGCAAGAATGCAATCAAATCACGTCATTCATCTAATAAACACAATCGACTAAATTATCATTAAATCAAAATAAAATCCTGAACGAGATTTTAGAACATCATCAATATTCCAA
The DNA here is from genome assembly GCA_025629805.1 of Erythroxylum baracoense. Lineage (NCBI taxonomy): Eukaryota > Viridiplantae > Streptophyta > Magnoliopsida > Malpighiales > Erythroxylaceae > Erythroxylum > Erythroxylum baracoense. The sequence continues at coordinate 12,468,072 of JAOTAY010000191.1, forward strand.
ATCCGATCATCATACTATCCATCTCAATTCTATACATAAATAAAATCGAAACGAAAAGGAAATAATGACTTAGAATAAATGACAGAAGGCAGTGATGTCGGAAAACTTCTTGTTCCAGGAAGCATGTCGAGTTAGCTTCATCTTTGTCTTCCTTCTTTTTTTTTCCTCTCTCAGTATTCTCTCTTTAGGGTTTCAAGTGTGATTGATGCAAAAAACTTATTTGTGCTCCTCTTAATGTTCTTTAAATAGTCTTTTATGTTTTGGGTAACCTTAGGGTCTTTCTAGGATTTGAAAGGTCCAAAAAATCCCTTAAAACATGAAGTTTGTAACTGACTACACATCTCCCCAATGCAAGTCACCACCGTGGCCCATATCTGAGCCTTTTGTCATGATCATAGGTCATTGTTTTGGCCCAAATGTCTTCCAAAACTCCTCCGTTCTTCGATACTGACCCTGAAACACTAGCAAACACATCAAGGAACGTCAAAAACATAATATTTAAGCTCAAAAGCTTGTACTAGCCTATAAAATACTTACAACACAAATAATTAACAAACTAACACAATTCTAACCTAAACACAAACTAAATGATCGAATTAATGGCTAAACACATATCAAACTATGCCCTAAAACATAATGCAATTTACACTTATTAAGAAGCTTCTTATCACGACTCAGACACATCTCTGGAAGACTTGCTTAATATTATGACTGCTAACAATAATCAACTTCAACATAGTAGACAATAGTTCCAACAAGAAATGAGGCAAGTCCACCAAGATACTATGTCTAGACTCCATAATGTAGTAAACTAGATGGGTCAGATGGCGGAAGCTCTCAGTCTCCTTGAATCACAAAGCGATGAGAAGCAACCAACTTAACTTAAGGTGTACCCAAGGGGCATTAGTGCGGAGACCTTACGAGGTGAAAAGGAGCTTGAGAATCTTGAGAGAACTACTCAAGGAATTACTTGTGTCAAAGAAGTGGAGAAAGAGCTTGAAGCAAAAAAAGACATATCTTTTAGCTCGCAGGTAGATATTGAGTTCCAATTTGTTGTTAAAATTAACTCTTTACCTTTACCTAGCAAGTTGGAGAAATTAAACGAGGAAGAAAAGGGTGAAGAGACATTCCAAATATTTCAAGAGTGTAGGGACTCAGTAGAGATTAAGAATTTGAAGATAGGGCATATAACTGTAATACCTGAAGATCATAATTTTGTAACATGAGGAAAGTATGGAGTCGAGCCAGCGACACTAAAACGCGCTTCTTGGGAGGTAACCCAAGGGAAGTTAATTTCTTTTCCTTTACATTTTTGCATTTATTTCTTATATACACGTGTATTTATAGTTGTTTATTTTTACTTGTTTTTAAGTTTTCAATCAAAGAGAGAGAGAATCAAACAAACAAATAAACATTTTCTCTTTTTCTATTGCTTCTGGGATTGTAAAATCATGATTAGAGTTTGAATTAACTAGAAAATTCCACAACAACTTTAGCATTTACTTTTGCTTTTGTGATTGTTCAATATGCATTATTTTTAGAAGAGTAGTGACTAGTGGTAGACAAAAGTTAGTGAGATTTTGAGCCTTATCAGACTGAAAAATCTGTATTAGTCCCATTGCCTTTTGTTTATGTGTGACCTTCATGATATGTACATCATGATTTTGCCTTAATTTTCTATTCAAGACCACATTTTTATCACATGCATTAACATGAAAATGATTAGGCATTCTTTGTTTGTACAAGCTACATTAGCCAAATAACCCACCCATTTATATGAATTTTCCTTTATTAAGCTCTCTTGAGCTTTATTTACCTATTCTTTTTGTGCTAACCACAATACATGCTTTAAACCTTACCAAATGTCTCACCTAAGCCTTAAAGCTAGTGAAACAATTGTTGATTGTTGAGTTTGTGAAGTACAAAATTCTAAGTGTGGGGGTATGCATATATGTGGAATGGTTATAATTATTGGGATGTAGCTTCTTTCATGAAAAAAACAAAAGAGGAAAAGACAAAATAAAAAGAAAAAGAAAAAGAAAAAATGTTTAAATAAAAGTATCAAAAAGGAAATGCATATGTGTTGCAAAGTTATTTATGAGTAATCTTTCGTCATAAAGTTATATTGAATGAGTTACTTGAGTATGTTGGATATTAGGTGGGTGTGCTTTCAATGGTCACTACCTATGGTTACAAAGTCTTGTTGATGGTCAACTTTTATGAGTGATATATGCTCGATATGGTTTGTGGTATGAGAGCTTAAATTTGAGCTAAAAAATATGGTTTTTACATTCATCATAATTGATGTACACAATTGTGAGTGAATGTTGGTTTTTGGACTTGATGGTATATTGAGTGCTTTTTTTTTCACTAGCTTTGATGGCTTTTACACTACACTATCCTACAACCTTGAAAAGTCCTTTGATTCATGATTGTGCATGTGAACTTTAGTGGTGGAGAAATGAAATGATTTACAAAGTTGTGGAATGTCAATGATCATGAATGGTGTTTGAGAGTTCCCGTAAACCTATCTTATTTAAACACATTTTCCAAGTCTACCTCTAAATTGCTTAGTTTCTAAAAGTGATGAATGTTGATTAATCATGAGTAAAAGCATTAAATGTTAAATTCTTGTTATGATTTTTAAAAGTTATTCATCTTTACTTATGACTATATATTCTTAGGAAATATAGGAATTGAGTCAATGCTTTTGGGCCTATGATCTTAATTTTGATGCTTTTCCTGAGGGCGATCAAAAACTAAGTGTGGGGGAAATTGATATGTGTTTAATTGATTGTATATTTATTCAATAACACTTAGTGATTAATGATACGAAAATGCTTAAGATATTCACTTCAGTTCGTTTATGGTTTGAGGCACAATTCGGAAGCGAAAGAGCTAAAGTGATTCAAAAGCACTAGAATTGGGTCATTTTTCGAAGATTCACAGTCACTTGTCTTTATGGAGCAAAAAGAAGAAGATTAAAAGCAAGAAGAATACAAGAAAATGAAGAATATGTAGAGTGAAGAGCAAGGCATAGGAACACTCTTGGCACAATAGTGTGCATGGGCGTGAGACACCTTCTCATGCCCATGCGTGAGACATCTTCTCATGCCCATGCAAGGTGTCTCACAGGCGTGAGACACCTCTCACACCTATGAATGGTCACTCACAGGCATGAGAAGGGGGAAAATGTCCCATTTAACCCTATATCTTTAATATAAAGGGACAGAACATGTGACGGTCGAGGATTATGAATGTTTTGGTGTTTTCAGCTGGGAAAAGAGGGGAGCTTTCGGGAGAATGAAGAGGGCAATGGAAGCTCTCAACTATGAGAAACCCATGGAGGGTTAGACATCCCAAATTTGGTTCAGAGGTGACATCGACGTTGTAGGGTTAAGCATTCCTTCCTTGTATTTATTGTTTTCTTTCTCTCTTTAGGAATTGATTGTGTTATCCTATGTGTATAGATTTGGGTTTTATGTATGAATGATCGTATTCTCATTATTATTTGATTGTTAGTGTATGAAACCATAGCTAGAATTTCAATATAATATGTAATTACTATATTTAAGATTCATTTGTAGTGACTAATGGCTCGAAATCATTAAGGATAACATAACCTAGGTTAAATGATTCGAATGTATGTAGTTGTTGCTTAGATTGGTTTATTTTTCTCATTCATAACGCAGCTGTCTGATTAAACTTAGGGAGCTATTTCTAGGTTATTTGATAGTTAGGGTTAATTAATGAGCTCCTCTTAATTAACTACTACTTAAGGAAAAATTGAGATTAACAGAACTTGTTGTTAATTCACGATCAATAATCTAAAGAGAGGTATGAAGACGATAATTCAATGACATATGTAAATTTGTGCTTAGACTTAGATTAAACCAAAGACTCGAATTTCAAATCATTAATCAATTTTATTGCTTTGTTTCTGTTTAATTTTAGTTGTTTTTATAAATTCAATTTTATTTTGTTTTCTAATCTGCAATGAATCAAAACCTCCCTGTTTTACTTATGCAAATAATTTAGGAGAATAATTGGATTTAATCTCTGTGGGATCAACCTAAACTTGCCATTGTTATAGTTATAGGTTTAGTTATTTTGTGTAATGTTACGACACATTACCAATTTTGGGTGTCTCACGGTGTGGCCGAGAGTGTTCTTATGCCTTGTTCTTCACTCTTTATTCTTCATATTCTTCATTTTCTTGTCTTCTTGTTGCTTTTAATCTTCTTCTTTTTGCTCTATGAAGAAAAAATTAGTGTGAATCTTCAAAAATGGCCCAAATGTAGTGCTTTCGACTCACTTTAGCTCCTTCGCTTCCGAATTATACCTAAAACTATATATGAACTAAAGTGATCAAATATTCATATGAAAATGTCACAAGTGAATAATATATAAACAAAATGGACAAAACAACAAGATCATTTTCATAGATTTTAAAAACAAAAATAGAGAAGTGAGAATATTAACAAAATGATTTGGGACTTAGACACAAAAACCTCCCTGTTTTACTTATAAAGATAATTTAGGAGAGTAATTGGATTTAATCTCTATGGGATTGACCTAAACTTGCCACTGTTATAGTTCTAGGTTTAGTTATTTCGTGTAATGTTACAACGCACTACCAATTTTGGGTGTCCCACATCCATGAGACACTTTGAATGGGCGTGAGAAGATGCACGCCCATGCACACTATGATATGGCCGAGAGTGTTCTTATGCCTTGTTCTTCATTCTTCATTCTTTATATTCTTCATTTTCTTATCTTCTTCTTGCTTTTAATCTTCTTCTTTTTGCTCTATGAAGACAATGAGTGTGAATCTTCAAAAAATAGCCCAAATGTAATACTTTCGACTCATTTTAGCTCCGTCGCTTCATAATTGTACCTAAAACTATATATAAACTAAAGTGAGTATCTTAAGCATTTTTTTATCATTAATCACTAAATATTATTAAACAAATATTCAATCAATTAAGCACATATCAAATATTCATAAGCAAATGTCACAAGTTAATAATATATAAACAAAATGGACAAAACAACAAGAATCATTTTCATAGATTTTAAAAACAAAAATAGAGAAGTGAGAATATTAACAAAATGATTTGGGACATAGACACAAAACAATGACTCGAAAGCACATAAGAATCAAAAGGAATAAAATCAAAATGATGAAACTCATATCTCTAACTTCATACAAAAGCTCATGAATTCCTAAAAACAAATAATAATATCGTTGGTTTCCTTCATATATCTCCACTTGAGGTCTTTTTTATTGGTTTCTTGTCTTTTATGTTTACTTTTATATTCGTTAAAAGTAAACGAAAATCAATGACATCGCTTCCTCAATCTAATTCAATTTCAACTATATGAGACTTATACGAAAATGAAGCAAAGGAGGGAGGCAAGGAAATGCGATAAGGGAGGGAAGCAACTAGTAAGAAAATGCATTATGAAGGATAAAGAAGAAGAATAAGAAATTTACCTTAATTTTCAAACGACACAAAGGTGGCAAAGCCTATTTGTTCCAAAGAGGAAATTAGGTTATTTTGAAAAAAAAAGTTAGTGATAGGTTATGAGTTATGGGTCATGGGTCAATCCATACATGTGTTCACGTATCCATAAAACTTTCACATAGATGCCTAAGTATTAGGTTAAAGGTAGCTCTATTAGCTATATTAGTAAGAAACTAACAAAACTATTTTGACTTGAGTTATAAAAATCTTAAAATGCTAGTTATTAAATTAAAAATTTTAAAACTAAAATAAAAAATTTCAATAACTTTGATACTCTAAAATTTGTTATCTTTTTAAATTAAAAAATTACTAAATAAAAAGGTACCATGAAAATTCGTCTAATCTAACAAGCTAAGTTACACTAAATATAGGAGGTGTTAGCAAACAACTGATAAGTTATTTTTTAGCTTATTGACTAAAAGTTAGCTTTTTGACCATCTTAAAAAGCTATTGATGTGTTTGGTAAATGAATTATTAGCTAGCTTATTTAACCCCAATAAGCTGATTTCTAAAAGCTCCATAAGAGGAGCTTTTGGGATTAGTTGTTTGCTTAATGATAGTATTGTCCTCCACTCTACTCTCTACTTTTACTATGTGTGTTTTCAAAGTTGACTTTTTTTTTATCGTACAATTATGCTTTGAATTTTGGAAGAATGTAATAAAGAGGTTAATTAATCTTTATTTAATTTTATAATATTAATTTACATTTAAAAATACTATAATATTAAGTTCTTGAATATAAAGAGTCACATCAAATTAATATTTTTAGTATATAACTATTATATATTGTATCTGTGTCATACTATAATTATAGATATTTCTAATTTATTAAATAATAAAATTCATTCATATTATATGAAAAAATACTAATATGATGTAGCTCACTGCGTCATTTATATTAATAGAGAAATTAACATTGGACTATTATTATTATTATTATTATTATTATTATTATGTTTTTTATTAAGGATATAAACTTAATTTTGTAAAATTACATATTTAAAATCTAAATTCTTATAAGAATATTCAACGAAATACTAAAAAATATAATATTCATGCCGTTATAATTTTTTTAAAATTGTGCCCTTATAAGTCATTTTACACATCAACAACTAATACTAAATAGCTAATTTTACCTAGCATCTTTAATAAACAGTTGATGTTATCCGTTGGTCAAATAAGATGATATAATCAACTATCAGTTAACAACTAATGTAATTTACTGTTTGCTAAACAGGGCGATATTTTACAGTAAAAAGTAACTATATGTTTATTATTTGATGATTTAATAATAATTTGATTTTTAATAATAATTATTAAATAAAATTTAATTTTTAAATAAATATTTTTATTATTTATAAATTAAATGATTATTAATATTCACTAATTGTCGATTATATAATTTTTCTTTATAATAAATGAAATCAGATAATGATTAAGACACGTTTTATCCATATAGCTAAATCTAATTATATGAAGAATAGCCTTAGTATTCCAGTCTATTATATGAGAATAAATTCGGTAACTTCAGTTTACAACTGTGTTGATGATCAGAGTTTACCACTGAAAATAAAAATGTGAAGTGATAACATATAAAAATGAACGCCGGTGAAAGAAAAGTAACAATAAAAAGATGAAAACAGCAAAGTGAGCGCGGATCAGAGCAGCTCCCCTCCAACCTGACAAGCGCACCCATCGCTCATTCCAAAATGGACGACAAGGACCAGCAAAAAGTCACCTAAAAAAATACTATCACACCGTCGAATCACATATTTGCATCTCTCTGTCTCTGTTCTTCTGATGAGTCTGCTGTTTAATAAAACTTTAATATGAAGCTGCGTTTTGTGAGTTACGAGGCAATGGCTGTCACCACATGCCATTCGTCTTCATGAGAAAATTTACTTTGTAGCTCTTTCTTACGTTCAGACACCTCATCTCTTCATGCAATTTAATCGCAATACTTTCCAATACCTGCCCTCCTTCCTCCCTGAAGGGAAAAGCAATGTTTTCTTTGAATAAGATACATCCCAAAGTTGCACGATGTTTTCGTCCGACCACTCACAATTACACATTCTTGTTTCGGTTCTGATTTGAAAGTTTCCTATACAATTTGGAAATTCTGCAACATAACAATGTTATTCTCCCCTATATTGTTGGACTTGAATTCTTCTTAATTTTATTTGGAAATTTAATTAATAAGATAAGCTATTAATAATTAACGAACCTAAAATTTCATACATGCTACTGCGTAAATGTATAGTAGTTTGAGTCTCAGTTTATTTTTAAAAAAATTATCAGAAGTGAGTGATTGACGTTATGCGCTGTGACATAGTTCTTGATCAATAATAACATACCACATAGAAAAAATAAATATATTAAATGTTTACGCACCACTGAACAGTCTGAACTTATATAAACTGAAGGTCTATCCTGCAGTAATTATGTTTGACCGAAAATCAACTTTTCAAAGCTGTCAAACAATACGTGCAGAATTGCTTATTTCCTATGAAGTAATGTTAACGATTCTCTCCGAAGCTCGAAGTTTTATAAAGGCGACTTCTACTTTCATCCTACTGACTTTTACTATTCAGTCCAAGGAGTCACGGAATGGGTCTTTTTCAAGAGTCGCATTGGAATGCGAAAAAACAAAAGTCTGCGTTTATTTATGTTATTATTTCTATCTCCAATGTTGGATATTTACGAATATGAAAACTATATGTGATCAACATCGATCTTTAACCGCTTAAATTTAATAACTAAGTAAATTAGAAGAAAATATCAAGTTGACAATCATGAACTCGCCCACAATGCATTAGACTGAAGGGAAAGAATATCGGGTGCAAGTTATGTCAAAATTTGAAGAATTATTTTCTTGCAAGTTAAGATTGCACCCTCTTAAAAGTCTATACCTTCATGATGAAGTAACCTAAGGAAAGAAAACGGCAAAGAAAGAGAGAGTAACTGAAGCATCTGAGTATACATGCAGTAGCCGGAATTTCAACATCACAGGAAGACTAAAGCAAGTAAAAAACTTGATCAAGTAATAAGAGGCTTCTAAATATCTTCTCCAAGTCCTATTATATGATAAGCACCAAGCAGCAAGAACAACAGCGTTTTAGCTTTTAATGCTGACAGCTGCTGGCTTACCCTGAAACTCTGTTGTGTTATACTCTGCTAGTATTTTTGCGACCACACATGAACGTGATGCATCAAGACTTTGCAGCATTGCAGCACAGTTGAAATCCAGAATCTTCAAGCCGGTAGGATAATTCATTCGGCATCTTCTTGGCCAATCTAATTAATTAGTATACAAAAGATTTACTTACTAGTAATTAATATCAGTTTTCTTTTTCTGACGATTCTCAAAAAGACTTGAAGTCCAGCAGTAGGATTAGGTATAGTTTGAAGGATTTGCTATACTTTATGTGTTGTGCGAATTCCTAATGTTTGATCAAGTCGGTCAAGAAAACGGATTGGTCAAAACGTGTCTCAATTAACGTTTTATGAACTTATTTAATAAAAATAGATATTTTGAATTTCTTTTACGTACTATAAAAGTTTTTATAATTCGTAAATTTTTTTGGCTAAATATTTAATTAGAAAATCAATTCTTAATAACAAGCTTAAATCTCGTGTGTTAACTCAAGGATCCAGCATCAAATTTGAGAATCTAATATTTAAAAACATACAAGACAAATAATTGCTGTGGAATATGAATTTATGGGACTTGTTTTCCATGGTTAAATTCAGATTGGAACAATTTCCAATTTCGCTATGTATTTGCAAGCATAGTATAGGAAGCAACGTCACAAGAATTTGATAGCCTAAACAGTCTAAAATGGACGTGAGGGTGAGAAACTAGTCAATTCGCAGCATTGGGCCGAAATGTTTTTCCCTCAAATGAACTTCCCACCAAGAAAGCAGAATCAAAATTATAAAAATAATTCCCCATTTTCCTAAACCAATGGGCAACACTTTAGCCTGTTTTCTTCGTCAAGCAGCAATCACTTTCTCTGTCCCTGTAATGTGTATATATGACCACCGCTCTATTCAACCATTTACACACATGACATTAAATCAACTAACAGACCCATCTTACTTTGACAAATCAATACAAAGAACGAGGCCTCTCCCTAGTCTTAAAAAGCTACACCAGTACTCTTTCCATGGACAACTCTGATCATCCCCACCCTCCCCAAGAAACCACCATACCCACCACCACCACCAAAGACCACAAAAGCATTGACAGCAATCCGACAACCTCAAACAGCGAAACAAACAGCAGTAACAGTAGTGGAAGGAAGTGTAGAGGCAAAGGAGGGCCAGACAACAGCAAGTTCAGATACAGAGGAGTGCGGCAGCGAAGCTGGGGTAAGTGGGTAGCAGAGATCAGAGAACCCAGAAAGCGAACCCGTAAATGGCTTGGCACCTTCTCCACGGCGGAGGAAGCGGCCCGTGCATATGACCGCGCCGCCATCATTCTGTACGGTTCTAGGGCTCAGCTAAATTTGCAACCTTCAGGGTCTTCTTCGGCTCAGTCTTCTTCTTCTCGTGGCTCAAGCTCTTCATCTACTCAGACACTCCGTCCTTTGCTTCCTCGTCCCTCCGGTTTGGGCTTGAGTTTCTCTCTTTCAACTTCGATGTCTTCTCCGACAGTAGGTGCTTCATTGGGGTGTAATCCATACGGGGTTTATTGTTCAAACGATGCAGTACCATGCCCCAGCTACACGATGCAAAATCCACAGCATATTGTGGATAGACAATATCAGAATCAGCATTGTTATTCACCGTTGGATGGGATTAATGTGAATTCTGTTAACGTCCCTGATACTGCAACGAGCGATTGTCAAAGTCTTACCCGTCAACAGTACTACCAAGATTATAACCACCACCAGCAGCAACAAGATGGTTTACACCAGGACATGTGTTCGTTGGTGGGTTCGGTGCGGTCTAGTTTGTCTATTTCGAGTGATACTCAACCTGTTGTTGCTCCGGTGACTGGTCAAGATCCAGTGACGCATGTCGCAGATGGATCGCCGCCGATGTGGCCTTCGGTGCAGGATGATGATGAGTACCCGTCGTCGATTATTTGGGACTATGGAGACCATTCTTTCTTCGATTTTTAAGGTTGATGGAAGATATTGCATGGGAATACTTTTAGATACCAAACAATATTTCGATTTTTGGAATGTTCCAAGAGTCTGGAGGATGATCTGCCCTAATCCTTGCATGCAAGGTTTTCGTTTTAGTTCCATCAACGTTTCAAATATATACAGTATCAACTGCCACAAGTCTCTTCTGATCTCAACCAATCGTAAACCAAGCTACAGCAAGGTGGATTAGCTTGATTGGGAGGGCGATGCATTTCTGATAAGTGCAAAGCAAGAAAAAGTAATCGATCAATTTTTTTTTTTTCCATATGTTAACTGGTTCCTTAATAAGGTTAGCAGACAAGTGCTCCAGGTAAGGGTACTTTGCTGTCAACAGGTAAGTCATTGAGATTTATATTCTTTTATGGGTTTTAAGGGTGGATTTTGATGGTTATTGACCCATTAGGGTTTTTGTATGCAAAGCATGTTAGTTTGGAAAGGACATCAACAAAAATTCTATCTTCCTTAATAGTACTCTTGTTCAAGTGCAGATCTCCGTTCAATAAAAAAAAGGGAACAGTATTCCGTAATGTCAAGTTCCTCGTATGTTTTGGTTAATTTGTGGCTAAATCACGTTTTTTAGTCCACTACAAACAATGGGTTGATAAGTATACTTTATATTTCACGGCCATTCCCAGTTTCATATTCAAAACAAATTTAAAAATAGAGATTACATAATTTCGTTCATTTCTTCTTTCAGACTCTTAAATTATATTGAAGTGCATTTTGGAATCTTCATAGAAATGTTGTCTCAGGAGTTATATTATGCAGCCACAGTGAAGCACACATAATATATATGCCCATGCCCGTGAGAAACATGTTTGTCAATATATTTTGGATTGGATATAAGAATGATGCCTACTTCTTATGGTTTAATTACCACACTTTAAGTAAAACAAAAGGAAAACCACAAAGAATCATAATTAGATATACATTTTGTGTCATTTAAGCAGTGCAAATCTAACAAAGTCGCGTTTTGTTTTGATGGTGTTTACTTGATATGTACTACAAAATGTACATACTTTTCTTTCTTATTCCCCTTTTAGGATAACTTTTCTTTTTTTGGAAGTTAAGTAAGTAATATATTCAATCAAAAAATGGAAATTACAAAGGAAAGATATACAACTCTTATAGTTAGAGTTTATACAAAATATTCAGCTAGCTACTCAACTTTTCTTAACTAAATACCAACTCTTGCTATATACTCAATTGTTGCCTGATTCGATCGGATATAAATTGCATATAGGACGTTGAAATGCACTAGTATGGCAAAATCAACCTTGAACACTCTCTAATCCATTTTGCTTTGCCAGTTTAGATCATTGACCCAATTCAAGCAGTCTTTCCAAGCTGTTTTTGTCTTGTAGGTTGAAAATACGGAGAAACTTACCCCATAGCTGTCTTGTGCAAAAGCAATCAAAGAAGATATGATCTAGAGGCTCATCTTCGCCACTGCATAAAGGGCAAAATCTGCCTAGAATATGGAATTTTATTTTATCTCTAGTTCCCAGTTTTTACCCAGTTGCTAACTAGAGAATGAACAAGCAAGCTTGTGAAATTACAGATCTACATGTCAGCTTGTCAAGAGGAAAACTGGTGAGTGGACCAAGTAGTAGTTGTTTACATTATTGCGCTGTAAGTTTATGTGACTTGTGTAATTCTCATTTGACTTCATCTTCTAGCCTCTAATCTAGTGAATAAGTTGGCATCTGCTCTACAATTGGCATGGTTCTTTTGCTCATATGGAATAGCTAGACCGCTGCTATTTTGAATGAGTATCTGCACCTTGGTATCTTCTGGAATTGATTCTTTCAAAACTGGAAAGCATTGAGTGTTATATAAAGGCCTTAGTGAATGCCAGTTATCAAAGTAAAATTTTTCTATTTTGCCCATCTCTGATGTAATGATGGATATGAGGATGCATAAATGACTTGGTGAGTAGGATTTGTTGGAAAGTGTAAGACTGAGAACTTTTTTGAGAGATAGACCATGTGCTTCTGTGTTTGCCATAAAATATATGAACCCATTTAACCCATAGACGTTCTTTATTACAACAAATTCTCCATAGCCTTTTAGCTAACAAAATCTTGTTCATTCTAAAGGCTGAGTTGATCTTTAATCCACCATTTTCTTTTGGAAAACAAATAGTACTCCATTTGACTTTGGATATTTTCTTCGTATTTGAATTCTGTCCACGCCATAAGAAATCCCTTATACTCTTGTCTGTCTTCTTTAGAAGTCCTTTAGGGTAGCTAAATGTGACAATTAATAAAAATGTAGATTATTAAAAATGGAAATGGCAAGCTGTCATATACCGTTATAAGACTGATATTTGTTGCACCAATTGGAAATTCTTCTATGAACTTTGTTAATGAGAGTTCTACATTCAGCTTCTTAGTGGAGATGGGAACACCTAAATAATTGAGTGGTAGCTGATGAATGGCAAGTTCTATGCTCATGATCACATTTGATGTGGCTTCAATACTTTATGTAGATAAATAAGTTGAGCTCTTTTGTGGATTGAATTTCAGCCTAAATATTTCTTGGAATCTCTGTAAGGAAGTTAAGATTACTCCGATTGAATTAATATCATTAACACATAGCATGAGCAAATCATCTGTCAATAGAAGTTGAGGGATATTAAGCTCTCTGCATCGATGGTAATATCTGAATTTTATGCTTTCAGCAATGCATAGCTCTGTCAGTCTTTAGAGCACTTCCATAGTAATTGCAAATAGATAAGGAGATAGTGGATCTCTCTGCCTTATTCCTCTAGCTGCTTTATAAACTTGGGTAGACTCACCACTCATTAGCATTAAAAATGATACATTTGACAATCATGTATCCATTCAATGAACTTGCTAGGATATCCAAAAGTAAGGAGTGAATTGATGATGAAGCTCCATTCCACAGTGTCATATCCCTTGGTGAAATATATTTTGAGAGCACAACTTCTTACATGTTCTTTAGTGTTGTAGTCTTTGAACAATTCTTGCGCTAACATGATATTGTCTCTCATACTCCTACCAGCGACATAAGCACCTTGATTAGAGTTGATCAATCCTAGTAAAGTACTCTTCAATCTGATAGCAAGGATTTTGGAGATGATTTTATACACCATATTGTAGTAAGATATTAGTCTATAATCATTCAATCTCTTAGGATTTGGGATTTTAGGTGTCACACCCACCTACTCCCCTAGAAGGATAGGATATGCGGATGCCACCCACATACATACAGAACTTACATATGTCAAACACAATCGCTTACATGCATTTCTGAAACTCAAGCAACACATATTATGATCCATTTAGAACTTTTGTAGAACCAAAACATATCAAACATATTGTTGTAAAATCCCAAAACATGCCATACATACAAAAGTCAACCCATATTAAGGTTATTACAAACCAGTAATCAAAACACAAATTACAAAGTCTCTTTACAATGAAATACAACTTAAACCAAACATAGATATACATTTTTCCTGAAACAAAAACACTAGCTACTTTGGCCACTGCGGTTGTCCTTGTCCCAATCTTTAAACTCTTCTATCTAAACCTACACGGGGCAAATTCACCGTGCTAAGCATATAGCTTAGTGAATAATAACTAATCTATATATAAAGTAGTAACTCATCATACTGAATCATGTAATAGCATAAGCAGGTATTAACAAATTAGTTTAACAATAAAACAGACATAATGCATTTTAGAACATATTTTATAGTTAAACAGAGCTGAATATCAAAAAAGGGTATAAACCCTTCAAAATTAGAATACAATTTTGTTTATGTCAGAATCAAACATATATCAGAACATCAAATCAGATGACTGCTAAGCCATTTACAGAAGTAGGTAATGGGACTCATACAGAAGAGACCGAAGTCTCAACATCTAAGTGTCACAGGAGCAGCTGCAGACCCTTCTAGGCATGCCTATTTACCCACAACTAGAACTCAACAGTTTTAAAACAAAACAAAGTCATTTCAGACACTTCATATGCAAAGCAAGTAGTCAATCATATTCACACGTAAGTAGCACTTCCAGTGATATAATCATGCATCAAACGCCTAGGATAATCATTGTCTGGAATTCTAATACAATCAGCATAAATCAAATTCAACAAGCAGAATAAAGTAAGGTGTGACCATCTAAGATTACTCACAAAAGCTTCCTTATTGCTTATTGCCTCAAAGTCCCGGCAATATCTGGAAGTGGTCACTCTATACGTTCCTCTATAACATTTAACACATATACAAATCACTATTGTGCATGATTAAGCATTCATTCATGTATAATAAATATGTATGATGGGTGTTTATGACAAATTCTCGGGTATGTT
The DNA here is from genome assembly GCA_025629805.1 of Erythroxylum baracoense. NCBI lineage: Eukaryota > Viridiplantae > Streptophyta > Magnoliopsida > Malpighiales > Erythroxylaceae > Erythroxylum > Erythroxylum baracoense. The sequence goes on from JAOTAY010000191.1 coordinate 12,483,094, forward strand.
TCCTTACTAAACTGATGTAAACATCAATTGTACTTTAAAAGTTCCAAAATTCATACACTCATTCATTATTCCAAAATTCATACGCTCATTCATTATTCACACACTCATTCACTATTCCAGCTTTTGCTGAAAGTATCACATTCGGGTCAACTTTGTATAAGCAATAAGATCAAGAAAATGATGTATTTCTATAATACTTTCTTCTGGACAATTGTTCCTCTGTGTCTTAAGTCTATTGATACCAAGATCATTCAATTTGGGTCAGTATTTCTAAAGTTATCTCCAAAATACTGCATACTACTCCCAACTAATGACAGAATCTTAATTTCAACTTTAGGTCAAATTTCATTATCCTTCGGGACAGAAAAAAATTATATTGCTTAATGAAATTTGTAGGCATATGAGTTTAGTTTAATCCACAATAAAAATCACCACATTTGGATATCTATAGTTCAAGTTATAGCCTAAAAATCGACGACTATTTAGTGAAACCAGTACAATTCATTCACATCTTACACTATCAAAACTCTTACTCCAACATTTATCCTTTTTACCACAATTCCACCTTAGTCATGCCTCAATTACACATCCATTTCATGTCTAGAATTCAATCCATCAACAAATCAATACACATTCTATCAAATCAAGCATCAAATACTTCATAGGATAACATGCAATTAAGACTAGTATTCTCATACCTTCTTTAACACAATTTCCTCCTTCAATGAGCAAGCCACTCTAGCCTTTCAAACAGAAATTACAACTCCAATATTAAGAAGACCAAGAGGATAGCAACACAGAACAATGGCAGGATCTAGCTTTCATAATGCAGTAGCATGCAACTTCGTTAAGTGAAGAAGATGACCCAAAAATGCAAGCAGAAAATCCAGGAGGTGTGAGTGACAGAGGGAGTTTCGGTGGTGTGAGAATAAGTTGAAGAAGAACTCAACAAAACATAACACCCCAGTAGAAAACTTGTCTTCTCTCCAAGCTAGGTGTCACCAAATGGTAACAACATGTGTCTTCTTGCATGTTCTACACTTGTCCCAATTAGGACCGCAATTTGTCACCAAGAATTAGTCCTTGTATTAACCATTAATAAACTATATTGATTTAGGCCAAATTTGACAAATTTTTATTCACGAAATTGTAGCTTATCCTCTTAGCTTTCTAACGGTATAAAGTTTGTAATTTTTGGACATCAGAATCAAAAGATATGACACTTATAAGTTTAAGTGTCACACTTAGATGTCACCAAGCAATTAACCACGTATAAACCATAAAATGTATTGATTTAGGCCTAATTTGATAAAGTTTTTTTCATGAAAGTTGTAGCTTATCCTCTTAGCTTTCTAATGATATAAAGTTTGTAATTTTTGGATACCAGAATCAAAAGATATGGCACTTATAAGTTAGAGTGTCACATTAGTTTGCAAACAAACACTAGATGTCATTGTAGATGTCACAATTGGTCATGCAAAAAATTTACTTCAGGCTTGGATTTTTAAGAACTTTCAAGCCTTCTTTTCAATTAATCATCACCCAAACCTTATGTAATGTATCCATGACATATATTCTGAGACCCGAGCCCAACATTAATACCTTAAGTCTTTAATGAAGACAATAAATTTTAATTATTTAAGTATGATTCTTTAAACCATAATTTAAGATATATGCAATACATGTTCAATGAAACATTCCAATTATGGTACAATTTGGGGTCTTACAATTATTATTGTTATTATTATTAACATTTTTAGTATTATGTTTGTTATTATTATTAAATTCGTTAATGTTATTATTATTATTATTATTATTATTATCATCATCATCATCATCATCATTATCATTTTAATTTTGATTATTTTTTGTTATTATTATTTTGGTTATTAATTTAATTTTTATTATTGTTTTTATTATAATTGTTGTTAACCAATTCCATGCCCATACTATTTTACAGATTCGGTCTTTGTCTTTTTGCTTAGAGTCAACAATCGTATACAAATACTATACATCTTCAGGTATGCAAATTATTAGTAGCCTTCATTATTTTATATATCAGTTGTCGTTTCATTCTGTTTTATATTGTTTACTTAATTGCTGCATATGAACTGGAACAACGTTGTTTGCTGCATGTAAAATTAAACAAAAGTTTTTTAATCCTAACATAAAACCAAAAATGCATATTATAACTCTGTTATCTTCTTGTGTTGTCTAGCTAAATAGATAAGAGTTGGATATCTTATCGAAAATGGTCAACTGAATATGTAGAAGGAGTTAAGAGTTTCATGCAATTTGGTAAGGATTAAATTGGTGAAGGTTGTAGCATTCGTTGTCCATGCATTGATTGCTTAAACTTGGACTTCCAAAGTCAAATTGTGGTATATAATCACTTGCTTATCTGAGGTATAGATAAATTCTATAGTCCATGGCTTTATCATGGTGAACATAAGGAAGCAAGTTGTAGTAGAAGTGTCGGTACATCTTATGATGTTGATGATAGTAATGATGTTGATGATTGTGATG
>JAOTAY010000191.1:12492338-12523501 GCA_025629805.1 Erythroxylum baracoense
TGTCTTCTCTCCAATGCTAGGTGTCACCAAATGGTAACAACATGTGTCTTCTTGCATGTTCTACACTTGTCCCAATTTGGAGATGCCATTTGTCACAAAAAATTAGTCCCCGTATTAACCATCAATAAACAGTATTGATTTAGGCCGAATTTGACAAAGTTGTCTTCATGAAAGTTGTAGCTTATCCTATTAGGTTCATTTTAAGCCTCAATCAAGTCCAAATGCACTATAGTAAGTATCTTATCCTTATTTGGTTCAAGAATCACACAAAATAGTATTTTCTTCACTTCAAAGCATCTCCCACGATTATGTATACAGCTCCTATGATCATGGGATGGGTGAACCAAAAGTTCACCATGTTGAGTTTGTCATGGTTGCATGCATCATATGTATGCGTTTGTAGCAGAAATGTCAGAATCTAGATTCCAACACCATGACAACCCAAAAATCACAGAATCATACATGCATGCATAGATATGTAAAGAACATGAAATATAAAACATTTTTACCTTTTTGTTTCTCTTCCTTCTTGTTTCTTCTCCTCGTTTGGGTTGTTGCAAATACCAAACCCTTCCTTGATCACCCAAGAACACGTAAAAAAGATGAAGAAATAATGTAAAAGGGTGATTTGAGCACCAAACTAGATGAGTTCTAGTAGATGCTCAAAATGATGGAAGATAGATCAAGAATATTGTTGCATGCACTTTGATTTATGCAACAATTGCATAAGTTGCAAGAACAAGGTTCTTGATACCTATCTCTCACTCTAGAACTCTTCTAGAGCCCTTATACTCTCACTTGAGTGTGTAAGAAGTGGTAAAACCTTGTGTACATAAGTGAAGAACTTACTTATGTACCATTTCGTGCCCTCTGTTATGATCATGGCCTTTTTAAAAAATAGGCACGCCTTTGGCCACGATCGTGGCCTATGAATCGCCTACTTAAATTTGGCTATACACACAATATTTTTCATCCGATCTTTTATAAGTGTGACCCTTAGGTTTCCAGTTATTTTAGCCATTTGAATTAGACCCTTAGGTTTCCGGTTATTTTAGGCATTTGAATTAACTCTTAATTCGAGCAAATCATGAATAGTTTCGTAATGCCATTTGCCGTAATATAAGTGGATTAACACATAAACTCTAGTCCAAGTGATGTTAGTTCTTATCCTGAGATCTCATTACTCTTGTGTGTCATTAAAGACTCTCTTCATCACATATAACTGCTTTAGCTAGAGACTCTCAGGTAGTGACCCTAATAAGAGGCCATAGGTATCATCTCCTTCCATTAGAAGTGGTGAATCCTTTCTTGACTACCCAATTACTTCGAATACTAATAACTGTACCTAATCACCACCTTAAGAGCAACCTCATCATCTTATAAGTCACATAATGATAAGTGTTTCAAATGTTAAGGATTTGGCCATATTGATTTTCAGTATCAAAATAAAAGAGCTATGATTGTTATAGATAATGGTGACATAGAGAGTGTTAGATCATGTGATGATAAGATTCCATCATTTAAGGATTATAGTGATGTCGAATTTGAGGGACATATCTGAGGAGATATGATAGTTACTAGTTGTGCTATTAAAATGCAACCTAAGGAGGATAGAAATGAGATACAATGTGGGCATATTCGTCATATTAGTATCACTTGAATAATAAGGTGTGTAGCCTAATTATTGATAAGAATAGTTATAGCAATGATGCTAATTTTTTGGTTGAAAGAGTGAACATCGCTATATTAAAGCGTCCTAAATTTTATAAGTTATAATGGTTGAATGAACATGAAGAAATTAAGATGATAAAGCAGGTGCTAGTGGAATTCTTTATTGGTAACTATAAGGACAAGGTTCTTTATGATTTGGTACTAATACATACTATTCATATACTCTTGGGGCGCCCGTGACAATTTGATATGAATGTCACTTACAGTGGGTATAAGAATAGATACTCTTTTGAAATAAATAATTGAAATATTGTATTAAAACCTCTCAAATTATAGAAAGCATATGAGGATTATATGAGGATAACTAAAGAGTGTGAGATGAGAAAAACAAGTTACTACTCAAGAAAAGGTAAAGGGTAATAAAATAGGAGAATGTGTGTATGCAATAATGAAAAAATTCAGAGTGTGGAGCATAAAGTAGAGAAAAAAGTGAGAAACTTAGTGCTTTTACAAACAGTGGTAAGATTAAGAGTATCGTATTTGCAAAGCAACAACTATTTCTACTTTTGTACAAAGATGTTGATTTCTCAACTAATAATCATATCCCTTCTTTGGCTACTGTGATTGTTTCTTTGTAGTAAGAATTTGTAAATCTATTTCTCAAGAAAATACCACATGGTTTACCTCCTTTAAGAGGTATAGAACACCAAATAGACTTTATTCCTGATTCATCAATCCTAAATAAACCAGCCTATGTAGCAAATGTTAAGAAAATAAAGGACATTTAAAGGCAAATGGATGAGTTAGTGAATAAGGTATTCGTAAGGGAGAGTCCTTCTCTATATTTGGATCCTGTAATTTTGGTGCCAAAAAATGATGGAATATGGCACATTTGTGTTGACTATCGAGTCATTAATAAAATTAATGTAAAGTATGAAAATCATACCCCTAAGTTTGATTATATGGTTGATGAACTCTATAGTTCGTGTATGTTTTCTAAAATTCATTTAAGAATTGCTATTATCAAATTTACATGAACGATGGTGATGAATGGAAAACTACTTTTAAAATAAAATATGGTTTATATGAGTGATTAATGATATCATTTAACTAATGCATCTAGCACTTTTACAAGGTTAATGAATCATATTTTATGTTCTTTCAATATTTTCGTAGTTTAGTTTGATAATATTTTAGTATATAACAAGAACATATACGATCATGCTAAAAGTTTCATTATGATTTTCATATTCTAAAGGGACATAAAATGCATGATAATCTTAATAAGTGTGTGTTTTGTATGGAATCCATAGTTTTTCTTGGTTTTATTATGAGCTCATGTGGAATAAATGTAGATGAAGGTATGCTAAAGGCAATTAAGAACTTAATTACACCTAGGAAGTTTTTATGGATTAACAAGTTTAATAGAAGGTTTATAAATGACTTTAATTCTATTGTAACATTTTTAAATAAAATTTTGTTGAAAGAATTTTATGTTTAAGTGGGAAGAAGTGCATGAGAAGGCATTTAATACTAGTAAGATAAGTTAACTAATGCATATTTTCTATGTTTGCCTAATTTTAATAAGCTCTTGATGTTAAATGTGATGCATTCGAAATTAGTATAAGGGTTGTTTTGATGTAGGATTCCAAACCTATTGCTTATTTCAATGAAAAGCTTAATAGGACATAATTTAATAATCCTGCTTATGACAAAGATCTATATATGTTATTAAGAACTCTACAAATATGGTAGTACTATTCATGGCCAAAGGAATTTATAATCTATTATGATTATGAGAGCTTGAAGTTTCCGAAATTCTAAGGTAAGCTTAATAAAAGATATGCCAAATAGATAGAGCTTATGAAAATGTTTCCCTATGTGATTAAGTACAAGAATGAAAAGGAAAATGTTGTAACAGATACATTGTCTAGAGGGTACATATTGCTTACTTCATTGCAAACTAAATTATTTAGTTTTTAGTTTATTAAAAATATGTAAGTAAATGATGTTGGTTTCAGCTAAATGTGAATTTTTTGTTCCAATTTTGAGTATGGTTAGTATTATAGGAATGATAGATTTTTATTTAAGAAGGACAAATTGTGTGTGCCTATATGTTCTTTGTATGAATTATTAGTAAGAGAGACTTATAGAGGTGACATAATGGGATATTTTGATGTGCAAAAGACTTTAGATATATTACTTGAATATTTTTCTTGGCCTAACATGAAGTGTGATGTGTAATTTACTTGTGATAAATGTATAACATGTAAGCAAGAAAAATCTAAAATGCTATTGCATGGTTGCTATATACCTTTATCTATACCTAATCAGCCTTATATTGACAAATCTATAGATTTTATATTAGGTTTGTAGATCTCCAAGTGGTCAAAAAAGTATATGTAATGTTGTTAATATATTTCGTAAAATATCATATTTCATTACATGTTATAAAACTTATGATGTAATATATATTGTTGATTTGTTCTTTAAGAAAATAGTACATTTGCATAGATTGCCTAGAACAATACTGAGTAATAGAGATGTTAAATTCTTAAGTCATTTTTAGCATGCTTTATAGAATAAATTAGGAAATAAACTATTATTTTCTATTGTTACACATTTTCAAATGGATAGACAAACTAAAGTAATTAATAAGAAAGTTATTACTTGCTGCAAGCTATAATTGGATGGTAAGCATAAGACATGTTTTGTTAGGAATTTGTAAGCCAAAGTTTATACTAACATAAAGAGAAAGAATGAGCAATATGCAAGGTAAGCTAATAAGGGAGATATAAAAGTTGTTTTTGAACCTGCAGATGGGGTTTGAGTTCATATGTACAAGGAGAGACTGTCTTTGTTGAGCATCGAAAAAGTTTCAAAATAATGAGTCCTGGTTAGGTATTGGTCATCTTAGATTATGTGTTTTATTTTTGTTAAACTTTAAATTTTCGTTTAGATAAGGATTTTCTTTCCAAAGTTGTTCAATTATATGAATCTCTAGTTCTTAGATAAAGGACATGTTATTGATATAATTTAAGAATCAATAAGAATATAAATCAAATGAACATATTGCTTTACTTGGTGAAAATTTTGTTTTGATTCTTTAATAAGAAATTAATTTGATCTTATCAAGGTAACCTGTTAAGGTCTGAGTTTCCTTAATTTAAAGACAATCCTATAAGTACAATTTCTTATAGTTTAGATTTTAGGCAATTTTTAACCTAAAATTTGTATTAACTGAAATTTTGTTTCCTTAAATTATAAACTATCCTCCCCTAACTCCAACCACTCGTGTCTCTTTTTTATTTGCGGTATAAATTTAACTTCATATATGTCTCTATTGGTGGTATATGCAACCTTGATAATTTCAGTCTCAACATGTTGAGGTCCCTACCAGCATTTATTAAAATTGAAGCGATCAGAAGACAAACACAATATTGCACTAACAATTATTTATGTACAGTAGCCTGCTAATCAGTTTTTCAGTACTGTCAAACTGGGGGCTAAGTTTTGCAAAATTCTTCGAGAACAGAACAGTATTTCGATACTACTGGACAACCGAAGAGAATTTAATGAGTTAAAAGAGAGTGGATTTTAGCTAAAGACTGGAACAATTGGTTTTTGCGTCGCTGGGTTCTCAGTTTGCATATTTAATTACACCCAAAAAAAAAAAAGGGGGGCAAAATTTTCTGAATTTTTGCAATGACTTGTCTTAGTTGCCCTTAACTCACAATACTACAGTAAAATAACAACTCCAGATTAAATGTTCAATGTTCAATATTTTACCAATAATAATGTTTATTATAGTTTGATATAAGATTATTTCTTTTAATAATATTTTACTAATAATAATAATGATTATTATAGTTTGATATCAGATTAATTCTTTTAATTATATGATGATTTATTAATTTTATATTTAAGGAAATTATTTGACGAAGTTAACTGTTTAATTAATTAGTAATAAATATCTGCCTTGATTAGTAGATTTTTTTTTGTCAATCTAATAACTCGAATTCATTGTTAATAATACTATAAATTGTTCCTATAATTGGACCACCCTAAGAGATAATTTGTTCAATATTTTAATTACTTAATTAATCAGCTCCAATCTTTGGTAACAAATTATGAATCCTAATTTATACTTAATTTAATAAAATCAAATTTGTGTGGTTGCATTAAGAATTACGTATATTTTATAATAACATCACATATTTATCTTTTTATGAACTTATTATTATATGTTTTAAATTTATCTCAATAAAATAAAAGTAACAATATTTCCTTTTGTATATATTCAGTTGTTCGTTTATAAATATATAAATAGGGAGATGTACTAATATTAAAATATTTTACACATAAGGAGGCTATATTTCTACCTAATACTTTTCATTTTTTAATTCTTTAAAATAAGTACTATAAAAAAAGTTAGGTTTGTTAAAATTAGGCATTAAAAAAAATCTTCAAAATAAACTTTTAAAAAATATATTGTTATTGTAAATAAACAAAAACTTTTAAGATAACGAGAATGCTTAGAAGTTGTCTCATATCTGATATTTTTAACCCTTCAAAATATAAATACGTAGCAAAATTAGTATAATAGGATCGGATACGAGAGCTTGGTGTCTGTGTCCGACAAGACATACTTTTGGCTTTCCCACATTTTTAGCGTTAGCCTATTTAACGAAGCAAGTCAGCAGCTAGTGCCCCTAGAAATGTACTCCGCTGCTCTACGCAACTGCTACTCTATAGTCTATTCTATTCACATCCATTCGCGATATTTCGAACAAGCAGAGACAATCGCCATGCCGCCATCAAAACCAGCGCCTAAGCCATAACCACCATCTTCAGCTACCCCCAGTCCATCACCAATATACCACGAGTTCACCGCCTAGCGAATGGATTCCCAAGATCCGAAACTATTTCACTGGCAGTACGCAGAACGCAAAGGTAACGACCTTGTAATCAGAGGACGTTCTCTGTTCTTCCTAGCCGTCCTCATCGGTGTTGTTCTCCTCGTCTTCCTTCTCGTTCTCTACGCTCGCTGGGTCTGTCTCTATGATATTCCTAGATTACCCACCAATTCTTCGCCACCGGATCGATCTCAGGGCCTCGATCAAACGACCATTAAGGCGTTGCCAGTATCTCTGTACAGGGCTTATGATACGGGTAGTGTGGAAAATGAGTGTTGTATATGTCTCGGTGTGTTTGCCGATGGTGACAAAGTTAAGGTTTTGCCCAGGTGTCATCACTGTTTCCACAGTGAGTGTGTTGATCGGTGGCTCAAAGCTCGGTCCAGTTGCCCATTGTGTAGGGATTATCTGCGAACTGACTCAGCTCTTGCCTCCATTGAAACAGAATCAACAAGGGTTTAGTTTAGTACGCTGCTCGACTTTGATTGTTGTACGTAATTTCATAATATGTAAATCCTTAAAAGACTTGATGCAAATTGTTGATTTATATTATCTTTGGGAATGATGGGAATTTATTGACTTACAATACGAGTTCAAATCAATTAGAATTACATATTCTGTGGTCGTAAGGAGCTCCTTAGCCAAATTTGCCTTACCACCTCCAATTTTGTTTTGAACTGATTTGCTGCAACATTATTCTGTTGCTAAAACGTCCGAGTAACGAGCGAAGGAAATGGATAACAAAAAAGGATAATAATGACGTGGGCCATGGGAGTAGAAGCTTATCCTGACCATGACCTACAGAGTCATGGGCTTCACTTAATAAGGTGGCAGACCCCCTCATCTCATCGCATTTATTAGTATGGATACTCTTCAATTGCGTAGTTTATTTTGATTGTTTGATTCAACGTCCATCCAACTTTTAAAACTGAAGCCCAATCAAAAGCTTGAAAGTCACTCTTAACTTCTATCATTAGGCCCATTTGAAGGCCCAATTCATTAGGTCGGTACACTTTGTCATAGGATTAGGGTTTCGGTTTCTCCAACATATAAAATACTACAAGTCTCCCTCTTCCAATTATACGCAGCCTCCCAAGGAAACAGCGGCTGGGGTTTAGAATCGAAGCAACAAGGACAAGCCATGAGAGCCAAGGTTGGATTCTTAATCTCGCGTCTAACATCTGTATATGTGAATGTATTTATACTTGTTATTTGTCATCTGATTGTTCGTTTTGGGTTTGTTAGTGGAAGAAGAAGCGTATGAGGAGGTTGAAGAGGAAGCGCAGAAAGATGAGACAGAGATCCAAGTAGTCTCCTAAAGGAACGATTGTCGTTTTAGTTGTTTGCTATTTTCTTAACGTTATCGTTACTCTCATGTGGTAGTTTTCTGGACTTTTATTTCATGTACTATCGATTACGGTTTTGCTAAGACATCTTTACTTGGCTTTAATGGGATTGTGTTCTACTTGTTCTACTTTTTGATTCTTTTACGAGTTCTCGAGTATCGTTACACGTGGATCTTTGTGCTAGAAAGTTTATTGGGTTTTGTTTACGACTTCTAGAACCATAGATGTCGTGGTCGGAATTTATGTTTGTTTAACTCCTTTTTCACGGCTCATTATGATCTCTGTAAAAGCTTTTGTTGCCCGACGTCTTGTGCTCTTGCTACTTTGGGTGAATAGCTCTATTTGCATAGGCTTTTGTTGCCAGACGTCTTGTGCTCTTGCTACTTTTGGTGAATAGCTCTATTTGCATAGGCATTTGTTAGAATTATTTGTTGACACACACACACACATAATTAGAAGACTGTATTTGGTTGGGAAATTGTTGGCTTCTGGAACTGGTGGGTCTTAGGAGATGCGTCAGATTTTGTTTAATAGTATTATTATATTATCCTGACGAGTATCTAGATTGGACCATAATGAGTAAGGCTGAGTGAAGTCATTATGGAAATTATAGGACCATATTAAGGTTTGAGTGAGGTCATTATGGAAATTTAGCAGCTAGTGGTGAGCACTTAAAGCTGTCTAATTGAAACTTTGTAAGGTTTTTATTATTAGGTATGCACCCACAGCAATACATTTTAGATGCATTGTATTTTCTCCAAGTAGGTAAGAATGTGATTTGTTATAACATGCTATTTTTTGGATTTTCGTACCCCTTTTTTTGTGTGCTGGTGAATGCATTTCTGGGTTTCTAGTTTTTGAAGATGAATTTTGTGGATGCGACACATTTAATGATAACTTTTATGCATTGTGGTAAAGCATATTGTAGCCCATGATTGAGGCCTTGAAGTCAGTCGATGAAAAACTCTTTTGGAAGGAGAGGTAGCAATCATAGCTTAATTTCGACATTGTTTTAGAAATTAAGATGCAGTTGTTTTTGATTAAGTACGAATTTTAACATAAGTGATGGGGCTTTAATTTTGGTTCACTTTAATTATTTCAAAGCATTTGATTTTGCCTAAAAGGTGTATACTATTGGAAGTCAGCTAAAGCAAGCTCGTCTGGTTGTGTCGCCGGACTATGTTTGTGCATTCGAGTAAATATGATATTCACATAGATGTCCATCTGTATGACATCCAGCCTCATAACATTTAGCAAATTAATCTTTTCTATTTCCACCATGAATCTGTATTCTTCACCATCCTTTCACTTCCAAACAACTTACTACTATTCTCCTGCATTATTGGCGCTAGCCAATGCCTCCGGACTAAATGTCACTGCACCACCATCAATGTCCTTCTCTTCCTCTGGTAAATCACGCAACGTTGCCTCTTAATCCTCCAGTTGGTCACCTTGTGGCGGAGTTCAATTTGTTGATGGCATTCCGATGGTTCTTTATCGCATTATCGGTTGCATCAGGCGGCAGTCTGGCAATGGCGTTCCACTTCATTCGATCGATCAGGCAGCAGTCCAGCAATGGCAATCCACTTCATTCGATCACTGACCGTGGGGGAGCAAGACAGAAAAACTCACATCGTGAAAGGTGGTTGTTGGGAAGTCTGAGCGGAGATGGCAAGAAATGCTGGTACGACCAGGAATGCCGGTGGACTAGGGATGGCCTATATTTATATCTATTTTTTTATGACTCAATTTATTATCTATTTAAAATTTATCAGTTTTTACGATTTATTACGTATATTTAAATATATTAGATTGTTCGGATTTTAGGATATTTAAGGATGTCAATAGACCGGGCTGAGCTTGGGCCGTCCTCGGCCTGGCCTAGTCCGGTCTCAATTATGGCTCGTGGCTCGTGGCTCGCGCGGGCCGGCTCAGATGGACTGGCTCGCGGCCCGACCTACCGATTGGCTGTTCGGCTCGTCTATATTTTTTAATTAAAAATATAAAACGGTGTCGTTTTGTCGGTTTTGTCCAAAATGAACAGTTCGCGGGTTGGACCGACCTGTGGCCCGTGCAGGTGAACCATGATGGGCCCGGGGATCGGCTCGTGGCTAGCCCATGGCCTATCAAACTTGAGCCAAAAACGGGCCGGATCGAGTCGAGCTAAAATTGCCATCTCTATATCTATCGAGTTGTATAGTACATAAAAATATAACTTCTAAATAAAAAATGCAGAGAGTTGTTTTTTGCGAATGTTTCAAATCAAAATTACTTTAATAATAATAAGTTAAGATTTTAATTTGTATGTCTTAAACAATCATAAAATTGGAATAATAAAAATTATAATGTTTTGCGCAAAGATAAACATATATTTTTCACAATAAAAAATTAGAACAAAGACAAAAATATCAAAAGCTTCAAAATATATGTGCGTGAACTCTACAGCATTCAGAACTCAAAGGTCTTATATTCAAATCTATATTTACATTCATTTTTCAGCATTTATTTAAAATTCATTTAAAGTTAGCTTTCATGTCTATTTTTTTTGGATCGGGTGGTGCAGATATTAATCGAGTTGAAAAATCATTGTCATCCTTAAGTAGACCACTTTCGAGGTTTGTGTTGCCCAACGAGCTTCATGACAGACGAGAATAGCTTCGTCTTGTGGGCTCCAAGGACTTTTGATCCTATCCTGGCCATTGAAAGAACCCATGTTCCACAATGAAAACGAATTTATTAAGATTCATGGGAGATTGTGATACATATATGGTTAAAAATTACATAATAAGAAAATGAATTAGGCTTTTTTAGGAGGTTAATAATAATAATGAATAGATAGAATGTAGGTCTTGTTGGTGTGGACCGTGAAACTGCAATTGCTAGTTATATGGGCATATGATTTTTTTCAAAATTATTTAATAACACAAGTTTTTTCTATTAATGTTATTTTTCGTTCATAATGTAGATATGATGTGTAAGCCAACTATAACTCAGAAAATATTTATCCGGTGTCATATGTTTTGTTTAGTAATGTTTAGATAAGGGCTTTTTTCTTCTTCCAAATTGTTGTTACAGCGATGTTGTCACTAATAGTGGGGGGTTTTGTTTTGACGTGTCTAAAGAAAAGCCGGAGGAAGGGTTGTAACTTATATGACTGACTCATTATTGTATCTGTCTATTTACTATACTGAGTGAGTAGGGAGAGAGATACCCATGAGTATGGAAACACTATCTTCAGATCCTATTATTTATCTTCTAGGTTATCTTTGTCTAGTTTACCTTCGTTTGTAAAGCGTGTGTTATCAGATAAAATAGAAAATCTTGTAGAGATTACCCATATACCTGTAGAAAATTGTGTGTGTGAGTCTTCTTTACCTTTATTAAGTCCATACAGTATCTACATTCGTGACCGTTCATGGACAAGAAGTATTCGTATCGTCTTGTCTACTTCAAGGCCAAAAGTTAAAGAAATCATCTAAAGTTCTAAATAGAAACAGCGTGGTCTCAGATCTACCACAGCAGAACAGTACGTAAAGCTTGAAATCCTTAAGAAGCTGATCTCTTTATGGAGAGAAAAGAACCATACGCACTTACATATTGGAACAATACGCCTTGTGCTTACTGTTCATGAAAGAAAGAGAATACCTGCAACTGCCAAGATATCTCTTCTAGACCTTCCTTACACAACGTACCAAAATATCTTGATTGATACTCTATTGACAACTCTCAATAATGGAAGTGTCATCTTGATCATAGCACATGATTTCAACATCAGGCTCGATGATCTCATGTTATCTGAACGTCTTCAAGTTCAGATCCAGATCACTGGCGCAGATCAAGATCCTACAGTCATTATAGCTACTTTACATCACCAGATGATCTACCGTCTATAAAATCATGCTATAGACCTCAATTTTCCTAATTCCACTTCTGATGTTCTCTATATAGTTGCTGATTGTTCAAATGATCAGACCACTATCATTCAGATCCCGAAGTAACTACCAGCAGTGGAGCTTGAAAAGTTGATGCCTATAGAATGGATTACTAACTACCAAAAGGTATTCTATGTGCCTCATCGACACTCTTTTCATACAACTACTCCACCGATTTTGCAGACTCTCAGAGATGAAAGTGTGAAGACCATCTATGCGCGGCCCAACAATGAAGATCCAGCCAAATCTTCTACATCTGTGTCAATACTGATGATTCAACCGATCCAGCCCGTATCTTCACATACGAAAGGTAAATCTGGTCCTCCTGTTCATTATTTCAAATATAATGGAGATCCAGTATATGTTAGCCATCATTGTAGACATCTCGATCTAGGTCCCTTCATAAGATGCTGAACTCTTCATGTCAGCCAAAGTCAACAATTCCTACTTTGACTCCTACTCCTATTCCCTGTATGATGGTAAGGCCATACGAGGACGACTTCCCTCAATTATCTAGGAGTACTGATGAATCATAGAAGGTTATCTATAAGCTGTACATCCGAGCCACATGAATCACTTAACAAGGTACTCTCGTTTTAAATCCTTTTGATGAAGTGTTAAATTGACAGACATCTAATGCAGTAGCTCAGAACAAAGTTTTGAAGAGGATTGATTCTAAGCTGGATGGAATCAGTCAACAAAATATCGCTACGCAATATAAAGTCGATTCAGTCACTACACAAATCCAACAGATGTATCAGTTTTATAAATAGCAGATTCAAAATCTTGATGCTGAACTTCGTCAACACATCTCTGCCCATTACATGGGGCTTGACTTCGACTTTAAAGTGAAAGAGATGCAAAGGATACAAAGAATCGTACAACAGATTGAAGCTGATATGCACTCTGCCCAAACAAGGATAGTATATGGTTCGACTTCTACAGTCTTTCAAAATACACATTCAGTGTATTCTTCTTCTATGTATTAGAAGTATCCTGAAGAAGCTGACTATTCAAAGGTATTCAAGTTTAACTATCCTTTGATTAGACAGTATGTGCATCCACAGGCAACTGAAGAAAAGTCGACAAGAAAATTGAAATCAAAGCCTAAGCCTGAAAAGGTTCCTAAACCTTCATCGTCTTACACCAAGATTGAACCAAAATATCAGTGGAGAAAACCTGGAGGAGTTCGTATCCACTCTCCAAATGAGCCAAGCTCTCCATAATGACAGTCTCATCCTTTTACTTGTACTGAAAAGGATAAAGCGCCCATGCTAGAGTTCATTGCAACTCTTAAGATACAGACTGCAGTAGAATCAACTTCTACCTCAGATCAATCAGATCCACAGTCAGACGCTTACTCTAGAGCTTCTGAATTATCTACTTAATCATAGAACAAGTTTCTGAACCTACTACAAATGACTCAGTACAGTTTGCTGATCTTTTTGAACTATCCAAAGTTCTTATGACGATGCTTGAACCTACTGAAGAACAACCTGATATAAGTGAAGCAGAATCCATAGGTACTAAAAATTTCAGACCTACATCAGCACCACAAGCTGATCCAGCTGCACAGGATACACGGCAGACAAAACCTTCTTTTAGTCCGTGGTTTACTTTTGATGATCTTCCACCTAAAAAATAGAGAGATCGACTACATGAATTTGGTGCATGGATTGATTTACAGATGACTCGACCTAATCATCCTTTACAGGAGATTTTGTCTGAGTTTACTTGACGTTTCACTGGTACTTTGCAAGAATGGTGGCAAAGTATTAATGATTACCAACGACTTCAGTATATTCAAGTCACTACAGTCGGAGCTCTCCTTGGAATCATTCACGAGGAATTCGTTGGTGACTTTCAATTGATTGACAAGCAGATCTATTAGGAATATTTCTCGATGAAATGATACTCTCTTGATAAGCGTGATATCTAGAAACATTACAAGAGAATGATGGACATGTATTATCTCTTAAATGGATGAAAC
Organism: Erythroxylum baracoense; assembly: GCA_025629805.1. Taxonomy (NCBI): domain Eukaryota; kingdom Viridiplantae; phylum Streptophyta; class Magnoliopsida; order Malpighiales; family Erythroxylaceae; genus Erythroxylum; species Erythroxylum baracoense. The sequence continues at coordinate 12,506,194 of JAOTAY010000191.1, forward strand.
GATGTTAATCTTCGTTACACTTTTATTTCATCCCTTCCAGATGAATTACAACAAGAGTTACAAAGGACCATAGTTTCTCTACAACGTAATATGACAAATATATTTCTTGGAGAAATCTATCAACTTGCTTTATCGTCTCTTGATAAGTTGTGTGATCAACATGCCTTATTTAAGAATATCATGAAAGACGGTCCAGTCCTAAAACATGCTTGCAAGAAGCCTTATCTCCAGATCAAATGCAAAGACAAAAAGACTTGTGAGTGTCGTAGCAAAAAGAAAGCTCATCTTCGTCAAGTCTACTTTTGGAGAAAGTTTCACAGATATCAAGATGATCATAAACCTCTACGACGAACTTATCGTGGAAAAGGTGGAAAGAAGAAAAGGTTTATGAGATTCTTTAAGAAGTCCTCACATTGACAGAAAGCTACTCGATGTTTTCTTTGCGGACAACATGGACACTTTGCAAGAGAATGTCCTCACAAATCTACGAAGGATATCAAGTTATTAGAACACATGGAATCACTTCTTGCAATACATTCTTCTAACAACTTTGAAGATCTTATTGAGGAACAATCTCAGGAAGACAAGGACACCAAGTTTGTTGTTTCTGTTTCTACAGAATCTGAATCTACTGATACAGAATCTGATGATTTTATCTATATGCTACAGCAGACCTATAAGAAGCTAGATCGTACACCAGTTCTGAAGCCTTATATCCAAATCTATGTTTTCAACAGGATAAATATGATCGACCCATCAGAGCTATTGGGTTTATGGATACTAGATCCAGTCGTACGATCATGAAGCCCAATATTTTGCCTTCTGACTCATAGACTTTCCATGAAGAATATTTCACAGCAACTGACGGCAATTCCTTCAAGATAGGGCTTATTTCAAAGAAGAGAATCGGTCTCTGATTCTTTCCTCAGTGTACATTATGGACCAAAGTTCTTGGCAGTAACCTACTTGGCCCAGACATTCTAATTGGAATGGATGTATACAGTAAAGCCTCATCTTTGCAAATCCTACCCACAAGCTTCAGGTATCGAAACCTATTTAGTCCGTACGCTGCTCTTACTAATGTGTTTGAACTTAGCTTAGTTCCTACACAGTACACTGCATTACGAGATAAATTGTTGGAATATTATCCTGAATCTCATGCACAGTTTACTCATCCATATCTTCTATGAAAAAATGTTGACTTTTTTTATAAGTCTCCCATTTAAGAAAAATGAGGATATCAACCTTACAAAAGCAACTCATCCAGGGATGAACCCTGACGATTTGAAGCTCGCACAAGATGAGTGTGCTATCCTACTGAAGCAAGGATTGATTGAGCCTACCAAATCAGAATGGGCATGTCAAGCATTCTATGTCAATAAACGTTCAGAGCAGAAGAGAGGAAAAAAGAGATTAGTCATTGACTACAAACCTCTGATTGCTTTCCTGCAAGATGTTAAGTTTCCCCTTCCTAAAATCAGTAAACAGGTACTATTTCTTAAAGAAGCTGTTATCTTTTCAAAGTTTGACCTTAAGGCATGTTTTTGACAATTGGGTATTGACCTTGAAGAACGTTACAAAACTGCATTCTGCAATCCCAATGCATAGTATCAATGGACTGTTATGCCATTTGGACTTAAAGTCGCCCCATCACTATTTCAACGATCCATTACCAAGACCTATCCTCCACAGTGCACTGATTTACATAGATGATATTTTATTATTCTCAAAGACCGATGAGGAACATCAGGCCCTGTTATCAAAATTCTTGGATCTTACTCAACAGTATGGTATTATGCTTTCAGCTTTAAAAAGCACAATTGGCACTACAGATATTGAATTTCTGGGTATGCAATTCAAAGATGGATTCTATCAGCCTGGTCCACATATTGCAAAAGAATTATTGCAATTTTTAGATGAAAATCTCACTGTAAAATAGATACAACAATTCCTTGGGATTGTTAATTACATTAGAGATTGCATTCCCCACATAGCAGCATTTACTTTATGCTTATCCAAACTTTTGAAAAAGAATCCACCATCTTGGACTTTGGAGCAGACCAAAGCTGTCAAGCATCTCAAGCAAATTTGTCAGAATCCTCCACTTTTAAAGATTCTTGACGACAACCTAGTTTATCCAACATTGCTACCTTGCTAACACAATAGCCACCATGGCCACTTGATCATATCTTTCCATGTTGTTCTCTTTTTGCCTTCATTAAGAAGTCTTTTCCTCATCTTACTAGAATGCCTAATAGTGTGACTCAAGTTGCTTCTGTTTGCTGTATAAGTTTGTTTTATTATTTACATCGTTCACTTTTTGAACGTAATCTTGTTGCTAGTCCTATTACGTTTAATCTCAAAGCACCATACCTAAATGTGATGACGTTATTAGATACTCTCTCTGAAAACACATTATGGTATTTATGAGCATTATCTTCTCTCTATCCTTATGTTGTTTCTTTTTCTCCTCTAAAACTTTACCAGAATCTCTGTGACATAAACAATGGAAGTTCTTTGTTATGGACCTTTCTTGATTGGTTTCAACCGTTCGATCAATAGAAGCAACAGTGTGCTAATATCATTTCTCAACATCATCTTCAAACATCTTCTGCAAGATGACAATCTTCTCATTTCTTATATGTCATTCATCGTCCATATTGTGACCATGCTACAGGTATTCTTTATAATGAGCCATGTGTCCAACATTATCACACATCTTTGTATTGGCCACGACGTTAGAATAATGTTTTGCTAGCTCTTCGAGGTTTTCTCAAAGAGATCAATCATTTTCTTGACACACCAGTTCTATCTACATCTATTGGACCACATCCGGGAGAATTCATGTCTGGTAAACTTGAAGCACCAGAAATCGATATGCCTGGTTCCAATAATCCTCAATACGACACAGAAGATACAGTCTCTAATGTTGCAGGTCCTTCACAAATTAGCAACTCTGCTTTTCAGGATGCTCAAGATCTTAATGACAATTCTTATAGTCCCAATGAAGTTGAGTTAGATCAATTCCTGCATCAACTCCATCAATGTGAGCTAAGTAAACGACAAAAGACCCATTAAGACAGCTCAAATGATCCAGACTCTTCATCAAACCTTAAATCTTGGCACGAATCTATTTGTGACAAATAATGTCTTGAAAGCTTTGGATCCTCTTTTTCATCTGGAGACACATCTTTTGAGGAGTTTTGTCCTTAAAGCAACATTGATATTAAAGGTTTCTTTGTGGTCTCCACAACTACTGCTCCAAGATTCTTTTTTTGTCGTAATACTGTTTGCTTTAAGACTTTTGTAAAAGTAGTTTACTTTTGTAATGTTTGATAGGTGTGTATTAAGATATGTTTTTATAGGCAATTGACATGTGTTTTCTAGCATAATTGTTCTTTATTGTTCTAGTTTAAGTTTCATTTTTGTTTGTTTTCATTAAGTTGGATTTCCATTGTGTTATTGTATGTTGGATGCTAATTGAGGGTAAGAATGACTTATTTTCATGTAGGAAAGGAGAGAAAGCAAGTTGGAGGATGAACAAGAGAGTATAGAAGAAAAGACAAGAGGATTGCATCTGGGACTAATTCCCACGTTCGTGGAAATTGAGCAAATTCCCACGAACGTGGGAAATCAAGACAGAATGTTTCTGCTTTTAATTCTCACGAACATGAGAATTATAATCTGAGACAATATGCGAGGCTTTATTAAACCTAGGATTTTTGGACTATAAAAAGAACATTAAGCCTCCATCTTCAGGAGAGACGACACCTACCTGTAGAGAGACCATCCTTGGGTAAAGAACACATGTTCGGAGCATCAAAGAAGGATTGAAAATAAGGATCATCATTAAGATTGGGCAAAATAACACATCAACGCCAAAATTCCGGATTTTACCAAAGAAAAGAAGGAGTTTTATTATTCACTTTCTATCATTTTAATCTCTTCCTTTCTTTGTAAAGATGGATTATTTGAATATTGATAGTGTTATGTAGACTATATTAGGCTAATTTCATATTAGGGATTGTTTTTCCATTATTTTGTCAAAACTCATGTTTTATTGAATTGAATAAAGTGTTTTTGATAATTGTTGTTCTTTATTGTCATCTTGCAACAAATCGAGAGAGTGAGTGAGATGAAAATTGTGTAAGATTGTACAACAAGAGTTGACGACCTATAGACTAGCAATTATTATGTCAATTGAATAATTAGAAGAGAGATCTCAATTATTCAATTGATCATCCATAGGATAGTGTAATAACTAGTTGAATCGGTAGAGTCATTAGGTAGGTTGAGAGATCGTTCAATCGATTCCCGTCAATTCAATTAAGGACAAATAGTTATACTTTAAGAGAGGGTAATTAGTACATTTGAAAATCTAGGGTGAGACACAATTCAATCAATAAAACATGAGGAAGACAGAATAAGGAAAAAGTAATCTCTAGCATTTAGATCATTAAATTCAGATTCTCTACAATTGTGGCATTGTTCATTGTTTATATTAGTCTTTTAATTTTAATTTAATTTTCTAGATTAATTGCATTAAATAATTTTATTTCTTAAACAAAGTCTTTTATAAATTAAGTGGTGTCTGGGCATCAATCCCTGTGGGATCGATATCCGCTCTTTCTAACTACAAGTCGCGACTCGTTCACTTGTATTTTTTGAAGGTAAAACAAGTATATAGGTTTTACAATCCATCAACACTGTTTACTTTACGACTTTTGTAAAAGTAGATTCCTTTGTGATAAGGTTAGGTAAAGTCGTCATAATTATATTTGTCAGTACAATTACATTTGTAACCCTTGCTTCGCCTATAAAAGCAAGACACTTCTTCAGTTGTAAGCAGACCTCCTTTACATTTCGTATGCATTGTAAGTAAACCTCCTTTGAAGATTATTATGAATAGAAGTTTGTGTGGTTAACCTTCTCTCTTCCCTGAAAAGTCGTAGTCTTATAATGTTACTCTTTTCTTGGTATTGTGACAAGTATGCTTTACACTTGCCTCTTTTGAGCATCTTATGTAGCAGAATGTCTACGACAGTCTAGGACTGTATTCTTCCAAACAATTCCGCTGTATTGAGATTAGAACTAACAGGGAAAGAAAGTATTTACTGAGGGAGTAAGGCTCCTAAGAGTAAGGATGAGAGTTGAACCCGTTGAAGCCAAGGGGGCATGTTAGGGTGTGTTGTCTCGTCTGTCATACCTGGAACTTACAAATACCAGTAGGCTACAGTTCGCCTTTGGAGTAGCGTATAGTCTCCAGAAATGTGTTGTTTGAGGGATGGTATCGTATGTCTAGGACATATTGGTCGTACTTTGTGTACGTGTTCCCTGATTTCCCTGTGTCTCTGCCTTCTACTTAAGCTTGGAATAGCTTTTATGGTGGGTATGCCAGCATGGTATCAAAGCTATCTTCGTATCTTGACTGGCGGTAACATTATAGTATAGACTGAGTGAGTAGGGAGAGAGACACCCATGAGTATGGAAACATTATCTTCAGATCCTATTCATTTATCTTCTAGGTTATCTTTGTCTAGTTTACCTTTCCGGAGACTATACGCTACTCCAAAGGCAAACTGTAGCCTACTGGTATTTGTAAGTTCCAGGTATGACAGACGAGATAACACACCCTAACACGCCCCTTTGGCTTCAATGAGTTCAACTCTCATCCTTCCTCTTAGGAACCTTAATCCCTTAGTAAGTACTTTCTTTCCCTGTTAGTTCTAATCTCAATACAGTGGAATTGTTTAAAAGAATACAGTCCTAGACTGTCGTAGACGTTCTGATACATAAGATCCTCAGCAAAGGCGAGTGTAGAGCATACTTGTCACAATAACAAGAAAAGAGTAACACTATAAAACTACGAGCTTTTAGGGAAGAGAGATAAACACACAAACTTCTATTCCTACTAATCTTCAAAGGAGGTTTACTTACAATGCATACGAAAGTGCAAAGGAGGTCTGCTTACAACTGAAGAAGTGCTTGTTTTTATAGGCGAAGTAAGGGTTACAAATATAACTGTACTGACAAACATAATTATGACGACTTTACCTAACCTTATCTCAAAGGAATCTACTTTTACAAAAGTCGCAAAGTAAACAGTACAAAAGTAAACTACTTTTAGAAAAGTCTTAAAGCAAACAGTATTACAACAAAATTTTTTTTTGGAATAGTGGTTATGGGGACCACAAAGAAACCTTTAATATCAAAGTTGCTTTAAGGACAAAAATCCTCAAAAGATGTGTCTCCAGATGAAAAAGAGGATCCAAAGCTTCTAGGACATTATTTGTCATGAATAGATTCCTGCCAAGATTGAAGGTTTGATAGAGAGTCTGGATCACTTGAGTTGTCTTGATGGGTCTTTTGTCGTTTACTTAGCTCACATTGATAGAGTTGATGCAGGAATTGATCTAACTCAGCTTCATTGGGACTATAAGAATTGTCATTAGGATCTTGAGCATCCTGAAAAGCAGAGTTGTTAATTTGTGAAGGACCTGTAACATTAGAGTCTGTATCATCTGTGTCATATTGAGGACTATTGGAACCAGGCATATCGACTTCTGGTGCTTCAGGTTCACCAGACATGAATTCTCCCGGATATGGTCTAATAGATGTAGATAGAATTGGTGTGTCAGGAAAATGATTGATCTCTTTGAGAAAATCTCGAAGAGCTAGCAAAACATTATTTTGATGTCGTGGCCAATACAAAGATGTGTGATAATGTTGGACACATGGCTCACTATAAAGAATACCAGTAGCATGTTCATGATATGGACAATGAATGACGTAGAAGCAATGAGAAGATTGTCGTCTTGCAGAAGATGTTTGAAGACGATGTTGAGAAATGATATTAGCACACTGTTGCTTCCATTAATCTAAAGGTTGAAACCATTCAAGAAAAGTCCATAACAAAGAACTTCCATTGTTTATGTCACAGAGATTCTGGTAAAGTTCTAGAGGAGAAAAAAAAACAACACAAGCATAGAGAGAAGATAATGCCCATAAATACCATAATGTATTTTCAGAGAGGGTATCTGATAACGTCATCATATATAGGTATGGTGCTTTGAGATTAAACATAATAGGACTACCAACAAGATTACATTCAAGAAGTGAATGGTGTAAATAATAAAACAAACTCATAAGGCAAAGAGAAGCGACTTGAGTCACACTATTAGGCATTCTGGTAAGAGGAGGAAAAGACTTCTTGGTGAAGGAAAAAAGAGAAGAACTAGCCATAGAACTATGAACTAACTGACAAGATGTAGAAAAACTTTGCTGAAAGACATATTTATAATAAGGAAAATTATATACAAACTATGGAAAGATGTGATCAGGAGGCCATAGTGGCTGTTGTGCCAGCAAGGTAGCAATGTTGGATAAACTGGATTGTCTGTGGTCAAGAATCTTTAAAAGTGGAGGATTCTGACAAATTTGCTTGAGATGCCTGACAGCTTTGGTCTGCTCCAAAGTCCAAGATGGTGGATTTTTTTTCCAGAAGTTTAGATAAGCATGAAGTAAATGCCGCCAGTGGGGAATGAAATCTCTGATGTAATTAACAATCCCAAGGAATTGTTGTATCTGTTTTATAGTGAGATTTTTATCTAGAAATTGCAATAATTCTTTTACAATATATGAACCAGGCTGATAGAATCCATCTTTGAATTGCATACCCAGAAAATCAATATTTGTAGTGCCAATAATGCTTTTTGAGGTTAAAAGCTTAATGCCATATTGTTAAGTAAGATCCAAGAATTTTGAGAACAAAGCTTGATGTTCCTCACGGGTCTTTGAGAATAATAAGATATCATCTATGTAGATTAGTGCACTGTGGAGGATAGGCTCATAGATCTTGGTAATGGATCGTTGAAACAGTGATGGGGCGACTTTAAGTCCAAATGGCATAATAGTCCATTGATACTGTGCATTGGGAATGCAGAATGCAGTTTTGTAACGTTCTTCAAGGCAAATACCCAATTGTCAAAAACTTGCTTTAAGATCAAACTTTGAAAAGATAACAGCTTCCTTAAGAAATAGTACCTGTGTACTGCTTTTAGGAAGGGGAAACTTATCATCTTGCAGGAAAGCATTCTGAGGTTTGTAGTTAATGACTAATCTCTTTTTTCCTCCCTTTTGCTCTAAACATTTATTGACATAGAACGCTTGATATGCCCATTCTAACTTGGTAAGCTCAATCAATCCTTGCTTCAGTAGGATAGCACACTCATCTTGTGCGAGCTTCAAATCGTCAAGGTTCATCCCTGGACGAGTTGCTTTTGTGGGGTTGATATCCTCATTTTTCTTAAATGGGAGACTTATAAAATGTCATCATTTTTCCATAGAGGATATGGATGAGTAAACTGTGCATGAGATTCAGGACAATATTCCAACATTTTATCTCGTAATGTAGTGTTTTGTGTAGTAACTGAGCTAAGTTCAAACACATTAGTAAGAGCAGTGTATGGACTAAATAGTTTTCGATACCTGAGGCATGTGGGTAGGATTTGGAAAGGTGAGGCTTTACTGTATACATCCATTCCAATTAGAATGTCTGGGCCAGGTAGGTTACTACCAAGAACTTTGGCCTATATTGTACACTGAGGAAAGAATCGAAGACCGATTCTTTTCTTTGAAATAAGCCCTATCTTGAAGGAATTGCCGTCAGCTGCTGTGAAATATTCTTCATGGAAAGTCCATGAGTCAGAAGGCAAAATATTGAGCTTCATGATCGTACAACTGGATCCAGTATCCATAAACCCAATAGCTCTAATGTGTCGATCATATTTATCCTGTTGAAAAACATAGATTTGGATATAAGGCTTCAGAATTGGTTTACGATCTAGCTTCTTACAGGTCTGATGTAGCATATAGATAGAATCATCTGATTGTGTATCAGTAGATTCAGATTCTGTAGAAACAGAAACAGCAAACTTGGTGTCCTCGTTTTCCTGAGATTGTTCCTTAGTAAGATCTTCAAAGTTGTTAGAAGAATGTATTGAAGAAGTGATTCCATGTGTTCTAACAACGTGATATCCTTTGTAGATTTGTGAGGACATTCTCTTGCAAAGTGTCCATGCTGTTCGCAGAGAAAACATCGAGTAGCTTTCTGTCGATGTGAGGACTTCTTAAAGAATCTCATAAACCTTCTCTTTTTTCCATCTTTTCCACGATATGTTCATTGTAGAGGTTTATGATCATGTTGATATCTGCGAAACTTTCTCCGAAAGTAGACTTGACGAAGATGAGCTTTCTTCTTGCTATGACACTCACAAGTCTTTTTGTCTTTGCATTTGATCTAGAGATAAGGCTTCTTGCAAGCCTGTTTTAGGACTGGACCGACTTTCATGATATTCTTAAATAAGGCATGTTGATCACACAACTTATCAAGAGACGATAAAACATTTTTTAGGTGGAAGATCATCAAAAGTAAACCATGGACTAGAAGAAGGTTTAGTCTGCTGTGTATCTAGTGTAGCTGGATCAGCTTGTGGTGCTGATGTAGGTCTGAAATGTTCAGTCCTTGTGGATTCTGCTTCGCTTATATCAAGTTGTTTTTTAGTAGGTTCAGGCATCGTCATAAGAACTTTGGATAGTTCAGAAAGATTAGCAAACTGTACTGAGTCATATGTGGTAGGTTCAAAAACTTGTTCTGACGATGAAGTAGATAATTCAGAAACTCCAGAGTAAGCGTCTTGTGGCTCGGATGTATGGGTTATAGATAACCTTCTGTGATTCATCAGTACTCCTAGATAATTGAGGGAAGTCGTCCTCATATGGCCTTACCATTATACAGGGTATAGGAGTAGGAGTCAAAGTAGGAATAGTTGACTTTGGCTGATATGAAGAGTTCAACATCTCATGAAGGGATCTAGGTCGATATGTGTTAATCTGTTCATGACGACCTTTAGATGTTGAAGAACTATGAGATCTGAGCTGTCCAACTTCTGGATCTGAAAATTTCTCACTCGTCAGTAGATGAGATTGAGATAATAATTTCCCCTCCTTCAGTAGAGGAGATTTTTTAAGATCAGACCAAGAGACTGTCTTCTTATCACCCTTCAGTAGGTGACCTTGTACAGGGCATAGTCCAAAGGATGGATCTATATCATCCTGATGTGGATGATACTGTTGAGAAGGTCTGCTTGAGATTTGGGCTTTTTCTTCTTCCTTCTCCTTTTGTAATAGTCATCATCATCTTCACTGTCTGTTTCTGGGTTGAGACAGACTTCACAATTGGGCTTACACATGGATGGGTCAACATCCCATACAAAATATCCACGATGATGGCTAACATATACTAAATATCTATTAGATTTGAAATAATGAACAGGAGGACCAGATTTACCTTCCGTATGTGAAGATACGGGCTAGATCGGTTGAATCATCAGTATTGCCCCAGATGTAGAAGATCTGGCTAGATTTTCATTGTTGGGCCGCGCATAGATGGTCTTCACACTTCCATGTCTGAGAGTGTGCAAAATCAATGGAGTAGTTGTATGAAAAGAGTGTCGATGAGGCACATGGAATGCCATTTGGTAGTTGGTAATCCATTCAGTAGGCATCAACTTTTCAAGCTCTACTACTAGTAGTTGATTCGGGATCTGGATGATAGTGGTTTGATCATTTGAATGATTAGTAACCATATAAAGAGCATTCGAAGTAGAATTAGGAAAATTGAGGTCCATAGCATGATTTGATAGACGGTAGATCATCTGGTGATGTAAAGTAGCCATAATGGCTGTAGAATTTTGATCTGCTCCAGTGATCTGGACCTGAACTTGAAGGTGATCAGATAACGTGGGATCATCCAACCTGATGTTGAAATCAGGTGCTAAGGTCAAGATGACACTTCCATTATTGAGAGTTGTTAACAGAGTACCAACAAAGGCATTTTGGTACGTTATGTAGGCAGTGCCTAAAAGAGATATCCTGGCACTTTTAGGTATTCTCCTTCTTTCATGAAGAGTAAGAACAAGGTGTATTGCTCTAACATGTAAGTGCGTATGGTTCTGTTCTCTCCATAAAGAGATCAGCTCCTTAGGGATTTCGAGCTTTACGTACTGTTCTGCTGTGGTAGATCTGAGACCACACTGTTCCAATTTGGAGCTCTGGATGATTTCTTTAACTTTTGGCCTTGAAGTAGACAAGATGGTACGAATACTTCTTGTCTATGAACGGTCATGACTGTAGATACTGTACGGACTCAATAAAGGTAAAGAAGACTCACACACACGGTTTTCTACAGGTACATGGGTAATCTCTACAAGGTTTCTATTTTATCTGATAACACACGTTTTACAGACGAAGGTAAACTAGACAAAGATAACCTAGAAGATAAATGAATAGGATCTGAAGATAGTGTTTCCATACTCATGGGTGTCTCTTTCCCTACTCACTCAGTTTATAATATAATGTTACTGTCAGTCAAGCTACGAAGATGGCTCTGATACCACGCGGGCATACCCACCACAAAAGCTATTCCAAGCTTCGGTAGAAGGTAGAGACACAGGGAAATCAGGGAACTTGTAGACAAAGTATGACCAATATGTCCTAAACATACTATATCATCCTTCAAACAACACCTTTCCGGAGACTATACGCTACTCCAAAGGCGAACTACAACCTACTGGTATTTGTAAGTTCTAGGTATGACAGACGAGATAACACACCATACCACGCCCCTTTGGCTTCAACGGGTTCAACTTTCATCCTTCCTCTTAGGAACCTTACTCCCTCAGTAAGTACTTTCTTTCCCCGTTAGTTCTAATCACAATACAACAGAATTGTTTGGAAGAATACAGTCCGAGACTGTCGTAGATGTTCTGATATATAAGATCCTCATAAGAGGAGAGTGTAGAGCATACTTGTCATAATACTAAGAAAAGAGTAACACTATAAGATTCTGACAAACTTGCTTGAGATGCTTGATAGCTTTGGTATGCTCCAAAGTCCAAGATGGTGGATTCTTTCTTCGAAGTTTGGATAAGCATGAAGTAAATGCCGCCACTGTAAAAGTAGATTGCTTTGTGATAAGGTTAGGTAAAGTCATCATAATTATGTTTGTCAGTACAATTATATTTGTAACCCTTGCTTCGCCTATAAAAGCATCTACTTAAGCTTGGAATAGCTTTTTTGGTGGGTATGCCTTCATGATATCAGAGCCATCTTCGTATCTTGACTAGAGGTAACATTATAATATAGACTGAGTTGGTAGGGAGAGAGACACCCATGAGTATGGAAACACTATCTTCAGATCCTATTCATTTATCTTCTAGGTTATCTTTGTCTAGTTTACCTTCGTCTGTAAAGCATGTGTTATAAGATAAAATAAAAAAGCCTTGTAGAGATTATCCATGTACCTGTAGAAAATCGTGTGTGTGAGTCTTCTTTACCTTTATTGGGTCCGTACAGTATCTACAGTCATGACCGTTCATAGACAAGAAGTATTTGTACCATCTTGTCTACTTCAAGGCCAAAAGTTAAAGAAATCATCTAGAGTTCCAAACTGGAACAGTGTGGTCTCAGATCTACCATAGCAGAATAGTACGTAAAGCTCGAAATCCCTAAGGAGTTGATCTTTTTATGTAGAGAACTAAACCATATGCAGTTACATGTTGGAGCAATACGCCTTGTTCTTACTCTTCATGGAAGAAAGGGAATACCCACAACTGCCAGGATATCTCTTCTAGACACTGCCTACACAACATACTGTTGATGGATTGTAAAACCTATCTACTTGTTTTATGCTTAAAAAATGCAAGTGAATGGGTTGTGAATTGTAGTTAGAAGGAGCAGATATCGATCCCATAGGGATTGATGCCCAGACACCACTTAATTTAAAAAAGACTTAAGAAATAAAATTGTTTAATGCAATTAATCTAGAAAATTAAATTAAAATTAAATGACTAATGTAAACAGTGGATAATACTGCAATTGCAGAAAATCTGAATTCAAGGATCTAAATCTAGAGATTACTTTTTCCTTATTCTGTCTCCCTCATATTTTATTGATTGAATTGTGTCTCACCTTGGATTTTCAATTGCACTAATTCCCATCTCTTAAGGTGTAACTATTTGTTCCTAATTGAATTTATGGGAATCGATTGGATGATCTCTCAACCTACCCAATGACTCTACCGATTCAACTAGTTTCTATCCTATGGATGAGCAATTGACTAATTGAGATATCTTTTCTAATTATTCAATTGACATAATAACTGCTGGTCTATAGGTCACCAACTCTCGTTGTACAATCCTACACAAATTTCATCTCACTTACTCTCTCAATTTGTTGCAAGATGACAATTAAAAACAACAATTATGAAAGGCATTTCATTCAATTCAACAAAACATGAGTTTTGACAAAATAATGAAAAGCAATCCCTAATATGAAATTAGCCTAATATGGTCTCCACAACACTATCAACATTCAAATAATCTATCTTTACAAAGAAAGGAAGAGATTAAAATGATAGAAAGTGAATAAGAAAGCTCCTTCTCTTCTTTGCCAAATCTGAAATTCTGGTGTTGATGTGCTATTTTGCCTATTCTTGATGATGATCCTTGTTTTCAATCCTTTCTTGATGCGCCAAACATGTGTTCTTCACCCAAGGATAGTCTTTCTACAGGTAGGTGTCGTCTTCCTTGAAGATGGAGGCTTAATTCTCTTTATATAGTCCAAAAAATTAGGTTTAATGAAGCCTCGCAGATTGTCTCAGATTTCAATTCCCACGTCTGTGGGAATCTGTATGATTCCCACGAGCATAGGAATTACAGGCAGAAACTTTCTGTCTTGATTTCCCATGTCCGTGGAAATTTGCCTAATTCCCACAAACATGGGAGGTGGTCCCAGATGTGATCCTCTTGTCTTCTCTTCTATGCTCTCTTATTCATCCTCCAACTTGCTTTCTCTCATTTCCTACACAAAAATAAGCAATTCTTACCCTCAATTAGCATCCAATACAAAAGAAAACAATGAAAATCAAACTTAATGAAAACATACAAAATGAATCCTAAGCTAGAATAATAAAGAACAATTATGCTAGAAAACATATGCCAATTACCTATAAAAACATATCCTAATGTACTCCTATCAACATCCCTACAGTTGAATCTTTGCTTGTCCTCAAGCAAAATAAATATAACCAATCAATTCTACTACTTCATTTTCACAAAGATCAAAACATACAATCCCTCAGATTTAAGCCAACTCAAATATCAAGTTACTGCACATATCATGACTACTTTTTCATTGATGTACATAAGCAAACTCATAATTGACACAATCACTCAAAGATAAGTAAGGATGCACAAATGAATCTTCCTCATGGTTTTCACTCATTTTGCTCAAGTGTTTAAGGGTTAGTGTTTCACTCAAACTTCCTATAGGAAACTACGCTATCATAGGCTTGCTAATACACCTATTCTCCTCTACAATGATTGTATTCATAAATAGGTCACAAGGACTTGTTTAGGGTTGTAATGTGGTAAGGGTTAAGGTGGGTCAAAAGAGGGGAAAAAAAGGGTTAAGCACAAGCATAAGTAAAGTACAAAGCGGATAAAAATGGGATATCTAAACATAACTACGAGACATACAAATATAACTAACATTCTGCACTTATTAATGCTATTCACTGTTCTTCCTTTTTCTTTTCTTTTCTTTTTCATTTTTTTCATTTTTCTTTCTTTTTCTTCATACATGGAAGAACTATGAGTCAAAACTAGCACTATATACAATATAGTCCATATACAGAAATGTACTCAGTTTGTCTCGGTAAAAATTTCACACAATCCCAACTAATATTTTACTTAATACTCTACTAAGCTTGTGAAAAGGTTAGGATACTGGGGTTTAAAGTTTTACAATTTTGGGTGTTTCATAAACAAAAGATTAAGGCTCAACGAGGGTAGCAAGGGATAATTAACGGGTAGGTCATTTAAGCCAAGGGTTAACACAAAAAGGACCTAGATCATCTCTATTAAGCATGCATCTAGTAGACTTAAACTGATTCAAAGAAAGTTCTGAAGGTAGTAACCTATCGAAGTACACTCAACAACGAAATGAAATGACTATAGATGGAGTCATATGGCTCAGTCCTCACTTTGGCTCAATTGAAAACTCATTATGCATCTACACTATCTCATTGTTCAAATGTCGATTTGTGACTAAGCTTATGTAACCAACTACTTTTCATCACTCTATATAGTTCACTTTCTACTCAAGTAACCTAATCCGAGTTCAAGCATGCATTCAATCTAATTCCAACTACATGATAGAATCTCATGGCAATATTTATCAGAGTGACTCAATGTGGTTCCATTGCTAACATAAAGCATATACAATATACCTAAAAATACATCCTATTCAATAACAAAAAAATTTTTGAAAAAAATGCAACTAAAAACTTTTATGTCACCTTCCCACACTTAAAAATCACATTGTCCTCAATGTGACAAGTCAACAACCAAATAAAGGGAAATGACATCAAACCATACAAAAAAATGAAAACAAACCAAATAATAGAAATTTAAAGAAACGAATGATATCAACCCAAATAAAAGATACTGAAGTCAAATCAACATTAAAGAAATTAGAACTAAACAAAAGACATAACACACAAAAAAATAATATGAAACCAAATACATGAAATGAAATGCACTCACATGCAAGAAACAATAAAATTAAAAGTTTAAGGGATAAGAAAAGCTTATTCCGATGATGGTGGTGATGGTGATGGTGTAGGAGCTTCAAAATTATTCCTCCGACAGAAGTTTAGAAACCTTCTCTTTAAGTTGCGTTGCTCTTGTGAACCTGCCGCATTTGAGTGCCGAGTTCATCGAGTTATGATGTCATTCGTTGTTGATTTACGGCTATTTGGTCAAGAATCGATTAATATCGATCAGCCATTGCTAGTTCCCTCGGTTCCTCTGCTACTGCTTCCTCCTCTGGTTTTGGAGCTACGTTAGATGTGGAGGGTCGGTCTACGACTGCACTGGTGCCCCTCCTACTCCTCACTATAGTGCGCGTCTAAGGATTGTGAAGTTTCGTAGATTGGACCTCCAAATCTCAGTGCATCTCAAATAGACTATATCAAACATGTTGTGGGAAGCAATAAGCAAATTCTCCATATTAACATTATAAAATACACCCAAAATAGAAGCAATATGAGCCATCCCAAAAGATGTATTCTTTTTAGTAATCACACTCATTAGTGATCGAAAATTTCTATAAGGAGTGTTGATTTTAAGCTTTCTATCCATGCACCATAAAAAAAAGTTCTTTAGTTGAGCATTTATTGATTTTAATTTTATTAAACATAGTCAGGCACATGAATTTATGTAACAAAAAATGCTCAGCACTTTGAATTAGAGAGTTCGGTGCATTACGTGAATCAAAATAGGCTTCACCTGTGAGAATGTTCCAATATCTACGTCAAAATCTGCATGACCATCTAAGATTCTTGTATTCGACAAGTTAAACAATTCACGCATGACAGAGTAATCAAATTTAAAAACATTGCCACCTAACCTAAACTAAAACAAATCTATTTTAGAATTATACCTAACTATTGTGAAAAAACTCTAAAGATATGGTGGTAGAAAAAGGTACGTCACAACGAACAAATTTATTCTACCCTATATTCGCAACTAATTATTCAAGTCGGCATCTCACTCCTATATTTTCTAGCATTTCAAAATCAAAATACCTAGGAGTAACTATTACTCTACTCCTAAAGTCATGAAAACACGTGTTAAGTCAAGAGGACTTTACGATAATTAATTTTGATGACAATCAAATAATAATAATGTTAGAACCAAATAAACATTTTTGACAAGTGTGTTAAATGTTAAGTCAAAGTACAGAACGTAGACGCGAAGCCAAAACACAACCAAAACACAGATGCAGACTCAAAGTCAATATAGACGCAAATACAATATAGATGCAGACGCAAAACGCAGACGTAGACGCAAAGTCAATATAGACGCAAATACAATATAGACGCAGACGCAAATGCAAAATCAAAACACAGACGTAGACAAAGTCAATATAGACGCAAATACAATATAGACGCAGACGCAGACGCGAAGTCAAAACACAGACACAGACGTGAAGTCGAAACACAGACGCAAAGTCAACACAGACGCAAAGACAATATAGATGCAAAGAAGACATAGACGATACCATGAAGATACATTAGCACGTCAGACAGTTATTTAGTTAGAGTTAGTTACAGAACTCAACTAAATGACGGTTATCAAGAATCAAGAAGCGGTTATCAAAGATCAAGAAGCAGTTAGAGACGAAG
>JAOTAY010000191.1:12523601-12547631 GCA_025629805.1 Erythroxylum baracoense
TTCTGAGTAGGATGGCATAGGAGGTTTAAGCATTGTGGTTGTGAAAGATTCATATTTTGAACCAAGGTTTGCAAGCAAAGAGTAAACTTTTGTTTTGTCAGGTATTGGATTGCTTATGGCTACAAGGCTGTCACATATGCTCTTGAATTTCCTCAAGTGTTTTGCCAAAGATTGATTTGGTTCCTTTTTTAGATATGTGAGTTGTTGCCAAAGAGTAAATTCTCGTTCTTGTGAGTCTTGTGCATATGCTTCTTGTAAGGCATTCCAAACTGATTGAGATGTTGCAAGGCCAATAACTAGACTCAAGGTTTCTTCTGTAAGTGTCCCAATAATCCATCCACGAAGAAGGCAATCTTCTTTTCACCATTTGAGAAAATCTTCTGAGAATTGTTTTGCTTCTGCTTCAGTGGTTGAAGTCTTATCTGTTATGATATTAGTGTACATGGTAGGCTTCACTTTCTTGCCTGTGAGAAGCCTGACCATGTCTTGACTTTCAGCTAATGCAAGCATCTGTTCACACCAGAGAGGATAGTTTTCTGGTTTGAGTTTAAAAGTAACAAAGTTGGCAACGTTTAACGAAATTGTGGAAGCCATTGATGAGTAGAAAGAATAAGAACTCTCTTGCCTCACAACTTGCTCTAATACCATAAAGAATATTTGAAATTGAACAAGATTTGTAAGAAAAGAAAGCTTCTCATTCAAGAACCGTAAGAAGAGAGTTCTGATTTACATCTATTTATAGACTTACAACCAAATATATATGGAAGGGATTTACAATAATAGCAGTAATCATACACGATTTTAATACCTATTTTAATACTGTTACAAAGCTATTTTTGAGGGAAAAGATTGCTCAATAGAGTTACCATCTTGAAGTGATTTGATTCCAATTAGACTCCTTGAATTACTCTTCACGTTTCTTCTATTTTAGGAATGTCAACCATATCTTGATCTGCTACCTTATCACTCTAATTCTTATTTCTCCATGTTGCAGACTCAAGTTGGTTGTTGAATGGTGAATGTAGTTCAATAGGTAATAAAATCTGCACATATAAGCAGATAATCCGACCATTATAATGAAGTAAATGAGTAGTAATTTTCTTCCATTGAGCACCCAAAAAGACAGTCCTTTGTGAATATGTGGATTCTTTATTTTTGTCTTAAAGAGGCCGACCAGAATTGGCTTCCTATCCATTACTAATTCTCTCGCCATTGACTGTTTGAGAGGGTCATTTAACCCTCTTTATGTTCCATATTAGAATGATCATTTAAGGGGGAATATCTCCTTTTTTTTGTTTTCCTTCTAGCTCATCTTCTTTTGGAGTTAGGAGAACTCTCATTAAACTTTTCTGCTATCTTAACAATTCTGTCATTCTCTAGTTATATTAGCAACAGGTTACTTGTTTGATCATTTTCTAGTAGACCAGTTCATCTTCTATCTCTTCTTCTATTGATTGTGAATCTTGTATAGTAGTTACTTCTTCTTAGTTATCAGGTTTTTGTAGATAAGAGGTGTGTTCAGATGCTATACTGGGCTTCCCACCTTCAATATCTAAAGTATCTATAATTGAGTTACCTAGATTCTCATTAGTATTAACTTGTGCACCCTCAGCCTCATCATTATCCACCGGAGAAAATTCAATCCCTAATAGCTCATTCTGTCATTCAGTTTAAAAAAGTTTTCTTGTAATGACCTATTTTTGGGTTAAATTATTAGGCTTTCAAAAATACATCACCTTAACTTCAAAATTCACAAGCTCACCTGTTTGTCTTTCACATTGTTGTATAGAAGTTGAAGTGGGCTTTTTTATCTAATGGCAGTCATTGGTTATCACGGTGCAAGATTTTCTATTATTTAGTGTTCTTTTTTTTTTTTGAAAAATTAAGTATTGTTTAGTTGGATGTATGGGTTTATGGCACACCTAGCGATGGTGAACTCTTCGTGGACACGAGATCATATCCAAATACTTTGGAATATCCCAAATTGTACCAAGCGTGTCTACGCTCCTTGGGATACTCCAGGGCTCCAGGTTTGAAACCCAATTTCTGCTTTGTAGATAGTAAGCTTGAAGTTTAATTTTCTTTTTAGTTTGTCATGTAATGCCATGAGAAGCTTGTGAACTGTGGCCTGTGGGAAGATGCAGAAAATAGTCAGTCATTTGTCTCACAAAGCCTATATTTCTTGTCCACTACATTTTCTTTTTCATGTTGATACCAATGCCTGCCATTCCTGGTTTGCTAGATGGTTTGTTGTAAATTGTGTTTGCTGTCTTTGTTTACACTAGTATATCTGTTAGTGGGACTGTTTTCATAGAAAGTTATCTGTTGTTCATATCTTTTGATTTAGATAAAAAGTTAACCAAACCAAAACTCCCGTTTACTGGTAGTTGTTTAAATAGAGCGGATAAAGAAAGGCTGAAGAAGTTGCAAGATAAAGCAATTGAATTGAAGCTTGATAGGGCTATAGAATTCCACAAGAATGTGGTATACAGGCATCACGTCAATAATTTTATGATCTTACTATCTAAATGTTGAGAGGGTGAGCTTGAGAGCATCTGATAAGGTTATTTTTTTTGTGACCAGAAGGTCACGGGCTTGAGTCACGAAAATAGCCTGTTTATAAAAAGGTAAAAAGAATGTTACATGCAATTGATGACCATCCCGACCTTTGCAAAGCGGGGAGCTATGTCCTCAGGAAATTTTGATAAGCAGAGTTTGAGAATTGCTTTATGATCAAATTGAAGCCTTTATAGGGAATGTTTTAATGTTTGTACTTCAGTAGCCGTCCTTTGATGAGTAAGATTTTGGTCTTTATATGTGCTTTTTGTATTTGGTTATTCTCCGGGATTTGATGAGGCTTTTGGGAGGTACCACTGCCGGAGTGCATTCCATGATAGATGAGCACTTGGGCATTAGTGTTGTTGAGTACCTGGCTTCGGGGGCCATACCGATTTGTGGGCATGCTTGATTGAACTTCTTAATATTGTCATTAATGTCAACGCTATAGCTGACAATTTCCATCCTCTACTTAGCTCATAATTCTGCTGGCCCAAAAATGGACATCCTGGTAATAGAAGATTGGGAACAAGTTGGACTTATTTGCCAGAGCATAGAAGAGCATGCAGATGCCACTTGTGAAAGTAGTAAGGCTGCCCGCAAGTGAGAGACTGAAGATGGCAGCAACAGCAAGGAGACGGTGTAGTAGAGTTTAAGATGACTTCAAAGCTGCAATTGGACCGATATTCATCCGTAATACTAGCTAAGCATTATTCATATACAACCACAGCTTTTTTTTTCCCTATCCATTGTTCTGAATTTAATCGTTATTAGAAGTTGTAATTGAGCTGGCGTCGGAATTTTCACATTTTCTTTTGTCTATGGCTGTTTTCCATGGTAAAGAACTGAAGGCTGAAAATGCCTAGTGATTTATTGTTAGGAGACGTTATGAGAACTAATGATAGGATGAAACCATGTTTTTCGTCTTATTATTATTGAGAAAATAGCTTTACAGAATGGTTTCTCTAAATTGAGTGGCAAACTTACGGAGTTTGGGGACCTACGCGTGGGATACACGTGGTGTTAGAAACACCCTATCTCTTACAGTTTGTGTCACAGATCAGCCACTCTTATGTCCACAAACACACAGCTCTCTATTTTCTCTCTCAGTGTCTCCCCATCGTCCGGCCTTAAACAGAAGCGAAATTATGACTGTTTCTCTAAATTCAGTTGTTGGGTTCAATTCAACGGTAACCATCTTCTTTCTCTCTCTCTTTTTCTTTTATAGTTTGGGTAATTTCGAAATCATAATAGAGTTTTCGTATGATTGAATTTACCGGTTTATATGTTTCAAACTAGAGGAAGGTTTAAAGAATTGCTTACGTCTGGAAGTTGGGATTAGTGATGTGTTCTATATTTTGCACTGCATTTCTTGACCATATGTGGTATTCGACAATACCTAGGTCATCTGACTACGGGGCATCACGTCGACTTTGCGTTGACAAGATCATATGCTTTCGTATCAGTTTGGAGCTGATATTGTTATGTAAAGTTTCCCACCTTTCATCTTCTGAAACGGGTGTATCCTAGTAGTGTTTCACGTGGTTTGAGTATGCTTTCATAGTTTCATGAGATGTCAAATGATTCAAGTCCATGTTCAATATTTAACTTCCGAAAAGACCTTTTACCGTACTTGATGTAAGTATACAAGTTGTAGAGTTCAAAAGAAGTGGATTTAAACTAACCCTTGCACTGAAGTAAGACATAGACATTGCTTAAGCTGTTCTAATTATACAATCTTTTATTAGAAGTTGCAGGGCGTGTACCAGCATACATCTAGATCTCCCAGCGAAGCTTCAACACCAAAGCTGGCAGTCTTCACATCATTGGGGATTTCTGGTTCAAGGATACTGGTAAAGGGTAGAAGAAAGGGCTTGTGTGTTTCAGTTGCAGAAAGCAATAATCTTGGTGATAAGGAGTCTGGAGATGCTGCTAATGCAATTTCTGTTAATCAGCTTTTAACTGGGAATCCCACATCCATGGATCCTGATGTGGAAAGTAGTGGATCCCAGACTAATAATAACAGTGCGACAGGACCTCAATCCTTTGGAACATCAAATGGTTCTGCCATTTCTTCAGAATTTAACCAGGAAAGAAAATCTAACTCGCCATCAACCCCAAAAAGAGCACTGATGACGGCAAGAGAGAGATTACGGGCTGCTCGGGTTCGTAGTTGTACAGAATCCAAGGCATCAAAACCAGAAATGGGAAGCAAAGTATTGGCTGCTCTAAAGGCAAGCGATAAGGGGAAGAAAAGATCTAGACTCCCTGAAGCCCCCACAAATTTGTTTGATGATAGCAAGCGAGGATTGCCTAAAGAGGGTTGGACATTTCAGTTCCCGGGGGGTTCTGATCTGTTTATTATTGCCTTCTCATTTGTCTTCATCAGCACGGTTATGTTTGCAACAACTTATATTGTCTGGAAAGCTGGTGCAATCCATTTTAATGAGTATTAAGGCAGAGTTTAACTAAACTCTTGATGAAGGTGCTCGACTTTCTTATCTTTGTAAAGTGCAAGTAGGCCAAAGATGTAAACTAACGTGGAAGGAAATGTGTGATCATCGGTTATATGGTGAAGAAAAATGCATCAATACACACCAAATCTATGGCATTTTGTAGATCTGTCTAGTTCTTGTATGCTATTTGACTTGAATATCATGATAAATATACTTCTTATACATCCTTAATTTTTGATAAAGGAGAAGTTTAATTTATTCTCAATCACAAAATGAATATTTATTGCTAACGTTTCAAGTGCTTCCTTGAGCATTCTTGATCCTTAACATGATATGGGGCTTCTAGCATTCATGATACTCGGTCATTCATTAGGAGATATATATGGATCATTTATCCTGGCCATACTTATGATAAACAAGACTGATTGTTGAGCCAATCGTGGTGGGTCTCACTAAATGTTGGCCAAAATTTATCTGTAAATTTGCACTTGAAGAAGCCTAACTTTAACATGTCCCCAAATCCCTGTTAGCCATCAGTTCAACATTCCTCACCCCCATTCCAAGTATGGCATCATTCCATGTGCTTAGGTAGCCATAAAAGTAAAAATGAAGTTCGACCGAAGTATTAAAGAATGAAGAAGATTTTGATCCAGAGCAACAAATTTTGCTCAAGTAAAGGGAAAGTAGGACAAGATAATGGTTTGGAGTAAAAGATTGCTTTAGGATAAAAGCAAATTCAAGAGATTTAAGTTACAGGATCCAAGTGTTGAATCCAACGTCCCTTTCGTCATCCATCTCTGTTGTGTACGTGGCTCATATAACGGTGAAGGCTAGGTGCTGTAGCGGAGTGGAGCGTATAGAGGATTGATGGCTTTACACCAGACACGAGGCCCCTTCTTTAAAGAATTGACCGAGATTAAACTATGATTTACTCTTCTACTATTCTGTCGGGCCGAAGTGTAGGGGCGCCTGAGGTGAACAATTCTACCTTTTTGAGTGCAAGGATTGATAGCTTTACGAGCCATCCGTGCGACACGGCAATGTGAGTTTTAAATCGTGTCTTGTTATAACTGTACAATAATTTTAGAATTTTATATAAATTCTTAATATACCCTATTTTTGTGAGTTGAATAATATGAAAAGTTGCTTCACTGCCGGGGCCGTAAGAAATACACGGTTTCTGAACTTTGTTAAATTCTGTGTTCTTCATCTTTCTTTAAAATCTCTTTTACTATTTATTTCTCAGTAATCTCTTTCAATCAAACCAACTAATTGCTCGTCCAGGGATGACAATGAAGTGTTATTAACCATATCCTAAGACAAGCTATCTTCCAATGATTTCGTGAGCCATCAAAATTTTCCCTTAATATCGGATAGAAATCGCAGAACTAAAGTTGTCCACTTGAGCCCGTTATTCTATGTTTCAGAATGACTATTTATAGTTGAGTTCAGTTCCAATATGTACCTGGATTTCGTTCATGCTAGCTGAGGTTGAGGTTCTTCACTACCAAAAGAGCAGGTGGTACGTGGTAGGGAATGCAATAAAGAAATTGACTGTTGAAACCTCCCCGAAAGAACGATCGAGTCAGGAGCACAACAGGAGACTGTTTAGGTTGATCAAGAAGTCGTACCAATCTTCAATTCATCTTTATGTTTGAGTGAGCAGTGGCTAGGGCCCCACAAAGTGACCAAGTGGTGAGGGTAATTGAAAACCTTCTTTTGTTTGCTTGTGCAGGCAACAGGACAATCTTTGAAAATGGAAGTGAGCTAATAAAGCCATCAAAATGGGTGGCTTCTTTATCTCTAAACATCATCTCTTCAATCTATTTTTATCAGATTGAGACTGATACATTGCTTACAAACAAGCATGCTCATTGAGCAGCTAGATGTGGGTTCCACGCACCTTAAATCTCTGCAAAGGAAAAAAAGAAAAGAATATGTCCTAACCAAGTATAAAGGATCTTATACAAATTAAGTTTGCATTGATATAACTGTAATGATCAGGAATTTTCACAGCAGATATGTCATTGACCAATTACTATTATCATGCAAGATTTCGTTGTGTTGTTTTTATTTCTAATCCAATTCATACAAATATTAATTCTTTCTGGTCCAATTACCTGACGGCATTCCAGTTTACAATCCCAAAGAAAAACACTTACCCTTGCATAAATTAACTTTGCGGTGACAACCGAACACGCCAAACACAATTTTCATTCGACTAACTAAAGGTTCCTGGCATCACACCAATCATTGTCAAGACTGAATATGCTACATCACTAGTGCAGTAACAGTAGCTGCAGATGTTGCTCAATAAAAGAAGAGGTTAGTCCACAAATTTTTAAAAGCCCTTTTGCTTTTAGGGTATGGAAGATGATTGCTTTTCCAGATTGCCTGCCAAATCTGCAGATATAGAATATATTCAAAGAAATTTTGACGAACACGGCCAGGCATTTTTTATTCCTTGGCCACAGATTCGTTGTGCTTCATCGTCAGCTAGTTCCACCTTCCAAGGACAAAGATTTCCTCCCCTGTCCATACCTATCAAAGAGATTGCAGAAGATACAACACCATCCGTCTCTAAGAGCCATAGCCTTGCAGAGAAGCAACGCAGGGGTAGAATCAATACCCAGCTTGGAATTCTAAGGGAACTAATTCCTAAATCAGAAAAGGTATGAAGCTTCTTTTACATTTTCCAACGTCATCCAAGCTAATACTTTTTACTTTGATGTCCGCGTCTTTCACTATTACTAAGCCATTGTCGTGGTAAATGTGCGCGAAACAAATGAGGCTTCAAGCTCTAAGGTTTAGAAAATGCTTTGTTCAAGTGGTAATCAATTGCGTACAAGGTTACATAAATACTCGCTCGACTCAGTAGACGTACTCTTGTTTGTTGTTATAGTTGACACTTTGTCACCGACAGAAAAAAAAAATCTGAAAATGATGTGCAACTTTCAACAGATGGACAAGGCTGCTCTTCTAGCAAGTGCCATTGATCATGTGAAAGATCTTAAAAGTAAAGCAACGGAAGTAAGCAAATTTTGCAATGTACCAACAGAAATCGACGAGGTAACAGTTGAGTGTGTTGCATGTCAAGATTCAAGCACATCCAACAATAACAAAGACAAGAAAAGGGGATTGATCAGAGCTTCTGTGTGTTGCGATGATCGACCAGAATTATTTACAGAGCTCATCAGAGCAGTCAAAGGCTCAAGACTAGCAGTGGTCGGAGCTGACATTGCAAGTGTTGGAGGACGAGTTAAAACCATTTTAGTACTATGTAATAAAGACGACAAAGAGGATGTTTGTTTGAACACTATCAAACAATCTCTCAAAGTAGTGTTGGCCAGGGTTGCTTCATCGGCCACGCCCCCAAGTGACCGTGTTAGAAGCAAGAGGCAAAGGTTCTTTTACCCTTCTGGTTAGGTCTCTATGACAAGAACATGAATTGTGTTCAATGAAAGCGTATTTTTCGGTCTGCTTCAGCTGTATATAGATATATTAGTATAATTGAGAGTTATCTATTTACTTTCTGTAATACGTATCAATTAGATCAAAAGATTTTCATAATAGTGACGCTATGAACGATTCTACTCTATAATTACTCCACAAAAATTAGGAATACGAATAAACATGTCTCCTTATTTGCTTATAAATCAAAGAACCAATATGTAAGCATAGGAAAGAATTAATTTTTAATACTAAAGTACTAACATAAAGTATTTAAATAAAATTATCAGATTTTACCACATCAAAATCAATTTAAAACGTTCAAATTATGTTTGCTTGTTAATGAAGGAATAAGCCTCCGAATAGAAAAAGTAATAGAGAATTTGATATAAAAAGGAAAAGTAAAATCCAAAAATCCAAACTTCCATTGCTGTCATTGTTTGAAATAATAAAATTACTATAAACGTTAGTAACAGCGTCTTCTTGTAACTGCCAAACCAATTTAATTGCAACCCTTCCTCCCATATATTCGTGCATTTCCTTGCACTAAACCTTACTTAATAACTGTTTAAACTTTGTTTTCTCATATTACTTTAAGAAAACAAAGATATATATCAACCATAGGATAAATAGTGTTGTTGTTTTCTGCACTTAAATTAAATTCTGAATTCATGCAATAAAACAAATGTAATATAGGAAAGTAAGAACCAACCTCACAAAGATTTCTAGTTCATTAATAACTACAAAAGAGATATTTAATGAAATATGGTTATGATGATACAAAATAAAAAAGTAAATGAATCGAATTATGAAAATACTAAAAAGAAAACTATCAATAAAATAAACTTTATTGTACAATCGCTTCTACCATTGTAACTACGATTGATTATTGATACAAAAAATAATTATTATTAATCATATATTTGATATGATATTAAATACGTGTCTTTTCTTAGGATTAGTTAATAAAAATATGTAATTCAATTAACTAATATTGTATAACAACCATAGAAACAATCCAAATTTTAATTAAATAATAGCTTTAAGAAAAAAAAGATCAGCGAAGCAAGATAATATAACATTTATGGTTTCATTTAATCTAGTCGAATGCTATTTCTAAAAATTAATAATTTATGTTGCAACAAATTAAAAACTCCTAATCGCTACAAAGATTAAAGGAAATGAATTTTTACATATTCAATATTCGATTTAGGAGATAATTATTTCAATTAATAAACTAATCGCACGCATTGGAAAACAATCAAAATAATCATGAAAACAAAAGCACAAAAGAAGAATTCAGTATATGAATTGATTAAAAAAAACTTTATAATAAGACTCAATTATCTTCCAATCTACAAAGTTCCAAAAGCTTCAGCTTCCATTAACCAAGATAAAGAAAATTATTCGATAATGGGCATAGCTACTACTAATACCTAGTGAAGAAAAGCTACACTAACGACTACTAAAGAAAGGAAAAGAGAATTATATGAAAAGATGGAAAGTAGAGGTGGAGAATTTTTTAAATGCCTTTCCTCTTTCACTTTGATCCTATTTGTAGCCACCTTAATCTCATGTTTTGTTGATGTTGAGATATTCTTTTCATAATTCTTAGCTCTAAAAAATTATAACTTCACTATTTATCATCCATGCATTTTTCTTACAAATTCAAAATCTGAAAGTTGTAATTCTCGTTGAGTACGACCATGCTTAATCCTCAAAAATGTTGCTATCAGTTTTATCCTTCTACCTACACCTTATTTTCTCTTGTTCTCATTTGTTTAAGCTTTAGATTCCCCGAGGATAATTTAATTACAAAAAATAATACAAGGGAATTAATCTTTTGCTCACTTGGGAATGTTTAATTACTTCACTTCTATAAAATGAGCTGCACATTGGATTTTTTTATTGTTGCCATTCTTGCCTCTTTTTTTCTTTTTTTTTATATGAATACATAAACTAATTTGAACCATAATATAAAACAGTAGTGATAACATAAGATTCACATCCCATATTCCTAAAAAGAAATGCTCGTTTGATTCTTGTATTTCCATTCTTAAAGTTGCAAGAGATTTTTTCCAAATGCTCTACTAAAATTTATGGATAGATAAGGGTGTTTAAGTAGAGAATTTAGGCTTGTAATATGGTTATAACTTTAAAAAAAGTTATGGCTCAAAGGGGCCAACTAGAGATATTGAATTGGGGTGGCTTTTAAGCTAAGGGTTTAAAACAATGAAAGCCTTTTTCTTTCTTATGTATGCATATATCAATGAGGCCTTGAAATAACTCCAAGCAAATTCTAGAGAAACATTCACATAGAAGACAACACACTTTAAAGGAAAAATAGATTAATACGAACGTTTCAATCTTTTATGGCTCAAAAGCTCACAAGTTATCTAAAATCACCTTAACTTCACACAATGTCCTATCATTTTATCATTAATGTTTATAAAAGTGCAAAATCCTAGCTAATTTAACCATTCAACATATTGCTATTCTTATTCTCAAACAACTGAATCCTTTAACATACACACAATCTAATTTTTTTCAAAATGCATTTGATGAAACCATATAAAGGACTAGCTCAAAACTAACTTATCATAAAGTAAAGCAAAATCATGCAACTAGACAACAAACAAAATAAATACATAAAACATGCTTCTACATAAAATGGAACAAAAAATAACTAGACCTCCCCCACACTTGAATCAAATATTAGCCTCGATGTAAAATTCAAATTATGGAAAGTGATAAGTGAAAGGACTTCCCTAAATATAGGGGGAGAGTGGCGAAATATACTCATAAAAAAGGGGAAAATAAAGTGTGAACCCATAGTCTATGAAAAAAGGTATCAAATTATGCTTCATCCAAAACAATTTATTTTCAATTCCATCTAAACAGGCTAAAATTCTAAGAGCCTGTTGAGTGCAAGAAGAGGAAGGAATATCTTCCTATTGACCATCCTGTAATTGTTTTCTTATTTAGTTAGAAAGTTTGAGAAGATGGAACAACTAAACTAGGTGGAACAAAGCAAAAATTATTGTCAGATTGCTATTTAATGATCCCTATCTTACCTAAACAATTTAAATCTAAGGGTTCCATCTTATAAGCAATGTGCATGTCGGTGTCAGCTAAATTAAGTAAACTAAAATTAACGAGTAGTTGAGTAACGTAAGAACCTATTATTAAAGGTTTATTTTTCTTTTGAATCACAAAATAAAATTGTGTAAGCAATGACTAACGTAAGTTCACTGCAATGTAAATATATGTAAGTGCACTATCCCTTCTTCTTGAAAAGTTATAAATAAAGAAAAATTGTAAATATTTGAATACATGTCTCTTTAAATATGAAATTTTTAGTCACTTGGGTAGGTTGAAAATTAAAAGAATAATCACATTTTAAACTTATGAATGGTTACTTTTTAGGAACAACCTTTTTTATAAAAACCCATTGCCTTTAGTAATTGGAAAGGAAAACTCGATTCCCATCATTCTACATCCAATAGCCCCTTTTGTAAACAATTTAACTTTAAAATCATTATTAAACCAAAAAGTGGTATAAAATTCACATTTCAATTCAACAAAAGTAGACATTTTCACATTCATATAATTATTATCCCTTTCGATCCACAAGCATCAAATTCTTCCCTAATATTAAATTCTTCCATGATTTAAGTATGAACATACTTACAGATATATATTATTTGTTCGCATAATTCTTTATACTTGGTCTTATCTTGCTCATTATTGAAAGCATTTGAACCTCCAATTTTAAGCTTTAATTTGCTAGTCAGCTCCACTTTCTTTCATTTTTGTATTCAAGAACATAATGATTGACCTCCTCATTATTGTTTCAATTTTGGTGAATGACCTGGTGAATGAATCGAGGAAAGGGTTACAAGAGGCACCAAAAAACTATGGTCAGCCACTTATTCTGAAGGCATATGAGTTTCCAATGAGGTTGGTTCCTATGGTGGTTCTTTGTGGGCCACCAAAATCAATCTCCTAACTTGTAGTTTTGTACTTTCCATTACTGATTTAAACTTAACTACCAATGTTAAGCATAAATATGGTAGTTTTTGGTAGCTGCCAACTCTTTAAGGGACAAGCGTGGCTAGAAGGAGGTAGGTATGGTTAGGTTGATGCTTGGGTTTACGTCTACATAATTCTTAATACTGGTATGAGTGGAAAAATTAGGTGCATGGCCTTGTGGTAGGTGGCTAGTCATATAAGAGTTAGCTAAGGGGAGGCTCTTTAATTGGTATGGTTAGGATTTGGTGATGTGGCATATAGACGGTGTTGGTCACTTATTTACAATTAGATTAAGTTATGGGATGTAATTGATTTCAGGTGAATGGTGTAGTTGAATACGTTGGTTTAGAAGTAGAATGAAGAAAATTGAGAGTGATAAATAACCTAAAACAAAGAAACAAATTTATTATTTCATTGATTATTATTATTTAATATTTTAAATTTTTATTATTTTTATGAATATAAAAGTTTATACTAAATATCAAAGAATCTAAAATTAAAAATAGAAATGTGTAAAATAAAATTTAAAGCTTAGGTTACCCCCCAAGTAATGCCTTAGTTTATTGTCTTGGGCTCGACTTGATATCTTTAATTATTGATCCATATAGATGGGACCTGCTAGCTCTACGTCTTTTATATTTTTGACTTACGCTCTTTATAAAAAGGTTTAAGCATATGACCTTTAAATTTGAATACTTTCAAAGTTGTAAATCTTTGAATTTCAAATGCACCACACAAAAACTTGTTTAAATTAACAAAAGGTCCAATATAATAAGATCATAACTTACTTAGAAATAATGACGTTTTGAATGATGAAAGACAACTTTTTATCTAATAAAAAAGTATTTCCTGAAAAACATTTTATCATGGAAAGCTTTTGTTTTATCTTTATAAATTCTTAAGCTTTTGTAAGCATCATTGTGAATTTCTTTATGTTCTCGCAGCTATAATTTTCTATGTTTACTTAATAAGAAGATGACATGGCTTACTAAATATCAAACTATATGGAAATATATTGATTGGTGATTGGCAATTTATTCTGCACACTCATAATGCGTCATCCAACCTCAAAATCTAATATTTATATTTGAATTTATTGTCTTCTTTATGATTAACTTAATTTTTAAAAAAATTAATTTCTCAGTTTTAAACTTCAACTTGTTCATTGGTTTGCGAATGTTATGACATAGCGATTTGGTTTATAATGCCATATTTCTTTAATAACGCTTCCATAATCCGATTATAAAAATGCATCCTTTGATTACTAATTAAGGCTCTTAGAGTACTAAACTTGTTGAATATGTTAGATTTTGAGAAACCTGAAATATCTTTAGAATCTTCAATTTTGGTGGCCTTTTCTTCCACCCACTTTAAGTCATAGTCAATAGCTAATAAAATATAAACTTAACAAAAAAAAGGAAATAGTTCATAACATCAATACCAGATACATAAATAATTTCATAGTTTAAAATTAGAGTTTAGGCATCTCATTTTGTTGTGAAATATTACTTATTTCTTGGCAATGTTCATGAGACCTACAAAAGGAGTATAATCTTAAAATAAAGACGTCTAAAAGATTAAATAATTAACTTTGTTTGCAACCATAGAAGTTTTAGGCTCATAAGAAATAATTGTTTATTAGGAAATTCTTCTTATAAATTGGTTTTTACTTTCTGAATGAGCTAGACAACTCAAGTGGTCAACTACTTTATTTTCTACTACACTCTTGTTTTTCATTCAAAATAAAATTCACTTAACAAGAGTATCCACCTCCTTAATCTCAAATTTGCATCTTTCTTTGTCATCAAATATATTAAGTGTTATATAATCAGAATAAACAGTTACTTTAGTACCTAATAAATAAGAACTAAAGTTTTTTTTAAAAGAAAAGACAATAGCTAGGAGCTCCTTTTTAATAGTCAATTTAATTTTTGGCATCATCTAAGGTTATTGATGCATAGTATATAATGTTTGATACTTCTCTAACTCGTTGGCCCAAAACTGCTCCTATAGAGTAATCACTTGTGTCACACATTATCTTAAATAGAAGACTTTAATTTGAAGGTTGAATAAATGTTGCTGACATTAATAACTATTCAACTTATCAAATGCATCGTTTCACTTCTAATCTAATTAGGAAGTTATATCTTTCTACAGCAACTTGCAAAGAGGTAATGTGACATGGGAAAATCCTTAATGAATTGTTAGTAAAAACTTGCATGTTCAAGAAAAAAATTAACTCCCTGAACACTAATGTGTTAAGGAAGAGATTGAATAATATTAGGTTTAGCTTTATCTACTTCCATATCTCTATCTGAAACAACATATCCTAAAATAAAAACTTATTTCACGATAAAATGACATTTAAAAAAACTAATTAAAACAAGGTTAGTCTCAATATATCTTTGTAACATAAGTATCAGATTATGTAAAAGATTATTGAATGAATCTCCGTGTATGGTAAAATCATTCGTAAAAACTTCTATAATTTTTGACATAATCTGAAAAACATATTTACCATATCCCTTTAAAAAGTAGTTAGTGCGTTGTAAACTCCAAATGGAATTTGTGAATATACGAAAGTTTCTAATGAACATGTGAAAGTTATCTTTTGTTAATCTTCTAGAGTAATTACAGTTTGAATGTATCATAAAAACCATCTAAAAAATAATAGTAAGTTAGGCTGACTAGCCTCTCTAACATTTGATCAATAAATGGTAAAAGAAAATTATCATTTTGGTTTTCCAAATTTAATTTTCTATAATCAATACAAATACATAACCCATTTAAAACCCAAGTGGGTACCAATTCATTGTTTTGATTTCTTACCATTATAATGCTAGTATTTTACATAATGACTTAAACTGAGCTTACCCACTCATTATTTGAAATAAAGTAGATTACTCCAATTTGAAGAAAATTTAGAATCTCCTTCTTTACCAGCTCCATCATAGGTAGATTCAACCTCTTTTATGATTGTCTAATTGGTTTTGAATCGTCCTCTAAAAAAATCAAATGCATACATGTAGAAGAACTAATTCCTTTAATGCCCTTAATAATCCATCCAATTTTTGTTTTGTGTTTTTTCAACACCTGTAATAATTTTTCTTCTTAATCATTATTAGTTTGTTGAAAATAATAATTGGTAAGGTACCTCTTTCTTCTAGATACACTTACTTCACATGGTCCTAGAGTGACTTTAATTCTAGCTTTGGTGCTTATAAAACCAATGACAAGAGTTTCTCATTAGGTATTTCCAAATCATCATAAAAAATTTTACTTGTCAACTTTAGCTCCTCAAAATTGTTTAGTTTTACTATATGTTCTTATAATTTATGACTGAAATTTAATTCATTATTCTCTTAAAAAGGTGTTCACGTGTGGCTATTTCTAACTCATTTTTTCCTTCTAACTTAAAAACATCATGCACTAATAAATTAATTAATTTAATTGTATAAACACGATAAACAAAATCAGGGTACTTTATTACATTGTATATGTTGAATTGCACAAAGTCTGTTTTAAATTCCATAATTAATGTACCATTATGAACATCAATTTTTATTTTGGTAGTTTTAAGAAATCATCTTCTTGACAAAATAGGTGATGATTGATCATTATTTTTTCATCTCTAAGACATAAAAATCTTCAAGCAAAATTAATTTATCATTAACTTTAAAAAGGATATCTTCAACTAACCCTTTAGGATATGTTTTAGATTTATCAACTAATTGAATCACTACACCAATTTTTTCCAAAGTTCTAAGATTTAGAGCCAAATGGATGGAACAAGGCATAACGTTAATGGATACTCATAAATCTAGCACGACCTTTTCAATTCTAATGCCATTTATAGTGCCAGGAATATAAAACATATATAGGTCCTCATATTTTTTTATGAGGGTTTTTTTAGAATAATTGTTGAAACGTTTTCTCCTACCTTAATCTTTGCACATTTTTTAAGATGTTACTTCCTTTTCAATGTAGACAACTCTTTAAAAAATTTAGCATAAAGAGGAACTTATTTTAATAGCATCAAAAAGTGGAATATTTACCTAACATTTAAAAAAGTTTCATATAACTTCAAATTACAATCATATTTCCAGTTTTCTACTAAAGCTTTGGATAAAGGAGGAATATGTATTTAATTAAAGGAAGATTTTTACCTACTAATTTATTAATAGTTTTGGCTGCCCCCTTCTTTTCTTTTTGTGATTATAGATATGGTATTTTGTTTGAAGCTCTAATTCCTTTTTACGCCACAATCCTTTCCAAATTACCACTACTTGAGATGAAAGTTTATCATAATTTTATGTCTCTAAATGGTTAATTGTAGTACCACCTGACCCATTTAACTCTCCACATTTTGAATATTAATTCTAGTCTCTTACTGAAATTTAATGATATTAATAGCTAACGTTTTAATAATGTCATTAAGATTTTTACTGATTTAGATGTTTGAACTTGTTATGTTTAATTTTAAAAAAAAAGTGTTATGGTTACCTAGGATGATAAAGTTGCCTATATTCTTAAAAGCTGGTCCAGTTGATTTATTAGTGTATTACCAAAGTGAAAATTCAGGTAGTCTCTCTAACCGTGTTTGAATACTGATTGTATTGATGTTAAGGCTATCATGAAAAACTTCTTGCTACATTTACTTATTCTACTAAATCTTCTTATAACATTGGACATATATCAATTAGGTTTCTAGCTACTGAGCATATTTTGTAAGATTTTTGTTGCTTCCATTTTTCATATAGCCAATTGAGGAACAAGAGAAGTTAGTCCATCTATTTAATTTTCAAAGGAAGAAACTTTTACCTCATTTATGTGTTGAGACAAATGGTCTGGTCTAATCCTAAATTGTTGTGAGTTAGATGTCATGTTAGTGATTAACGTATGAGTTGCTTCAACTATTATATCTACTAACGCTCTACCATTAGTGGCATCTATCATATTTATGTAAATTGATAGAAGATCTATGTAGAAATATTGAATTAGTAGTTGGTCAATAAAACGCTCCCAATACTTGTACAAAGTTTTAAGCTAAATTATCTAATCCCATAAATCACCTTTTTGATGTTAGTAACTCTTAAGGCTGGGAAATATTTTTCCAAGAGTAGTATTTTCATCTTGTTACAAGTGGTGACACTTCTTGTAGGTAAATAATAGATTCAATCCTGTGTGTCATCCTTCAAAAAGAATTAAAAAACTCTCATTTTTATTTATTCCTCGCTAACTCCATTTGGTTTCATACCTGTACTCACCACGTGAAATTCCTTTAAATATTTATGAGGGTCTCATGCAAATCCACGAAAAGCAGGCAAAAGATGGATTAGTCTATAAAAGTAGTGTTAGCATCCAAATTTGGAAAAATAATGCAATGAGTTTTTTGATTTAAATTTAGATCCACAAATGCTTATACTGTTCAATTGTTTGCCATGTTTTTTGTTGTTTCACTAACAATAATGTTACGATGCTTCTGAGTTTTTGTTTCTTTCCTTAGCTTTTTCTTGGCCTTTTCAATCTCTAAGTTGTAATGTAAATCAACTTGCTTCTAAGATCTCTTACTAAACATACAAACTAGGAATTACCTAACAATGATGCTAAAATTTGATGTTGTTCTTGTCTGCACCCAAAATTAAATCCTAAATTCCTGTAATAGAAAATGTAATATAGAAAAGTAGGAATCGATCCCACAAGAAATTTTAATTTGTCAATTGTTACAAAGATATATTTAACAAAATAAAGTTGTGATGATATGACATTTTATGGTAAAGAAAATAAATTGAGTTTTGCAAATAATAAAAGCATAATTATCATTAAAACAAGCCTAGGTTTATAGTCACTCTCATCATTGGAATTGTGATTGTGCATTGATGCAAATAATAATTTATTTCATCAATCATATATGCGATGTGATATTAAATGCTTGTGTTTCTTTATAATTAGTTAATACAAACTACATAAGTCAATTAACCATTTTTTGTTTAACAATCTTAGAAGTGATCCAAATATTAATTAAACAATAACTTTTAAAAAAACAAAGATCACTAAAGCAAAATAACACATCATCTATAGTTACATTTAATCTAGTTGAATGCTCTTCCAAAAAATTAATAATTTTTGATGAAATAATTAAAAATTCTTAATCACTACAAAGATTAAAAAAATTAAGGTTTTTCATATCCAATATTTAAACTACAAGACGATTATTTCAATCAATAAACTAATCATGCACATTGAATGTCAATCAAAATAATCATAAAAACAAAAGCATAAAAGAACAATTCAATTGGATAGAACACTTCGTAATAATACTCAAATATCTCCCAATCTTCTTCAACTCCCTTCAACAAAGATAAAGAAAATTATCTTATAATAGTCAAAGTTATTACTAACGTCTAGTGAAGAAAAACTACGCTAACATCTACTAAAGAGAAGAAAAAAGAATTTTGTGAAAAGCTAGAGAGCAAAGATGGAGAATTATTTGGATGCCTTTCCTTCTTCACTTGAGTTCCATTTATAGTCACTTTAATCTGATGTTTGTTGATATTGGAATCTCCTTGTTATGATTCTTTGGCTTCTAAATATTATGACATTACTTATTGTCATTCTAATTTAATCAAGACAAGGTTTAAACAAATTCTAATACATTTTTCTTGTAAATTCAAAATTTTGAAGTTGTAATTTTTGTTGAACTTATCCATGCCTGATTTCCAGAAATGTTGATATCAGTTCTATCCTTCTAACTACACCTTTTTTTTGCTGTTTTGATTTGTTTAAACTTTAAAATTCATCAAGGATCATATAAATACAAAAGACAAGGTAAACTTAAAATAGAATCACTTATACCACAAGCAAATTAATTTTGACATTGATTATATTTAATGGTCTGATCAACAAAGGCATATTCAACGGGAATAAAAGATTTATTAAATTTTAAAAAAGAAATGGGAATTAAAAGCTGCAACAATTCGGGAGCAATAATCCAGCCAATGAATTACAGAAAAGTAGAAACCAACCCTTTCGTAGGGAAATCCTTTTATCTCCCAGACTCCCACGTTTAGATCTAGATCACTGGAGCATATCAAGATCCTACAACCATTATGGCTACTTTACATCATCAGATGATCTACCGTCTACAAAATCATGCTATGGACCTCAATTTTCCTAATTCCACTTCGGATGCTCTTTATATAGTTGCTGATTGTTTATACCCACCACAAAAGCTATTCCAAGCTTAAGTAGAAGGCAGAGACACAGGGAAATCAGGGAACGCGTATACAAAATACGACCAATATGTCTTAGACATACGGTACCATCCCTCAAACAACACCTTTCTGGAGACTATATGCTACTTCAAAGGTGAACTATAGCCTACTGGTATTTGTAAGTTCCAGGTATGACAGACGAGACAACACACCCTAACACGCTCTCTTGGCTTCAATGGGTTCAACTCTCATCTTTCCTCTTAAGAACCTTACTCCTTTAGTAAGTACTTTCTTTCCCCATTAGTTCTAATCTTAATATAGAGGAATTGTTTGGAAGAATACATTTCTAGACTGTCGTAGACGTTCTGATATATAAGATCCTCAGAAGAGGAGAGTGTAGAGCATACTTGTCACAATACCAAGAAAAGAGTAACATTATAAGAGTACGAGTTTTCAGGGAAGAGAGAACGTTAAACACACAAACTTCTATTCATACTAATCTTCAAAGGAGGTTTACTTACAATGCATACGAAATGCAAAGGAGGTCTGCTTACAACTGAAGAAGTGCCTTGCTTTTATAGGCGAAGCAAGGTTTACAAATGTAATTATAATGACAAACATAATTATGACGACTTTACCTAAACTTATCAAAAAGGAATCTACTTTTACAAAAGTCGTAAAGTAAACAGTACAAAAGTAAACTACTTTTACAAAAGTCTTAAAGCAAACAGTATTACGACAGAAAAGGAATCTTGGAACAGTGGTTATGGGGACCACAAAGAAACCTTTAATATCAAAGTTACTTTAAGGACAAAACTCTTTCACAGATGAAGAGAAAGGTTGTCTTCATCACTGGGTGTACTACAGAGAGCCATATCATTGTCAAGTTGTTCAATGAGATCATTAAGATGTTGACTTGGAGTCCATTGAGACAATTGAGGACTAAGAGATGGACTAGACCTAGTAGTGGATCGATAAGTAGGACAGAGAATGTCTCCACTTTGTAAGTGAATAATATTGGAGGTGCTTATAAATAGCCATTGCCTGGTTGAGGGAAGACTGATCGATGTAATCAACTTTGCGTCTCCAAAATATGGTCCAAGAGATGTGCAAATATTTGATGGAGAAGAAATCAGGGAGAAGAAGTCAGGAATTGGTTAAGCTGGTCTAACTCATAATGTAATTCAACCATAATTTGATCAACTTCAAGAGTCCAATCAATAGTAGTTTTCCAATGCTGAATATGAGTCATGGTACACATTTGTCCACTTATACTTATGCCATAGGGTTGATGAATAATATAGATAGCATAAGCTTTTCTATTATGGATATCAGAGTCCCATAAACAATGCTGAGCTAAGAATTGAGACATGTCAATACGCCATTTGTCCATAGGTTGGAACCATTCCAAGAACGTCCATAATAAGGATGTGGACTGAGTTGGGTCCGAAAGGTGACGATAGACATGAAGGGGTGACAATGAAATAGAACAAGCATACAAGGCAGATAAAGACCAGAGATGCCATAGAGTAGCTTCATGAAGAGTGTCATAGATATGATACATGACCTTATATGGAACAAAAATATCAAAATGACTGGGAGTTAGGAAAAGATCGTTCTTAAGTATAACAAGATGCATGTAATAAAATAAACTTTGGCTTAAAAGAGGAAAAAGCTCTTTAATACTTGTGGGAGGAGTGGAATACAGAGGTGGAAACTCTTTTTGGGTTTTTGCATAACGAGGAAACTCCATCACAATAAACAAAGGGATAGAAGAAGAGAGCGAAGAGGAGATAAACAAGAAAGGTTTCTGTGGTCATGAAAGAAAATCTACAAGGACATTGGTACGACCTTTAATATGGCATATGGTGAATTTATAGTGGAAAAACTACTCTTACCAACGAAGTGATTGATTTGTGGGAATCTTTTTCTTGGGCTGATCAAGAATCTTTAGAAAAGAGGTGTTATCCATTTCAATAACAAAGTGATAAGGAGTGAGGTGGAAAGCAAAGTGCTCAATACCTCATTTGATGGCCAAAATCTCCTTATAACTAATATGATAATGGATTTCAGATGAACTGAATTGTTCACTTTTATGTCCACAATAATATCTGATGCCATTGGATTCTTCAAGTAAAATAGCAATCCAATAATGCTCACTAACATTTGTCTGAAGGATACGCTGTCCTTTGTTAGGAATCTTTAAAGATGGAGGATTCTGACAAATTTGCTTGAGATGCTTGACAGCTTTGATCTGCACCAAAGTCCAAGATGGTGGATTCTTTTTCAAAAGTTTGGATAAGTATGAAGTAAATGCCGTCACGTGAGGAATGAAATCTCTGATGTAATTAACAATCCTAAGCAATTGTTGTATCTATTTTACAGTGAGATTTTCATTTGAAAATTCCAATAATTCTTTTGCAATATGTGGACCAGGCTGATAGAATCCATCTTTGAATTGCATACCTAGAAATTCAATATCTGTAGTGCTAATAGTGCTTTTTGAGGCTGAAAGCATAATGCCATATTGTTTAGTAAGATCCAAGAATTTTGATAACAGGGCCTGATGTTCCCCATGGGTCTTTGAGAATAATAAGATATCATCTATGTAGATCAGTGCACTGTAGAGGATAGGCTCATAAATCTTAGTAATGGATCGTTGAAACAGTGATGGGGTGACTTTAAGTCCAAATGGCATAACAGTCCATTGGTACTGTGCATCAGGAATGCAGAATACAATTTTGTAACGTTCTTCAGGGTGAATGCCCAATTGCCAAAAACCTACCTTAAGGCCAAACTTTGAAAAGATAACAGCTTCCTTAAGAAATATTGCTTGTGTACTGATTTAGGAAGGAGAAACTTATCATCTTGCAGGAAAGCATTCAGAGATTTGTAGTCAATGACTAATCTCTTTTTTCCTCTCTTCTGCTCTGAATGTTTATTGAGATAGAACGCTTGACATGTCCATTCTAACTTGGTAGGCTTAATCAATCCTTGCTTCAGTAGGATAACACACTCATCTTGTGCGAGCTTCAAATCGTCAGGGTTCATCCCTGGATGAATTGCTTTTGTGGGGTTGATATCCTCATTTTTCTTAAATGGGAGACTTATAAAAAAAGTCGGCATTTTTCCATAGAGGATATGGATGAGCAAACTGTGCTTGAGATTCAGGACAATATTCCAACAGTTTATCTCGTAATGCAGTGTACTGTGTAGGAACTGAGCTAAGTTCAAGCACATTAGTAAGAGCAGTGTATGGACTAAAAAGATTTTGATACTTAAGGCCTGTGGGTAGGATTTGCAAAGGTGAGGCTTTACTGTATACATCTATTCCAATGAGAATGTCTGGGCCAGGTAGGTTACTGCCAAGAACTTTGGTTCGTACTGTACACTAAGGAAAGAATCGGAGACCAATTCTTTTCTTTGAAATAAGCCCTATCTTGAAGGAATTGTCATCAGCTACAATGAAATATTCTTCATGGGAAGTCCATAAGTCAGAAGGAAAAATATTGGGCTTCGTGATCGTACGATTGGATCCAGTATCCATAAAACTAATAGCTCTGATGGGTCGATCATATTTGCCCTGTTGAAAAACATATATTTGGATATAAGGCTTCATAACTGGTGTATGGTCTAGCTTCTTACAAGTCTACTGTAGCATATAGATAGAATCATCTAATTGTGTATCAGTAGATTCAGATTATGTAGAAACAGAAGCAACAAACTTGATGTCCTCGTCTTCCTGAGATTGTTTCTCAATAAGATCGTCAAAGTTGTTGGAAGAATATATTGGAAGAAGTGATTCCATGTGTTCTAACAACTTGATATCCTTCGTAGACTTGTAAGGACATTCTCTTGCAAAGTGTCCATGCTGTCCGCAGAGAAAACAACGAGTAGCTTTCTATCGATGTGAGGACTTCTTAAAGAATCTCATAAACCTTTTCTTCTTTCCATCTTTTCTACGATATGTTCGTTGTAGAGGTTTATGATCATCTTGAGATCTGCGAAACTTTCTCATAAAGTAGACTTGATGAAGATGAGCTTTCTTCTTGCTATAACACTCACAAGTCTTTTTGTCTTTGCATTTGATCTGGAGATAAGGCTACTTGTAAGCCTGTTTTAGGACTGGACCACATTTCATGATATTCTTGAATAAGGCATATTGATCACACAACTTATCAAAAGATGATAAAGCAAGTTGATAGATTTCTCCAAGAGACATATTTGTCATATCACATTGTAGATAAACTATGGTCCTTTGTAACTCTTGTTGTAATTCATCTGGAAGGGATGAAATAAAAGTGTAACGAAGATTAACATCG
>JAOTAY010000191.1:12547731-12569205 GCA_025629805.1 Erythroxylum baracoense
ATGTACAGATATTTTTCATGTGCAAAGATCACTGTTCACAAATGCATGAGCATGAGATGTGTTTTCCTAATTTCTCCAATTGCTCTCACGTGTATCAATTTCCCTGGTTCAACCCTTTGTCTGGAAGCGGGATGTTACATTACTACCTAACACTTGTTCTTGGTATCCAAATTTATATTTTACATAATTTTATTCTGGAATAAAGGATAGTTTGATTACCTATTAGAAATAAAATCCATGTCTTCCTATTTTTTTATCTTAGACTTCATTACAAGTATCAATTTTTTGATTCAAAATTTCATTGGTCTTGCTATATATTCACGAATGAAATGGAAAGATATAAAATAGAGGCTAGGGAATATCAAACGTAAGATAAAAAAATTAAAGATAGAATAGTCAATTACTAAGGCTTTTTCACACATGCAACAAATAAAATAAAGTGATCAAGAAATATAAAGAAATCAAATGTAAGCAATAAGCAAAGCCAAAATCAATCATATTATTTATCCACACAAGTTTAAGGTACTCAAACCAAATCATAACAAAGAAGTACAACACAAACTACTCCTTTTTGACCTATAAACACATAATCATACATAAACAACACAATTATATGAAAGATTTATTGAGAACAATTAATCGTTCTCTTGAAACTTCATATCAAGAATTCCTTAAATCTAATTCAATTAATTTTTTGATAAGCATAAAAAGGAACAAGGGTACAAACACATTTATATCCTATTTTATATACCGCATATTGGCTCCAAATAGGAACACATGCATAGACACTCTCTTACTCTATGTCGTGTATAAAATATTTGTTTTTTGATAAGAAAACGAGTATAAATACTCAACTTTCTTACACCATATGGTCCTTAGTAAGTTTTTCATCATATGGCATAGTTATATGCTATATGTGTATAAAATCGTGTGTTCAATACATGCTTATAGAGAGAAACACACCCTAAAATATGATCATGTGCCAAGTCTGATTAAAGTTGACAAACTATGACATTGATGACATTTAGAGTATTGTAATGATAGAGAAATCCAAATAGATCATGTCATATTGAGTTTGAACATGTTAATTTAGTTCATTTTTTACTTGTCTAGTTGTTAGTTAAGATGTTATAACCATTAGAACTAGGAATTTATAGTTTTGTTACTAACTAATGGAGTTACTTAAACTTTTTGTACTATTAAGATAGTATAAACATATAGATCATTTTTTCTTATCTATTTAATTAAATCAATGATGTATGTTACAAAAGAGAGTGTCCTAGAGGTTTGTAATTGTTAGATTATATTTTTCTCTATTTGATCTCATCTAATGGAATCAATGAATTAGAAATTTATGTAATTTATATCCCATTTTCTCAGTATATGTTAATTAGTTAATAAAATTTATGTCATACACTTTTTCTAAAGATGGTTGTATCATATTTGATAAAACTTGAACTGAATTGTTAAGAGTGTGTATGAAGAATTAGTTATTCCCTATTACATAGTTTAAAGCTATACAAAGAATATGAAGAAAAAAGTTGATGAATATGTTATGATTGTTATACCTGATTAAAAAACATTTTGAAATAATGATGGCAAAATCTACCTGGCCCAGTCTTAGAGTTAATGGGCCTAGCCTAAGTTAACTATTGAGCAAGGCTCGTGCTTTTTTATTTTCAAATTTTTTATTTTCGACTAGCCTAAAGCTTGAATTATTTAAGTGAAACAAAGTCATTTTTAAAAAATTAAAAAAATTAGGCTTAAGCTTGAGCCCAAAAATAGATTTTTGAACTAGGCTTGGGCCTCGTTGCCATCACTACTTAGAAAAAAGAATGATGATGATAATGTTACAAATATAGAGCAAAATTTTAGGCTGTCAAACCAATAGAGATAAAGTTGGTAGCAAATTTGAAGACATGGAAATTTAAATGTTACTTGACTTCAAAAGCAAATGAAAGTTGTGAATCTTAATTCTAATGTCAATAAAGAGGCTATAATTGAAGGAAACTTTAGGTTAAAGTAAATGAGAGACTTTGGAATGCTTACCATGACTCATATGCAGAAAGGATGGTCCAACCAAAAATTTAAAATAAAAAAAAGAAGAAGAAGTTGAATGCTAAATTGAATGATGAAATGAAGTTGTCATATTGCTCATAAAAGGAATAAATTGCAACCATGATGACTAAAGTCCTTTCTAGGAGGTATGGACTCTTAAAAGAAAAACGTCGGTATTTCAAGGGAAAACATTAAGGAGGAGTATTATAACTAATGATTTCTTTTGAAACATCAAGTTAAGGATCCCTCAGTTATAGTTCAATTTATTTTAAATAAGTTTATAGAGGAACACATACACATGCCCGAGGTCTTAGGTCATGTAATATCTATTTGATTTTTAAAAAGAACCTGGGCATAGACATGCCTGTGTCCTAGGCTATGTGCTCTTCAGTAGGTGCTCCATTATATAACATGGTTGTGTGCTGCCTATGTATCAAGTCATGTTTAATATATGCTTCCAGAGAAAAATACATAACAAAATGACTATGTATCAAACTGAATTAGGGCTGATGAACTACAATAACAATAATATTTGGTGCAATTATTATAGTGGATTGTAAAAACTAAGTATATTATGACATACTGAGTTTGAACAAGTTAATTTGGTCCATATGTAACATGTTTGGATGTTAGTCAATTTTTTGTAATCATTATAACTTAGAATTTGTAGTTTGGTTATTAATTAATGGAGTTAGTTTATCATCTTTTACTATTAAGGCAATAAAAGCAAGTAGATTACTTTTACTTACCTATTTGATTAACATCAATGATGTAAGTGAAAAAGGTGGGTGGCCTAGAGGTGTTCCATACTCTGCCATATATAGATATGCATGTATTTGTAATGAA
Organism: Erythroxylum baracoense; assembly: GCA_025629805.1. Lineage (NCBI taxonomy): Eukaryota > Viridiplantae > Streptophyta > Magnoliopsida > Malpighiales > Erythroxylaceae > Erythroxylum > Erythroxylum baracoense. Next base: position 12,550,636 of record JAOTAY010000191.1, read on the forward strand.
AAGAATGTAAATTTCTATTTTTTTCTATGTTTAATATCATCTAATGGAATCCTTAAATAAAAAATTTATGTGATTCATATCTCACGACTTGGTTTTTTCAATGAGCAAGATAAATTGTTAGAAAACCTTAAATTTTACTTTCTACTTTTGTAATGATATGCATAAGACTTAAGTAGGTCACAATTTTTTGCAAAGAGAAAGTAATATGTGTCCTCAATTATAATATTATATATTGGAGATCGATTCTAAATTTTAATAATCTTTTAAAAAAAGTTGTAAAGAGTGATGTGGACAATTAATAAAGATAATTATGTGTGTAGATCATTAATAATGACAATGTGCAAGAAGCAACTAGATGCAAGTGAATTAAAGCAACTACATATATACACTATACTCTCCCTTATGATATATGGCCTAAACTTATGATTAACTAGTCTAGGTCTCTCTTTCCATTTCATAGCTATGCATATATGTAACTTAAAGGGACTAGGTTTACATCTATAATTTGACTTAAACTAGTAGAAAAAGCAAGAAAAAGTATAGGCTACTTTCTCTATGTTGCAAGTATCCCAAAGATGATTCCACGAATTACAAAAAGCAACAATTATGTCTCCTAATCCACATATTCTTAATACAATTTTACTATTTATGTATTATTTATTAAAGTGTATAAAATACTATTGAATGAGCATATATTCACTTATGTTGATATATAATTTCTATACGTTTGTTTTCTTTGTAACTATCAGAATGTATATCCCCAAATCACGGTAGATATTGACATCTTAACATCCTATTGTTCTCTAAGAAATGAGTGACATCATCTACTCGAATATTACAAATCAATTACATCACTAACCAACCCCCAATTGACCTTGCCCATTTGTTCGCATACAAAATCTTCTTTAACATAGAAAGAAAACTCAACAATATGATCAATGATTTTAAGATCATGCAATAAGACAATGATAACTCAAACATTCTAGTTAAACTTCTTAAAAATTGTAAATGTTTACCTATAAGCTAAACTTTAATAGTCATTTCACCAACATTAGGTCCATCAAAACTATCTAATCTATAAATGTAATCCACCGCTTCAAAAGACTAAGCTTTAATTATTTTGAAAATAAGTATATTTTGGAAAATTCAAATTCCCACTAAATACAAAGTTTTGAAGCACAATCATTTCACAAAGCTCAATTTATTAATGGAGAAGGTCAATTGTCGTAAAAACTTTAACTCTAGACACTTGTCTAGGCTTCTTACTTTTAGATAAAGTATTAGATAAAACTTGATCAATAAGTTGTCTTTTGAAGTTAATTAAAATTTTATGGTCTTGACATTATCATAAAGCTAAAAGACAGAAAGAATAGTGAAAGGCCTAATGTGCTCTAATGCTCAAGTAAGATCCCAAATAAAAAGGGTATCTTTAATCATTCAAACAAGTCGTGAAAAAATGATTCATGTATATCAATGTGTATAATCTCAAAAATCTACCCGCTTTTAGTGACACCTTCAATGGACCTATTTGTTTGCTTATCTTTAATGCAATCAACACAAATGCCAAAATCATTAAAATGAAGACTAGTTAGTATACCATTGTTAACAAGTTTTTTCATTTTGTCAATAGAGATATGGCCTAATATCATATGCACATTTGAGGAAATTCTTTGATAATGTTCTATCGTTTAATACTGACTTTATTATGCATATTCCTTTAATGTTTAATATAAAATTCATCTTGATCTCACTTATTATGTAAACAACTAAACCAATTATTTTATTAAGATCAAATACAAAGTTTTTAAAATAAAATTTAAAGCCTAAACAATCTAAGTTAGAAAAAGAAACTAAATTTCCAATTGGATCATAAATAATATTTTTTAACTCTAGAATAAATTTGAATTTAAAAATTAGTCCGCATGATTTCACAACTTTAAGAGATAAACATATCTTTTTGTCTAAATGGATGCTGTATTCACTTGTCTTCGGTTTCCTTAACATCCAAAAGCCTTATATGATATTAGCAATGTGAATTATAGTATTTGAATCAATTTTATTAGATTCTATGTACGTCAATGATGAGTTTTGTTAAAATAAATATCACATCTTCCAATAGTTAACAGAACTATGATGAAATTAAAAATCACATAATTTAGGATTAAATTCAAAGAGAATTTAAAAATATTAGATTTTTTTTAGTACTACCAAAAAATTAGGATTTATTTCGCGAGTTGGTGGTGTAATTAGGCCAGTGAGAGTGCTTCAAGCTGGCAGTGATAAGTTTTAATCAGCGCTTTGGATAAAGGAAATAGCGAGACTAACTTGCGACTCGGGCTGGTCAGTCATGAGGGCATCCAAAGACTAGAAGCATATTTTTGAATAGGTCATGACATTGTTGAAACAAGCCATCGGTTCCACGTCTAGAAAACCACAAGCAATATCATTCAAAATGCTGCTAAGCTAAGAGGCCAGTTGCCGAAGCTAGAGTGACCCAGTCGCTCCAATCACAACATAAAACCAGTTATTGCCGAACAAAATTAGTAATAGGATGGACAAGAAACTGTACGTTTGAAGAGTTGCAGAAGATTTAGACTCGTGTCCTTTCGAATTTGTCCTATAATTGGAGGTGCATCAAACACAGCCACCTCAGTGGCAAAATGAAATGTTACAGTATATGTGACAGTCGATGTAAAGGCTGAGGACTGTAGCCAAAATGACCTACAGCTATTCTGCATTCCACTGCTACCATCTATTAAAAAGCCCTTCCTTGCCCACGTTAGAACGAGCATAAGGGGTTAATGAATCAGAATTAAGGCTTCTTAACCAGCAAGTTCCTTCGAAAACACTTGCATGAGAAGCAGAATTCGCAAGACCATGGTCCTAATTTTCTTTATTTCCTAAATTTAACTACCAAGCCAACTGTCCTAACCGGATTATCATCACACTAATGTCGTCCATTGAACCTCTTCGCAATGACAACTCACTGAGCTCTTTACAAGCAGAGAATAGCTCTGGCTTGTCAACGCCAACGCACAACGGACGAACTATATCGACTGCCTCCTGATTAGTTACCTGGAAACGGTAAAACAGAGCACACATTTAGTGACCCAATGACACAAACAAATTCATTAACAAATAAGAAATGCTGGAATTCTAGTAAATGAGGTTGGTCTTCAGACCTCAATTACCTTATCCCAAAGACCATCTGTGGCCAAGATCAAGAACTCGCATTCAGGTTTTAACTCAACAAGTTTGGTATCTGGTTGAGCTGTCACCCACTGCTTAAGATGCCGATCTCCAATCCCTCTTGTTACTGCAAGAGTGCCTTGTACTCTCCAGACACCATTATAACAATCCACATAACCTCCCTATTAACATAACATTGACGAGAATAAATCAAAATATAACTTGCAAATTTCGCATCAAAATTAAAATGGTATTACCAACATTCACTTTTGTGGCTCATATTCATACATGAGATTAGTTTCTTACCAGAGCTTCAATTCTGCCTCGTTCATCTTCTCTCGAGGCTTGATGATCAGATGTTAGTGCCTCTGCAACTCCTCCTCGGCTCATAACAGCACGACAATCTCCAGCATTAGAAACCGCCAAGTTACCGTTGTGAATCAACGCAGTCACGCAACAAGCACCACCACCAACACTTTGCTCTAGGAAATCTTTGTCTGTGATCAAGTATCCATTTTTTATTGCCGTTTCGATTTCCTGTCCTCGTCCACTTGATATTTCAGAGATGATATTCTTATCTAAATTCTTGGAGGCAAATTCAGCGGCTTTTGGACCCCCATGACCATCAAACACCGCAAAAAGAGCCTGTAACCCCCGAATGTGATCATGTCAATATACAGTCTATGCATCTAATTCAAGCTTTCAAACTTTTTTCTGTAATTGACCTTATCCTAATTTGCAGTAGTTCATTAAATGATTTCTTCTTTAAATAAAATAAAATAAATGATCACGCGAATTGTCACCGCCCTTCACGCATATACAAAAATAGGCTTTTCCACGATAAAATTGCAACATCTGATAGTAAAAGAACTATAGAAGTTAAAACTTTCATTTCTCTTGAGTTTCCATCACTACCTAAGAAACAGAAGAACATTAACTCTGCTTTACCTGTTTAGAATCTCCATTAACATCAAGAGAAGCAGAGTATCGATCCTCCAATGGTCCTCTCCTACCTCTCTTACAATAAACTGAGTAGCCATCACCATTCACTTCTATAACATCTATTTTCTGCTCATCTCCTCTTGAAGTCTCTAAACCAAACCCCAACGAACTCGCCACAGGTATATGTATTCTTGCCGGTCTCTTCCTCTTCTGAAGCGCACCCGAATTTGATTCCAATTTCGTTTTCTCAGCCCGAAACGACAAGGGTGATGTCAGTGATGGCCCTAACGATGGTGGTGACGACGCTAACATCGACGACGACGGAGATTGAGGGCCACGAATGTTCTGGGACGCCAATGATTTGCAAAAGATTGTCTGAATTCTTGGTGACTGAAATATCGGTGAGTTCGGTATCGGTCCAGCCACAGCGCCCGGCATGTCGTTACGTATTAGGTTTCAAACTTTCAGAGTCTCCCTCTCGCAGGTCGTTGTTCTCGTTAGTTTGCTAATTGCTGCTTTGTTTCTTAAGAAGCAAGAAGGGGAGGCCGATCCGAATTGTGCTAAATAAGCGATGGAGGATTCGTAAAGCGACGCCGTGTCAGTTGGTTGAATTGTGATTGACTTGGCTTGAACATTGGTTGGCCTTTTCCCTCTGGCTATAAATGAATAAGAGGATGACTTACGCTATTGTCCAAAGCGTGAAGGGTTGTAAATTGTTTGACTGGGGAACGTTGACCGGGTAAAACCAGTAAGTTTTGCCAGCGGCAACTTGATGTGTTTGACACGCTCTTTGGATGAGAGTGCTCCTTGATGAAGTACAACATTAAAAAAGGAAACAATGGTATTGCATCAATATACTTCTATGACCAAGTCGTTTCGTGGTCAAACACGTTAGTTGCCCTTTGAATGATAATATACAAGTGTATGCAGACTTACTGGGGAACGTGGCAGATTATTATTGACGAAGATAGTGGTCAAAGCTTAAGAATTTCAGCCACTCAGCGTTAGTATGGCATGCACAGTCGGTGGCACATGTTTAAGAAACGTCAATAACCTCAGGCCGCAGGTAAATTAATAAGGGGTTTTTTTAATTTAATTTAAGTGAGGTCATGGGTTTAAATTTTCTTTATGTATGCAACCATTTAAAATTTAGGGTTAAAATTTTACCTCCTATAAGAAACCTATTTAACTCGAGCGGAAATTAGTTTGAGTATGAATGGCTTAAAAGTACCTTCCTAATTAGAACTCACGTAAGACACTCGGTGAAAAAAAAACGAAAGAAACGTCAATGTAGATAGCTAATATAACGAAACTTTGCGGTGAAGGTGACGGTGATTGTTTTTCTTAATCACGTTATATTGCTTACGACATAGAAAATGTAATGAACGGAGTCTTTCTGGGCTGGCCGGGAATGAATATTATATTGATTAATACTTTTACCTTGGTCAAACATTTCTAGACGAGACGAGACGAAGACTCAATTTATGCAACAAGACCCTATCTGATAATAGAATTCCCTATTTGTTTGCTCTTGTAGTTATTACATCATGTGACTCAACAGCCTGTTTATTTTGTTGATGAATTGTTCTTTGTGTTTAAAATACTGATTATAGAAATGACGCAAGTGCATTGGCCGGATCCTGAACAGGTCTACCACCGGCTATATCGCAAAAAGTTCACTAAAATATTAAGAAGACTAACGCTCTTTAAATTTCTTGTATACAAAATCCAATAGACTACGTACAGAAATGTATCTTTCACTGAAAGAAAAATAGATTCGATTGTGATTTGCTCAAGTAATTTATTTGCAAACCTAGCGACTTCCTTATTTTGGCTACTCTTGCCAACTGAAAGTAAGAGGTGCCAAAGATAAAGAGCAAAGTTAATTTGCTACCTTGTTTCTGTTCATTAGCTATGTTACTATTTGTCCGAAATGTCACCGTTTGTTGGTCTACAAAGAGCAAATGATTTATCAATGTTATGGAAAAAAGGATAACAGATGACTACGGTTGATAAATATTCTCACATTATATCATAACACAAAAATAAACATAACAAAATAAAATAAGAACACTGGGAGAAGTAATTCCTCATCAGATAAGAGAGTACGTGTTTAGTGATTCGATGCCCTTGCATTTCTCTGTAATCAGGAGCTGGATTCGTGTCATTCTCTTGGCACTACATGTGCACGTGTCCATTCCGATGCCTTCTCTTGTGCCTCATCATCCACCACGTGTCATGCAATCCAATAGGCTTCCGGTATAAGTAGATTGGACCTCCTTATTCAAGTACTATCATACACTTAATTTACTACCAGCAGCTTGTCTCGTAAATTTGGTTGAGTCGTGTAACTTCACTAGAGTTGACAAAAGACGATGTCGTCTGATCAGCTGTCAAGGGAAGAACTTGACGCTAGGGCAAGGCGAGGAGAGACGGTTGTCCCTGGAGGTACTGGTGGTAAAAGCCTTGAAGCCCAGGAACACTTGGCTGAAGGTGGTTAAATACGGATAATTTATCAATAACCTAGCTAGTTCATCACTTGTGCTTCATAGTAGTACGTTAAACTTTAGTCCTTACCAAAACGTTCTTGATGGAAGGTTCATATTCCATTTTGACTTCATCAATATTTACATGCTGATTCTGTGGTTTTACATATGTAGGAAGGAGCCGAGGAGGGCAGACCAGGAAAGAACAGTTAGGAAAAGAAGGTTACCAGGAGATGGGTCGCAAAGGTGGACTCAGTACCACAGAGGAGTCTTGTGGTGAACGTGCTGAGAGAGAGGGCGTTCTCGTCGATGAATCCAAGATCAGGGACACAAGTTGATCGCCTGTGGTTCTTGAAGTCTATAAGTTGTCGTGAACTTTATGTACGTGTGGATTTCGTGATGGTTTGCAGAACCCTTTCCAGGGTTTGGTAGGGTTTTACGGTTGTTTTCTTGCATATGTTTTCCTGGGTTATATCGGTGATCGACCGGTGTTAGGTGTTGTAGCGTTCTTGAACTGATATAATGAGACGTGTTTTTGCTTTTATAGGCTGTTCATGAGGCTCATTCCTTTGGAACCATAATAACAGAACAGTTCGAGTTAGTTTAGTGTATGCCCTCCGTCATTCTCAAAAGCTATCATGTGTCATAAAGTTATTACCTTATTGCTTTTTGAATTGCTAGAAATTCCATAGATCCGTATGGTAGTATTTTTGTTTATAAATTTATGGTGTCAAACAAGATGATGTAAGCTATATATTCTCGAGTCGTTTTCATTGAGCGGAGTAACTTCTGCTCTTGAACGCGGGGATTTGTTAAAATACCTGAATTCGGAACATAGTAATGTAGCTCCTGGATGGGAAAATTGGTATCGTGTTGTTCAGAACTCCCGAAACAAAAAATTGGAAGAAAATGTTTGATTAGCGAGACCGAAAATGCAAGTCCATGATTAAGATGCAGATTCAAGGACTGAAATTTAGGGGCCTGCCTATTTTGATCCTGGATTGAATGAGAGAACCGAAGATTCAGAAAACGGGGAAAGCCCTAGCCCTGGAGGTTCTTATTCATTTTCAGATTGTCCTTAGTTTGCCTTTGCTCAGGTACACCATCGCGTACCCAGTTGTGAAAAGCCCAATCGATCAAAAGATGTTTGTTTGACCAGGAACTTGATTCGGCAATTATGTTTGAAAAGACGAGAAAAGTGATGACAAATATATTCCAGCGACATCGTACTGTTTATCGGGGATAGGATTTGCATTTAATCCAAGAGCAGCCCTTTCGATGGAAAGATTGCATTAGGGACCATATTGACTATTGCTACGATGCTTTGACGGTACATTCTTGGAAGTCGGAAGGGGTATCGAAATAACATTAACAACCTATATGCTTCGATGTTGGTTAATGTGAATAATATGAGACCATTATATTCCTAACAAGGTAACTTTCTTTAAGAGAGTTACGGCTGTTGTTAAGTTAACTACTGTTGTGAGCGTAGTTGTACACCTCTCAAAGCAAACAATTTTCAAGCTATAGCAAATAAGTTACTTCTACATTCCTTTTTCTTCTTCGTCCAATTCTCATATCTCAGGACTTCCCAAAACTCTGGATTAGCAGGTATATAACTGTCGGGATGCCCAAAACACTTCGGCCTTAATGTTTTGTTTCCGAACACGAAGAGCACCTGTGGCTTTTGTCAAATAATTGCAGGGGGACAGGAATTAGGCAAGGATGGAAGAATCATTCGCAATCAAAACGAAGATGAGAAACCAATGAGCTCAAGGCAAACATGTCTCACTCCAAGTCGACAAGTACAACATCACTGGAGCAAGATATGCGGCACTCAAGGGGTCATTTCCAGAAACCACATTAATTCTTATATCGCATCCACTCAATTTGACCTCTATAACAGAATTTATAAGGCAGAACAATTTATCTCAGTGGATAGGACTCTACCTCAGATGAAGATTAAAGTAGCGATACCATATATTTGGAAAGCATGGGTCATTAATGACCAACTCTACATAAGAAATCATATAATAACAGAAGATCCACAGCCTTAATCCTCGAGCTTAGAGTAGAGGCCTTTGGAAACTCCATGGAAGATTTAAAAGATCTTAGTTCGATAGGAATATGGCGGGACTATTACACAAAATTTGACGAGTATTGCAATAAATTGCAATAGGAGCACTAAAATAGTGCTAATTTAATTTGGTTCGATTTTATTTACTTTACAGTCAATCCGAATTAATAGAATGTTATATTAGAATCACAACTTTTATTTGTAAAAATTTTGAGATTTTAAGATAGGTTTAGATTGGAACTTTATATTCAGCTCGAAACTTAACTGTATTAAAAGTAATCATATTTTATATTTAAATAAAATTACATTTTTTAATAATAAACACATTTAGGACAAGGGGTTTAAATCTTAATTAACTAAAGTTAACTTTAAAAGTCCAATATGAATATGCTCATTAACAAAGTTAATTTCCTCTTCCTTACTTTTTCACTTTAGATATGAGAATTAGAAAGTGGGAATACAAGAATTGGTTCTTAATTCCCGTATTAAAAGTGAAAAAAATAAGAAAAAAGAAAATAACTTTACGAGCAAAACATTTGAGTTATTACTTCAATCACAAAATTTTTAAAGGATTGGTTTCTTGGTCTTGACTTACCCAAATGTGACTCTAAATTATTTTAAATTTTTTAAATTTTAAAATCTTGGACTTGATCTAATCTAAATGTGCTTTAGACCATTTGCTATTTCTTAAGATTGCGACGTAGGGCTACAGTATGTTGCAAGGGTTAGGCTCTTCACCCATTAAAATGGCATGTGAATTAAAGCGTCGTGACATAGAGAAAAAGATTCATTTCCCTTTTCTATGCTGACATAACAAATATGAAATAGTTAGAATATATTATAAGTTCCTTTCTTGCTTTGACATATTAAAAGATACACTACTTCAATTAACGAACGTGCCTTTTACATTTAGCTAGATAAAAAATGGATAAATTTTCACCAATCTGCTTATGATATATGAACAATGCTTGCTCCCTTATATCGTGATTAAATAAGAATGCTTGAAAATCACAATTTTGACTTCTACTTCTAACAAACGAATAATTATTAATTGAAAGGGATATATCGTAGCATGATAGAACTTTTGTTTTGGGTACAAAATATCAAAGGTTAAAATCTAATCCTCTCTGCTTATTATTGACTTTGCCTCTAAGTAACAAAATTCTATTTTTCGATTTATTTCATCTATTCTATGATCGGAATGAGGGCATGTTTATGTTACACAATGAATTTGAAATCAAAAGAGAGATTTCAAAAAATAGCAAATCTAACTTTTCAAACCTTTATTATTGGATGATCATATTATTAGAATAATGAGAATTGTGTCAAGCAGGTGGATAGGGATTTTCGATAGGAATTTTTAGTTTCTCCATCTTGTAAATGATGAATTCTATTGCATGATATTTACCTCTTTTCTTTTCTTTTTTTTATGAGCAACTCTTAAGTAATTAAAGCCTACTTAGACCTAAGGAGTCGGATTGAACGTTGGACAAGTTAAAGTCTTATTGGGCTTGAGTTAGGGCCGAGTCTCTCAAGTTTGTTCAAATTTTAATTTGTATTCGGACTTTAGACGAATATTTTGGATGACATTTTATCACACCTAAATTGCATATACCTTGGTCTTGTTTAATATTTTTTCTTAAAAGGCTTACATATTAAATAATTAGAACCTAATGAAATTGCTTAACACAAAATCATCGCAACAATTTTATATATTGACTAAAAAATAAGTATGACCATCATTTGCTAGATATTAGTAACATCACTACAAAATAAAGAAATTTTAATTTTACAAAAATGATATTTTATTATTTATAATAGTAATGACCATTGATAACCTCTTAATGATGGTTATCAAATTTTTTTTGTTCTATTTTCTATATGTTATCCCTCTAATAAAATATAATTGTGATACAGGGTTATTGCCTTTCTCTGATGTTTCTGCCAATCATTCCTCAAGTCCATTAACTCATATCCTACTAGGAATAAATTCCATCTCCAGAAAATGCTGCTAAGAAACAACTATCCACAAACAAATTAAAGTCATTTTAGTAGCAAATGATTTAAAGATAAGAAAGGTAAAAGAATATGTTTCTAATATGACAACAAAATTCCCTCCGAGCCATAAATGTCAAAAAAAAAGAGTGAAACTTATTTATGGTGGAGGATAAAAATAAATAATTAGAAACAGTTTAATAGTGAGAGGGGAATCTAACACTCATAAGTAACCTCAAACTTCATTCCAAACTATGTCGACTATATTTTAAGTAAATAAAAATGCAAGTATATCATCGAGTTAAACCAATCCCATGGGAACACCTGTAATCTTATGTACACTTTCGTAATACAAAGAGAGCCAACATGATTTATATGAAATGGCTATCCCTGTGCTCAACTGTGTAAGGATTTCCTCGGACACTTCAAGAAAAAATGTAAGATGCTATGCAATTTCAAGAAAAATGGTGTTTATACGGAAAGGGCAATTGATTTGTTAAAGGGGGGCAATAAGAAATATAATTCCAAGGTGACCATAACCAAGAAATTTGGGAAGCTTTTATCCAAATCTCAAAGTTCTTGTCAATTGATTATTGAATGAAACATCAGTTTCAAGAGATATATGTGGAAATATTAGCATATGAATTTGATATTCAAGAATAATTTATCAACTTATTTTCTTAAGTTACCTCAAGCAGTCCCAACGCAAGGAGCCCCACAAGAAAATATTAAATCCTAAATATTTTGTATGTTCAGTTTCTTAAAATACTAGTTTATCTAGCGTTTACACTTTACTCTCTTTCTTATATGGGCCTCAAGTTAACATGTGTTTCTCTTTTACTATAGGCTTCACTCTAGTTCTCATTCCATTCTTTTATAGATTTTCATCTCATTTAATAACTGTTAGAGAGAAATGGAAGAGATAAAATTTTTAGCTTATCTCTTGCCGTGTTTAAAAAGTTAACGTTAGATTCCTATCATTATAAATTCTTTTGAAATATTTAGGTGTATTTTTCTACTTAAAATTTTTTATTTCTATCAATATATAAATTTAAAATACTCAACTCAAAAATTAGCGGTAAAAGAATTTCACGATTTTGACTTCTAAGTTTTGAGTAATAATTTAAAAGTAAAGTCTCTAATTTTTTATTTATTTTTAGCTTATTAAATATTTGAATATCTGAGTGATAATTCATTGCAACACTTGTGGTTTATTTACTTGCAACTTTTTTTATTATAAATCCCTAAATTTATTATATTCTAAAAAAAGTATTATTTATTTGTATATTATTACTTAAGTGTCACAAATTTTATTCTTTTATTTTATTTATATTAATTTAAACTTACATAATATTAAATTTACTTTAAATTTTAATAAAATATAATTAAAAAATATTTGACAATTAAATAATATCATAAATAGTTAATATGATATACTACATTTACCATTATATTAATTCCCACAAAAGCAAATTTTTTATCACTTAAAATTTAATAAAATATAATAAAAATTATTTGATAATTAAATTATCTAGTTGCTTGACAAAATAATATTCAATTATTTCCATACATTTGGAATAGGACAATATTTGACTTGACAAACGTAGGATGGTTAATAACTTAAAATATAATTTACAATATTTTCTCCTAAGTATGTTATTTTTTATATTTTTAGAAATTAGTTCTTGTATTGAGTCAATTATGTATGAATATTAAATTTTAATAATAAAAACAAACTTTTAAAATTTATATATTTATATGTTGCCAATTTATTGGATTCTTTTTTTTCTTCACCTAAAATCGGTTTTTTTTTCAGTCGCCCAGAAACTATAAAACATTAAGAACAACCCTGTATGCTGGTACCGTCTTACAAGCACGGAATTGGAAAAGCTCGAGATGATCGAATCAAGATCAGTTTAACGAAATATTGACAGAAGTTTGAAATTATGACAGTTTGAGCTTTAACTGATATGGTGTAAAAGACAAGAAGATCGTTCTTGAATATTGATAATAGAATTTAATTTGCTTATCCTTATTAGGAAGGGATTTAGAGTTTCGGCCTTAATAAAAATATGTTTAAGATTGATACAAAAGTAGGCTTGTATTGGTATCAAACAAAAACAAACAACGAAACCAAGAAAGATCTATATCAGTAAGCTAGCTAGAGCAAAACTGAAACTTTTACAAAAGGATTCTTCTTCCCTTGTGGGAAATCCAGTTTCCGTTGATCCAATCTAGATGATGCCTCAGCTGAGAATGATGATAATCAAGTTCTTCACCAGTAGTAGGAAAATAAACAAAGAACCTGTCCCTCCCATGTCTGCCAGTGATCTGCCCAAACCACCAACCTTCATTGTCGAAAACATCCACCTTGTCAAACATCTCGAAGTCGGGGTACTTTGATGGAGACGGACATGGAGGTTTTGGTGGGATGGGACGGATTTCCTCAGCAGAAACTTTCTCAACCAATGGATTGTCAGAATCTTCTTCGATTAGGTTCCTGTACTGAACGTGGTAAGTGATGATGGAAGAGGAAGGAGAGAACTCATATTTGATCACTGTTCCTTCATAATATGAACCTATAAACCCTTCTTGTTTGCTGGAAACTTCCACCTTCTGGGCTACGTAAAACATTATAGCTGCTTGCAAGCTCAAGCTCAAGCTCAAGCTCAAAGTAAGGAAATTTGGTGACATGAAGCGTAAGTAATGCTATTTATCGATGAGTGTAACAGAGTCCGACCATCACTAGGAAAGAAAGTCTTCGATTTTCCAGACTGAGGAAGGGAAGGATTTTGGTTAACGTAGAGTTTGGATGTGAAAAACAGTAAAGAAAGAGTGTGCCTAATCCTATCCGGAATAGGAAAGCTAGGGCAGAACTTTGTTATCTTGTAGTGTATGTCAATAACAGGGAAGTAATCCAAGTTGTAAATTTACAAGTAGGATGTTTAATAATGACCATGAGTATTAAGTTCCATCACTTTAATTTGAAATACTTGATTAATAATTATTAATAAAAAATTAATTTAGAAATTGACAAAGTTAAGTTTAGTTATTTTTTATTTTTAAATGATTCCAAATATAATAAATGTGTCTAAAATAATTTTAAGTGTTAATTAATCATGACATAAAAATATTACTATATTATTAAATCTAATTAAAATATAAAATATATGTTATGTTAACATAATTTTATTGTCTATATTATTGGATTTACTTGTTTTTATGAGCTATGTTGCTAGGTTTGATATGGATAATAAAATATTAAATGTAACAAAGTAGAGTTTATCCTTTCAAAAGCAATGCTAATAGACTTATTTTGAATGTAATATTAAAATTTGATTGTGTCTCCTCAAAATAATCTTTTATGATAGGGATTTAATTTTAAAGAAAAAACGATAATTTTAATATTCAAACCTCATAATTCTTTATAATATTTATGATTACATGTATTTAATAAAACGAAAATAATATTAGGTAAGATAACAAAATATTATATGGATTTAGGATCATAAATCACACTTATTAACATAAAAATATTTTTATTATATAATTAATTAATACTTACTATATTTTGTATATTTTTAATAGTTACAATAGTAAAAATTGATAAAAATAGTTCATTAAATCAATTTTGACTATTACTCAATTAAATCCTCTTATTATCAATAATTTTTATCTAGTTTTGAATTTTATAAAACTCCATTAATAAAAATTATTTGACTAAGAAAATCAGTAATATTAGAGGACTTAATTTTAAAAAATAAAAGCAATCGATTAGGAAATTGAGTATGATAAGAGCTTTAAAATTTAGTGTCATCTCATTAATTTAAGATAATCAAATATACCAAAATATATGATAAAGTTTACCAAGGAATGTGACTTTCAGGACCATACTGACTGAGTTGACCTAATCACCCAAAGTGTTCAAACTTTCAGTCATTTTACTCATACAAAGCACACCCTTTTAATACTTGACCTCTAAATAAAATACACGGTTGTCAATAAAAAAAATATTACACCATCATAAGTATTAAATTAACGGATAAAAAAATATAAACATCTTTGTTACTTTAAAAATTTTTTTAAAGGGTTAATTACAAAAAAAAATTCAAACTTTAGTCAATTGTTCAATTATAGTCCGAACTTTAAAAAAGTAGCAATAAAATACCCAAACTTCAAAAATTGGTAATAAAATGCTCAAATTTTCAATCTTCTTCAATTATAACTCGACGTTATCTGTTGTTCTCTTGATGCCCTTAGCCCTTTGTTTCCTATTTATTCTTTTGACGCCTCAAACTATTCTCGCATTACAACGTACTGTATTAATAAGCTCTTTGTTTTTAGTTTGTTCTCGTGATGCCCTTAGTGTGAGAGCGTCGAGGTTGCATAATCTGAAAATCAAAAGATGAGGGCATCAAGAGAACAAACTGAAAACTAAGGAAAAAATTAGAATCAAAACATAAGATCATCGAGACTACGTAATATGATTTAGGTCATTTTTAAACAACGACGTCATTTTAATTATGTGATTAACCGACATAGTTTTATTAATCTTTATTTGTTGTGTTAATTTTGGTTGACATACATTAATAGTTAAGTTTTTTGAAACACATGGTAAGTCACGTCAGTAAACTTAATGGAAACACTAACGTCGGACTATAATTAAAAAAATTTAAAAGTTTGAGCATTTTATTGCTATTTTTTAAAATTCGAACTAAAATTGAAAAATTTTGAAACTTTGGACATTTTATTGCTACTTTTTAAAGTTCGGGTTATAATTAAAATTTTGAAAAAATTTTGAACATTTCTTGGTACTTAACTTTTTTAAAAATTTCCAAAAAAATTGTATCTAATTTTTTAATGTTTTAGAAAACTTATTTTCTTAGATTTGGGTTAAATATAACAATATAAATAAAGACACCGTAAATATCAAATGCTGACTAATTAAATATTATTTTCACGATGATTAAACTCAAGTCTTAAACTTAAACCGAATTAGTTAAATATGACTCAATCTACTAATTTATTATAATTATCTTATAATATTAATTTAAGTTCAATTTAATTAGTTTAGGCCGAATTTAAAAATTATATTAAGTTATCATATAAGTAATATTTAATTAGTTCACGTTAGATATTCACATATATTGTATAACAATAACAACAGCAGCAACACTTGTTATGAATCTCTCTGATACGGGACTTATGAGGAAGTCCAACAACACACAGCTTTAAGTTATTTCTAAGTGACTTACGCGAAAAGAAAAAAAGCAAGAGAGAGAGAGTCAACATACCTATTACACAAGACTCTCTACTTTGCAAAAGTTTTGGGAGGGTCATAATATATGCATTATTCTCTTTGTATTTTTATAAAGAAGTTATTTCTTTAACTTAAACCTATAATTTTATGATCACAAAGGAGCAATTTTATCAGTATTTTATTATTATTTTTTAAACAAAGTTAAAAATGAATTAATTTTTCCAGTATTTTATTATTATTTTTATCAAAGTAAAAAATGAATTAATTTTTCTAAAAATTAAAAATTATAAAAATTTTGAAATTTTTAAAAATTATTAGAAAACTAATTTTTAAATTATAGATAACACCCATATCTTTTACCCTTAAATTAACCCATACTGTTAGTGGTTTTAGCGAACCAAAATCACCCTCACATGCACTCGGGCAAAAGTTGGTGTCCCACTTTGAATACGGAGAGTACCAAATCCCACTTAACAAGAAAAATGGAGAACCCAAGCAAAAAATATTTGACAAGGGCCCATTTGTCCCAAAAAGTCACTCCTGCACTAAACCTCACTTTTTAGTCAACAACGAACCATAAGCAGATTCTGTTTCTTCCTTTCTCTTTTGACTCTTAATAGTTCACGGACATGAGGGAATTCGGTTAAACTCACTTCTCTAACCAAAACTTGACATTGGTGAGGTTGGTGGGGTTGTGTTCTTGTGGATTTTTACGTGATCTAGACATCAAGTTCCAAAGTCTTCTTAACGAGATTAGCTCCACCAACTTAAACATGACATCTTAGGTACTTATAATGCTTGAGAGTGTACCTATCCAATTTTGTTCTCATAATTATCTTGTCGATTTGCTCCTTTCCTTTTTTCCTGTATTACAGCTTAGTGTGTTAGTGGCAAGTATTCAATTACATTTGAAGAAGAAAAATGCTTTATACCCAATTATTATTATTTATTTTATTATTTATAATAAGAAAATTATTTTTTAAATAGTTGGTCATGTAGTTAGATTCTTCAGGTCAATCTTTAAAACTCGAGCTCGATTTAAAACCCGAATTTAAATTTATAACCTAAAATAACATAATTTTAAAAAATTAAATTAATGTCATTTTGAACAGGAAATTTAGGTTATTTGGACTATTCGTACTAAACTTTGAATTAATCTTTAAGTTCCATTCGGACTTAAAGATTAGTCAACTCGAGCTTAAATTTGCATACTATAATCACGTTAGTTTAATAAAAAGCATATCGTTTGAGCTGGCCAAGGCATGCTTCAATTAACTCTCTAAATTTAAGTCTAATCCGAATTTTAATTAGTTCTAACTAAGCTGCAATAAGCTTATGGTCAATTTGATTGGATGTTAATTAATGAAATAGAATGGAACAAAACATAACGGTTTATAATAAAATGACATATAATATAGTGAAAAGTTGTTTGGAAAGAAAGGAATGGTTCATAATGTAACATAGTGAAATGTTGTTTAGAAGATGAATGAAATGGAATGTTATATATAATAAATGACTATTATAGCCTTAATATTAAAATGATTGTTACAGGAAGTTTAACCCTATGATTTTAAAATAAAAATTATGCCCAATTAAAAAGTCATGGTTTAAGTCACAATTGTAACAAATAAATTTTTTATATAATTTCTATTTTAAAATAATTAAAATTTTAATAAAAGTTTTATTATTTTATTATTAATTATATAAAAATATTATCATTAATTATTTAATAAATTTTATTTTTTAAATTTTATTTTATTCTATTATATGTGATTTATATTTAAAAATAATTTATTTATATTTTTATTTATGTAGAAATATATACAAACAATTAAATAATAAATTTTCTATTTTTTCTATTTTTTATTAATAAAAAATTTATTAAAATTTTTATTTTATTATTAATTATAGACCATTTATTATTAATAATATAAAAATAACATTATTAGGATAAGGAGAAATAATATAAAAATATTATTAATTATATACAAATTATTATTAATAATATAAAAATATTAATATTAGGATAAGGAGAAATAATATAAAAAATTATTAATTATATAAAATTTTTGTGAACCGTAATAAATGAGTCTGGAAAAAAGAAAGTTAAAGTTAAAAGAAATAATTGGTATTAAAAAAATTATTGAGGATTTATTAGGTAGTATGTATTTATTAATTTACATATCTCTAAATCATAAATTTCTTATTTTCACTATTTAGGATTGAATAGAATGTAATATAAAATTCTTTACTTCTATCTTATTTTGTTTCATTCTATTATAAAACCTTTAACCAAATAACTGAAATGTGTTATATTCCATCTAATTTCGTTACTATCTTATCAATCAAACATAACTTTAAGGCTATGTTTGGTTGAGGAGTTGAGGATGGAAGGGGATGGAACGTAATATGCTTCCATCGTTTAGTTGAAGGTTTCATAATGAAATGGAATGGAATGGGATGGAAGCGGAGGGTTTCATAATACGTTCCATTCCATCCTAAACAGTGAAAATAAGAAACCTCCGATTCGGAGGGTTTAGGATAGAACGTAACCTAATAAATGTAAACTACCTAATATACCCTCAATAATTTTTCGTAATACCAACTATGACCAAGTCATA
>JAOTAY010000191.1:12572233-12583575 GCA_025629805.1 Erythroxylum baracoense
CAAAATAAATGAAACATCCGTTCCTAAATCAGTTCCGAACAAAAAGAATTATGTCCCTAAATCCGTCCCAAAATGGGCTGAAATCTGTCCCTAATTCCGTCCCCAATTCCTTCAGCAATTACCACATATCTGTCCCCAATTCCTACCAAAATTTCGTCCCTAATTCCATCTATAATTACCACATGTCCATCCCCAATTCTGTCCCTAATTCCATCTGCAATTACCACATGTCCGTCCTCAATTCCGTCGCAAAACAAATACAATAATTCGATTAGTATCCATATTGCAAACGGTGTTTGGGACGGATTTTTCGATTCCTGTGTTTTAGGGATGGATTAAATTCCGTCCCTAAGATTTACGACCAACCAAATACTGACAGATAAATTTCGGTCTGAAAATTCGTCCCTGTTTGGGTTTGGAACTGAAATTGGGACGGATTTAGCGTTTTTTTTCCGTTCCTAAATTCGGGTTTTCTTGTAATGGCTGTTTACGGTATAATCATGGAAAAATTATGCAAACGTTTTGTTAATTAGAAGCATTAAGAACTTTAACATTTACATAAAATCAAAAGGATTAAATTAGAACTTAACATTTTCTTATTGTAATTCAATCTAAACTCAAATGTTTCTAACATGTTTAAAAAATTAGACCTTAACATTTTCATCAAAATTCAATTTAAATTCAAACATTTAAACATATTTAAAAAGAATCATAACGTTTTATAAGCATTTAATCTACATCCTAACTGGGAACAAATCACCTCTTCCTGTTACCTTTTGCCTACCTATGAGCCCCTTACTTTATCTGGCAATTGAGACATAAGTAATTTAAGGATATTAAAACTTTTTCTCTTCTCTCCTCTTTCATCTCTCTCCCTAATTTCTCTCTCTATATTCATTCGACAACTTTCATGCAACAATGGATTTTGTTGGAGAGCGATATGGTTAAGACGTTTCCCAAGATTATAATTTTACTAACCACTTACTTAACACAAGGCAATATCAAAGAATGCTCTATTAGAAGCCTTCCAGCAGCTCTTAGCACGATTCGCTTTACTACCTAAGAAGGAAAGAATCTTAAAAACACAACATCCATTTAATATGTGAAAGTAATTCTTGTAGCAGAACGAAATCTTACCAACTTCTTAATACCTTCATCTGGTATCTCATAAAATAGATTTGCAAACAATACAAATCAACTATCAATGCCAGAAATTCTATAAAATAGAAATAGATGCAAGAAAATTTTTTCTCATTTAAGTGTGAGTTTCATCCATTAGGATTATACTGAAATGACCTTCTTCTTAATATCATAAATAACAAAAACCATAAATTTTTTTGGTACATAAAGATGAGGCTTGGGCTTGGAATGTCAGGGCCAGTCCTAGGAAAGGGTAAGAAGGCTACCTGCCTAGGGTCCACTTTTATTAAGAACTAAATAGGGCTCAATCTTAACCCTCATAAAGAATAATGAGACAATAAAGAGCAAAATGAGGTAAAATAGGTTTAAGTTCACTCTTGATACCCATAAAAAGCAAAATGAGTCAAATCCTCTTAGCTTTCTTTTTTTCGTTATATTTTTTCATTTGATTTTTTGAGTTGTTATCTAAATCTTAATTTTAAGAAGTAATGCAACCCATTAAATTCTTCAATTGCGTCATAATAAGGGGCTTAATGTAGTCTCTTTAATAATAAAAATATGCTCCTTTATTAAGGGGAAGGCACAACATGCCCAGCTCATAATTCTACAACACTACGAGGCAATGACACTCCGATGTTATCCCGCGACAGTAGGTTCTTGACACAATCTGACAGAGATTCTAAAATATGTAGTCCAAGAGGTGGCTTACAACAAAGGTCGCCAATGCATCAGTACATTTCTTTCCGTCCCAATAAGTGAGTTAAATATGGACTATCCATTGCCTTTGAAGAAGCTCCATAGTTTGATGGAAGAGGGCACTGTATTGGTCTACCACTGGTTGCTTATGTTGATGGTTAACAATGACACTTTTGTTATTAAGCTTCGGTATAATTTTTTAGAAACCTATTTCCCAAGTTGTGAGTAAGGCGAAATAGGCATCCTATGATTCAGGCAAAAAAGCTAAGCCAATGCCTATGTTGGCTGCGAAATCTCCACACCATGAGCCTGATTCATCTCGAATTAACCCTCCTATAGTAGCGAGGTGTGTGATTAGTTTGGAGGCTCCATCAGCGTTAATCTTGTACCAATTCTCTTCAGGATGATGCCTGCAGATGAAAACCTCTTGTTTGGTAGGTTTTTTCATAGTGCTCAATAGCGGTATATTTGTATAATTGACTTCTCTAGAATTTGGGTGATTAAAAAGTCCTCAGAATGTCCTTCTCCCTCAAAACACAATAGATTCTTATTATTCCAAAGGGACCAGCATGCGATTCCAAAGATTGTTGTCCACGACGTGTCATTTAACAGTAAGGTTTCCTGCAAATTGTTGATAAACAGTCAATGATGTTCTATGTAAAAAAAATAGAATGTTTACCTTGAGAGATGAGCTTGGTATAGAGATCTTTTCCTTGTGGGCACCATCTCAAAACATGGTAAATGGTTTATACTCCTCTACATAATGAGCAATCATCATATAAATTGAGATGTCTCTGTTTTCTTTCAGCATTGGTAGGGAGAGCTTCACGTAGGCATAGCCAAAGAAAAGTTTGAATACATTTTGGTCCTTTCCATAACCAGATCGTAGTCTATTTGTGGTCTGGGTTTTGCCATTGATTTCCATATAGTAGGTTGTAGGCAGAAGTTACGGTGAAGGTTCGTGAGTTTGTCAAAGCCTACAATGGTTCGTTTGGGCGTGCATTTGTACATAGAGAGAAATGCGCATGAATTTGCTGGATAATTTCCCATGGTAGCTTCCCCTATAATTTGTTTAAATCCTAACACCCATCAGAGTTAATAAAATCACAGGCAGGCAGGTCAGTTTCATGGTGGAGGATAGGTGAAATTGCCAATTTTGTTAGGGGCTTCCTTGCTTTAAGCCAGATGTCTTTCCATAAACAAACTCAGTGGCCAGTACCAACTGTCCAACGAATTCCAGTCAAGCATAATTCCCAGATGTGGCTAAGGTGGTGCCATAAGTGAGATGCATTTTTAGCGGGGAGGAGTCTAGGAATGTCTTTAGGTGGTAGTTTATATTTAGTACGGAGGACTTTGGCCCGTAGCTCTGATGGTTTGGAGATAATGCCTCAGGCAATTTTGAACAGTAAAGTTTTGCTCAATTTTTTCATATCGCCAAAACTAAGACCTCCGCTTGATTTGGGGCTACAAATTACATCCCATTCAATGAGGTGTATTTTCCTTTGAGTTCTGAAGCTTCCCCATAGGAAATTTCTTTAAGCTTGCTCCATTTTTGTACATACTATCTTAGGGAAGCTTGTGGATTTCATACTATATAGTGGGATCAAGATCAGAACCGACTTGCATAGAGTAGCTCGATCTACCAAAGCAATTTTGTTTGAGTTCCAGCTGTTGATTTTATTCTCCATTTTTTGCAAGACATGAGCATAATTCTTGGAAGTCGGCCATGGATCAGAGGGACTCCAAGGTTCTTTCAAAGGTTGCTTGAAAGTTGAGCTCTTAGCCTTTTGCTGAGGAAGTTGTCTTTTTGTTGTGATACATTTGGTAAATAGTACAAGAGTATTTTTTCCTTACTAATTTTTTGGCCAGAGTGCTTACAAAATTCCTCTAGTAGATTTAATGCAAAATTGACTTGTTTAGTTGAGGCTTCTATGAAAAGTATCAAGTCATCTGCAAAAAAGAGATGGGAAATTGTTATGTTGTTAGCACCAGAAGAAACAAGAACCCAATCACCTTTGTCAACTGCTTGTTTGATGGCCTGGGATAGTTGTTCCATGCATAGTACAAAAGTGTAGGGGGCATTGGGTTGCCTTGTCGTACTCCCCTTGAGGGCTTGAAAGGATCACTCTTATGTCCATTCCACAATACTCTCATAGAACATGAATGAAGACACCCTATCATTACTTTGATTAAGAGTTTAGGTATCGCTGCATCTTTTAAAGAATCTTGTATAAAGTCCCAATTCATCCTATAAGTTTACATGTTATATATTATCAATTTATTAAGTCCCTTTTTAGATTTTTCTTAGGGCCTATAAAATGTTAGGAATGGACATCATGTCATATACATAAAAAATATTTGCTACTAACAATAAAAAAACCTCCACTCGATCCCATCTTCTTTTTTGTAAATCAAATTTTAAGTTTGTGACAAGAACTATCATAGTTGCAACATGGCCTCTAAAATAATTTGCACTCCATGTTTAAAAAAACCTATGCAGTGAAACAATAAAACAACATGAGCAGTAATGTAAGAGTTTAGACCAAACCTTTTATGAATTGGCACGCTTCTTCCTTACTTGATGACTTTTCCCTAATTGTAGCCTCATAGTAACCTTTGAAATGTCAAAAAAATAGAAAATGATACTAAAAGATGCATCTTCACAGAGACCTTGAATTTTCATATATAAAAGTATGAAACATAAATGCATGTCTTTATGACCAGAAGTCATTTATATTCGATGATACTAACTGAGGGCCTAGATATTTAGGTATTAAACATCATTTAAACCAATAAATGTTCTCTTATGTTCTAAAGACTACGAATGATAATAAGAAAAAATAACTTGAAAAAGAAAACAAAAAGGGCAATGCATTTGTTGAACTTAATAAATTGATGATGAATAATTAACATAACTATATAATTGTTAAATGGCTTTACTTAGAGTACTAGAAATGCCTCCATATAAACTTACTGAAAAAGATGTACCTATTTCTTTTAATGGTTTCCCTCATCCTCATTTATCAGTTAAAATATAACGTAATAACAGTTGTCCCTTTTAATCAAAAGGCTTCTACTCTATACTTACATCCCAAAATTATATCCCATGAATATAAGATCTAACTTTCCTAGGTGAAACATATCATTTTTCCCTAGCAGAAGACAAAGTATACTCAGATCATAAATAGCATCAATAAATGACTTAGTCTTTATGCACCCATTCTTCAATTAGGAATCATAACTAATAATGAGAAAAAGAAAAACCACAACAGATACTGTGTCAGCTACAATCAAAATAATAAGTATATTGTCCTTCCTTTGATTATCGATATAGAAAAGAAGAAGACTTTTACTATGATAATAAACTTATATCCCATGTTTGCAAAAATCATGACAATGAGAAAAAAAACAATACATGTTGTGTCAGCTACAATCAAAATAGTATATTCATCGTTCTTCCTTTGATTATTGATACAAAAAAGAAGAAAAATTTTACTACGACATTGGACTTATATTCCATGTCAAACAAGTTTTCCCCCCTCATAGTTAATGTTGGAGAAACGATTCAAAGTTGTTTAAAATGTGTTCCTATTTTTTATGAGTTATCCAAGTTTGTTTAGATTGTTTGCTTTATCTTAGGTATTTGAACTTTTAAACTTTTGATTTGTTTGGTTAATCTTTACCGAGATATTAAGTAAGTTTGTTATTTCATTACCTATATATTTAGGCCTTCAACGTCAATGTAAAGAGCACCCATCAACAAATTGCCTCTTGCATTACCTCTTTTCTACACTTTTTTTTGTAAATTTTTTATTCTAAAACCTAACATGGTATGAGAGCTCTTTATAATCTTAAGGGGCCTGTGAGTATTCGAGAGATAGTAGCAGTATGGCGTCCAACAATACATCGACTCTTTCACCTCTAATTTTTATTGGTGAGAATTATCAAGTTTAGGCAATCAAAATGAAAGCTTACTTGAGAGGTATTAGCTTATGGCAGTGGGTTGAAGGTGAAAGACAAATGCCACTTTTAAGAAATGACCTAACACTCAATCAAGTTAGGGCTTATAAAGATGAAGAAGCTAATTTTGATTTGGTGAATTATAATTATTAATTTGGAATTATTTTTTACAGTTGAGAGATTTATGAATTTATGTGTATTGGACTAGGAAAAATGCTAAATGGCAAGACAAATTAATAAATGGTAGTAGAAATAAGTAACACATGATAGTAGAAATAAATGACACATGGCATTAGGATTTATTGACAATTGGCATAGAAAATTAGGTAACAAATGGCTTGGAGATTGAGAGACAAATGGACTAGTTATTAAAAGATAAATGGAACCATAAGAAGATGACGTGGCAAGTGACAAGTATCACAACACTTGCCACCCACCACTCACGACAGAAACCCATATGAAAGACCATCTTTCATTTTCTTACATGCTCTCATCTTCTTCATTTTCTTTCTTCTCTCCAACTCATCACATTTACTTACCACACTCACAACGTTAAATCTTGTTTAAATCCTTTACTTAGCCGCCCAAGATTTCGTTGTTATCTTCATCTTGTTACTAAAAATCCAACCTATTCTACCTTGAATGTTTGATGATTGTGTAAGATTGGAAGGTAGGTTTTCGTGATGTTTTGAAGAGCTTTGGAGTTAACCAAGTAAGTTAAATATTGTTCTTCATGGTTTGATTAACAAAATGTAAATGATGATAATTTAGGGATAGATTGCTGGAGTTTGATGTGTGTTGAAAGTTGATGAGCGTTAATAGGTTCATGTTCTGTTTTTGTATAGATGATAAACCACAATTTATGGATTGTTTTATGGATGATATTGAGATGGAATTGAGGTGAAAATGATGAAGAAATGAAGCCTAAATAGTGAACTATGCATAAGATGTTTTGAGTTGGTAAGTAAGAGTTAAAATCTGGCAAAACATTGAGGGATTGGCTAGGAAATACATGAATGATGAAAATGTTTTTGGATGACAGGAAAGGCATTTAAAGTGAAATGTTATCTTTTGTGTGATGTTTGAACCAACTAATGATAAGTTACCTTACTTTGGTGTATTTATACTTGATTGAGGCTTGAAATGAACCTAGTTTGATGTTGAATAAGTTGATAAAGTGTTTGATATGTTTAGGTTGTTAATTGAGGTTATAACTTAAGGAATGAATGGTTGATAACAACGTATCAAAATATGGAAATTTGTGAGCATTATAGGAATGAAAGGATATGAGTAGGTGTCCTAAGTATGAAAGAATGAGAATTTGGTTTTTATGTGATTATAATGCTAGAAAAGGGTTAATGAATGTTTGATTGATGAATTTAGAATAATAAAGTATATTTGAGGAATAAACCTAAGTGCAAACTAGACATATACAAGTTACAATGTTTGAATGATCATGACTCAGGTTTAAGGATATATACCTGGGAACTGTCGATTGAGCATGCATTGAACATAACACATACACATATTTGTATGATTGAATACTTATGTGAATGATCAATTTAGTAATGTGTATAAAGTTGTGTATTGTATAAATTAGATGCTCAAGTCGAACGCCAACATCCAAACATTGTTGATTCGTCAAGGCAATAGCTATCTAGAGCTTACTGTGAGTCAACTTGGATGTTTACTCACAGTAATTGATTTGTTCTATTTAAATTTCAATTATTGAATTGTTATTGTAGTGATTGAGTTAATTCTAGACATTTATGGATGGAGGAGTTTGATAATTGAGATTGTATTGGAAGTGTTTCATAATTGAATGTGAATATGAAAGAAATATATGTACTCAAAGAAACGTTGAATGCTGGACTTAGATCCGATGAAAATGTGAAATTAACTATATGAAATGAAGGAAAGTGATTGATTGCATATAATGAGAAATGATGCATTTCATCATGTTGATATGTATGAACATATAAAGGAGTTATGACTAACGTGACCAATGAAAAAGAGCTTAAAGCTCAGGAATGTGCACAAAGAGCCACAGACTCAGTATTCAATAAGCCCGGTATCTGCAACCGATACGTGATAGTTATTAATAAGCCTGGTGTCCACAAAAGATACAGGACAGTTAAAAAGGCGCTTGGTCACAATAAAGTAACAATGAAAGTGCACTGTGCATTTGCATATATATTTGATATGTATTAAATGAATGGTTGAAATGAATTGATTGGTCTGTTCTGAAATAGAAATGTGAAATAGTGTATACAAAGTGCATGTGTTGAAGTATGATGAAATGTGAAGTGATATGAAATATTTGATTATATGATTTGTTTGTGAATTGGATTGTAAATTGTCCTTGTGATTTGATATGAGTGAGCACATTGAGGATGATTCACCCACTGAGTTCGCAAAACTTATCAAATTTACAAATGTTGATTTTTAGGTATAAGGGAGACATAGTTCCTAAGGCAAACTAGTAAGCCTAGTACTGTCAATTTTGGACTCAAGAATGGCTCAAAAGTCGGTCAGCTGATATTAAAGAGTTTAGATAAAGTATTTTTGTTTAGTTCTCATCCCATGTAAAACATGTTGTAAAGAATAGTAAACTCAAATATATTTTTGGATACTGTATATATAGATTATGTAGTGAAAGGCTACAATGTAAATAATGTTTTATAAATGGAAAAGTTGATCCTTTGATTATTTATGTTCTGTCTGTGAATGTGATTGCACTAACATGTCGCTTTCATAGGGTATGTTCTTAAATATCCTCTGGATGTTCGGGCACGTGCCCTATGGAAGTAGGGTGTTACATAAAGAGTCCAAAATTTCTTTCAGCCTTGATACCAATATTTTGGAGATGTTTTTGTAGAGAATATTATAACAAGAAATTGGCCTAAAGTCTTTTGAAGAATTATGATTAGGCTATTTTGGAACAATTCATAAGTGAGTTTGGTTGATTTCCTTAAACAAAGTGTTATAGATGAAGAACTCCATGACTAACCTTAGAACTTGCTCTTTAGTCCATTGCCAAAATTCTTTAAAGTAATAAGCATTAAACCTATCTAGATTTGAGGTTTTGTTAGGATTAAAGACTTTTAAAGCATTCTTTACATTAAAATCTTATATTAGTCTTACAAGATAAATTTCTTAGTCAATTGAAATAATAGTGGATGAAAAGGAATTGAGAGTTTTCATTAAATATAAGCATTCATAGCTAAACCTTAAAGTGTTTTTCAAATATTTGAAAACTATTTCTTTAATTCCTATTTATCCCTAAAGTCTTTCTCGATTTTTATTTGTGAAGTAAGTGATTTGATGGTGTTCCTTCTTATTAATTTTGCCTTAATGAAGAATGTAGAGCATCTATCTCTCTCTAGTAGCATTTACACCTTATATTTTTTTCCTTAGGATTAAATGGTGAGCTTCGAGGTCATTGATATAATTTTCTTGTACTTCTATTTCCTTCATTCTATTGGTGAAATTCCTAAGATCCTTGTAAAGGTTTCCTTGTGTAGAACTAAAGAGCATTTTTTTTGGCTTCTTTTATATCTAGACTCTTATTACTGAGGAGATTTTTATGTATTAACTTGAGTTTTTCTTTCACCAAACTCATCTTCTTCATACATTTGAATTGCTTACAACCACTAATCTTTAAGTTCATTCTAACTTTAATTACTTATTAGAATCCTTGTTGCTTTACTAAGAAGTTGAAGAATCTGAAGAGAGTAATTTAAGTTAGAATGCTCATTAGATTGTGGATTTCGACTGGTGAATGGTTAAATGTTAAGGGATTGTTGAAAATCAACTAACAATTTCTAATTGATTAATGTCGTATCCAAATTTTTTCTTAAAAATCACTTCCTTTGTTATTTATTAGACTAAGTAAAATGGTTCCCTTTATAATTAAGATTAGTTACCTCTAAATTCATTATACATGACCTAAACTTTACCTCCTTTAGATTTAGAAGCAAAAAGAGTGCAAGCAAAACCTCTAATTATTAATAAAAAAGTATCCATTCTTATTGACAAATTAACCAAATCATATGGTAGATAGCTTCTTCAAAAGGATACGTTAACTACATACACAAAAATGAAGCATATTTTGCATATTCAGCTTCGAGATAGTATATACATATAGAGATTATTCATTGAAAGCATGATCTGACCTTTATAATAACTAGATTATAAGTCATAACAATTCTTCTACTGTGGTGTGCTTTATAATTGGTGACGATTCCCCAATTATTTTAAATGAACCAGAGCTCCTTGCATTTGTTTTCTTTAATTTTTGTCTCCAAGAAGCTAAAGATGAATCATTTTATTGTCTTTTTCTAATAAAAAATAACTCGATTCTTATAGAGGTGAATAATTGTCGGGACCTGCTCCCAGATCCCGACTTCCATGCAGAATATTGTAATACGTGAGCTTATTTCTAACAGAGAATACCTTGACCATTATCGGTTTATCTTCTTTTCTCTGATACCACAACTATCGCATACTTATAACACATATTCTTCACCCATACTTGCCTTCAAAACTCTCCTTTTTAGTCCAGCTCCGCTCTTCGATTATCCATTTATCCATTTCAACCTGAATACCTCAAGGAACAACATTGGTGAGTCCACACTTTACATATATATATATGCTTCGGGGCTGTTAGCATATCTTTTGCTATAGACTTCCAATTCAGGGTTTCTTTGGATAGGTTGATAGAGGACTTCAAGAGCTACAACTTTCATGAAGACCTCAAAGTCCAATTGTAACTTTTGGGTGGTCAAAAAGAAGACAGAAGATAACCATGAACAGTAACCCCGACGATAGCGTGAACAGGAACATAGACAAAGTCTGTGAACAGTAACACAGAGGAAGTCTGTGAACAGTAACACAGACGATACTCTGTGAGCAGTAACACAGATGATAGCGTGAATAGGAACATAGACGAAGTCTGTGAACGGTAATATAGAGGAAGTCTGTGAACAGTAACACAGACGAATCTGTGCACAGTAACACAGACGATACTCTTCAACTAATATCACTTCTTAACTCCTTCTTATAATCCTTAGCCTGTGATCTATCCTCTATGTTCTATCCTCTGTAGTTGACTTTTATCTTCTGTGTTGACCACTTATCGTTTGTGGTCTATCCTCTGTGTTCTATCCTCTGTAGTTGACTTTATCTTCTGTGTTGACAACTTATCGTCTGTGGTCTATCCTCTGTGTTCTATCCTCTGTAGTTGACTTTATCTTCTGTGTTGACCACTTATCGTCTGTGGTCTATCCTCTGTGTTCTATCCTCTGTAGTTGACTTTTATCTCCTATGTTGACCACTTATCGTCTGTGGTCTATCCTCTGTTTTCTATCCTCTAAATGATGACGTGTCCTTTATGTTCTGACGTCATCACAGATGATACTTCTCCTCTCTATTCCTCCTTACCTCTGTGTTCTGATGTCAGCACAGACGATACTTCGCCTCTCTATTTCTCCTTACTTCTGTGTTCTAACGTCAGCACAGACGATACTCTTCCTCTCTATTCCTCC
>JAOTAY010000191.1:12583675-12597635 GCA_025629805.1 Erythroxylum baracoense
GGATAATTTAGATACTGACATAATTGCACATGATAGGAATCTCAGTAGTATGATCACATCATAATTTCCTTCATGCTGTGTCATATATCATGGACTTCATTAGTTTGCTTATAGATCAATATTAATTCATAAAGAATGAACACCAAATTAATGAAATGTGCTTTTTATTATTGAAAATAAAGTATGTATACAACTTTATACAGAACGCTCTAAAGGTGATTGCCTTTAAGAAACTACTCTAACATGTATATGTGAATTATGAAACGTCATAACATTTATGACGGGATATGTTTGTAAATGAAATGGGCCAAAATGAATATTGGTTTGCTTAAGATGTGTTTGATGCTTGAAAATTTGTAATGAGCTGATTTGATTGTCTTTATGTGCCATTGTTGTAGAATATGTTCTCGAATATTTGTCAGTATGTTTAGGCATATGCTCTATGAGATTTGTATGTTATAATTTCAATATGTTGCAACGTGGACCACTCATGAATCATGACCTCATTTTATAAAGGAGCATTGGAATTTCTCAGTGGATTTCTACACAACAACACAGATCTTCTCTGCTAATGTATCCAACTGGAATAAGACCACCTTTGGTAACATTTTTCGTTGAAAGAGAAGAGTACTTACAAGACTGGCTAGGCTACGGAAAGTTCTGTCTCTCCGCACGAGCAAGTGACTACAAAAGTTGGAACTAGAATTAAGGGAAGAATTTGAAAGAATCCTCACACAAGAGGAGCTGCCATGGAGACAAAGGTTAAATTCAGGTTGGAACTGATAAGGTGATAAAAATACTGCTCTTTACCATAAGCTAGTGGGAACTAAGAAGAAGAAAAATAAAACAGAAAAAAATCCGCTTGTCAAACGGATCTTGGTGCTCGAACTAACTGATCCTCAAACAGGAGTAGCATCCTTTTTCAGTAAACTCTATACAAACGAAAACTTATAAAATTTGTATGACAGAACTATTTAAGAGTTATATCTAATTAATATGTTTAAATTCATATTAATTTAAAATATGTTTAATTATAATTTATAAATCTAAAATCTATTTGGTTGCAACTTAAAATTTTACAGTACTTTAATAATAAAGGTTGAAAGAACTAAATTACAAAATTCTGAGCCGAACTTACCATCGAAATATAAAACTCTTAGCAAACTTTACCTACCTCTTTAGTTTGCAGTTACTACGAACATTACAACATTTGTAATATGGTCCTTCAAAGCTTTTTTTTTCTCCCCCTTTTTTCTGAAGTATATTCTCATTTCAGGGATTAGTAGCTACACTTTCAGGAGACTCAAAATGAAGCGAAACGTGCATTTCTTCAATAAAAGCAATCACCTTTCCTCTCCAGCTTAGCGCTTTAAGCTAATCTTTTTGATGTTTTATTTCATATTTTCATTAGCCTTTGACCACATGCAGGGGAGCATCTTTCAGTAATAATAATAACATTCGTCCAAGGATGCACGTAATGTTTTCGTTTGATGGAGTAGGTAAGAGTCATAAAAATTATGCATACACAGTACTTTTGTATTCACTATTTGCTTTATTTCGTTCTGGAAAGGTGAATTATACAATTCAAATAAGTGTATACAATTGTTCAAATGTTTCCTCAATTTAGAGGATACTGCACAAAAAGTTTAAAAATTTTAAGGGGGGCAGACAAAAACTGGACCACTAAGGTGAGAAGAACGGAACGGGTAAATAAAGAGAAAATTACGGACAACATTAACCATGAAAAGAGAGAGAAAAAAACAAATCCCACTTTGGTCAGGATTTGGAAATGATACGAGTGTAAAGGAACTCATTCCAAGTATCAGGCAACCCTGGAAGACACCAGTGAATACAATCAGCGTACGTTGCCGGATCGGCTTGTTGCTCCAGCGTCAGCATCTTGCCCTGTCGGATAGTGTAGACAGAGGTATGAGCATCTTTTCTGTACTCTGAAAGAGTGGTGATATTGATAAAATGGACAGGCATTTTCATGGACTTGGTCACGTTTGCTGCAATGGCGAAAAGCCGACGGTCTGTGCCAACGTTTAATGGCGTTGTTCGGTTGAGAATTGGAGTTGTTTCCTTTGCACATTTTATGCCATCAGGATTGTCCCAGTCCAAGCTCCTGAATAAAGACAAACATAAACAACTTTACGGTTGGCTACCGACCGGAGACAAACCAAACCATGGTTACAGTACCCAAGGCCCACTGTCAACTCCCAATCTCACCCAATACCTAAACTTGGCATCCATCTTACTGGTACGATTAGAAAATAAAGACGTTAAACCTAACGCCTTCAGGGGTCATTATATTCGTTAAGGAAAGCTTAAATAATGATGATAATGTCAAAGATTAGTTTTTCTTGATAATTAATTTATAAATATCCCATGCTTTTATTGCTTATAGCAGGACGTTACTTTGTATCGGAAGAAAAGCTGCAGATACAACCAGTATGATAAGAGGAAGTAGAAAGAAATGATACTTTAGATTTGGACATTACTTGATGTGTAGGGGAGACATGCTACTGAAGAACACAGTAGTACGACTGGGATCCACATTCTCGTCCACCCACTTAGACCAGGTCCTCAAAACTCTTCCATATGCCACTGGGCGTTCAATCTCATCGTACTCTGTGGAACCTTCATCGAAAGATCCACGTCTGTGTAATCATCAAAACCCAACAGATCAACCATTGTGATAACATGCTTGTATATGTCAACTCACAAAAGTATTTGCTGTTAAAAAGAAAACACAAGGTACTTACAGCACTTTCATGGAGAAAGAATTCATCCACCAAATGTAAGTGTTAAAAATGAGGTAGTCTACATTTTTCCAGTTTACAGCGTGCTTGTTGATGGACTCCGGCATGATTATTCTATTCAAGATGCTATGCATGTTGGGATCATCAGAATTTGACTCCACCAGAAATGGTGCCCAATAGAACTCTACTGTGGTGTTGTAGTCCTGCATGACAAATATCAAGACAATTATTTCTTTCTTAAAATCAAGGTTCCAACGTTGGTCTTGTTTCTGTTTTCTTTATCAGTTTTTTACTTTGATGGAAGGAAAGAATCTGTATCGCAGCTAATATAACTTTCAGTGTAACTATCCAGAGCTACATAAGAGGAACCTATCAATTTTGTAAAATTATAAATGTGAAAATTTTAATACGCCCTATTCCAAATTGTTCCATTTATAAAAAATTGTCTCAAAAAATAATGAAAAGGATATGTGAGTTTATGGGCTAAAAATCATCAACATGATGAACGGTGCAAAACATTGAAATGCTGGACATATTTTGTCTAGGAAATCAACTTATTACCCGCCATATATTTTTCTTTTGTTTGTGATGAGAAAGAGACAAAGAAAGGAGAGAGACAGAGAGTGAAGGTACCTCAACCCGGAAAATGTTGAGAGATCCTGTTTTGTTCAAGCTTTTCCTTCCAGGAGGAATTACTGATTGAACAAAACAAACCATTGATTCCCATTGGTTCCTATTCAACGAATCTCCTACGAACATAAGCCTCTTGTTTCTCAGTTTGTTCAGCAATAGCCTTGGCTTGAACCTGGAACATTCATGTAGCGGAAAGAAGAAACCATCAAATCAAGAATGTTTAAGAGTACTTGCTCAAATTCAATAATCCTTTTAAGTGATTTCCTAGTACCCAAAAGAACGAATCTTTGTAAGTACTTACGCTGGTAGCGTACAATCATTAGGTTGCCATTTCCAGTTCTGATACAAAGAATCTTTTCTTCCATTTCTCATGCAAGTCACTTGCTCTGTCAAAAACTCGCATTCATCTTCTTTATACAGTGGATGTGTCACGTTGTCAAAAACCCACATTCCTGTGAAAAGATCGCAATCTTCTGGTGGCAATTCAACTTCTTCTTCCTCTTCCTCAATAACTGGCAAATCGATCTTATCATGATCAACTTCTCTTGACACACTGGACTTCAAATAATCGGATTCTTGACTTCCCTGATCAGACTGATCCACCTGAGGCTCTTCAAGTGAAGTTCTTGAGTTTATTGAATCAGCAATTTCCTGGTCCTCTATATTCTTGATAGTTTCTCGAGCTGGGGAGGCTTGTTTTGATGGCTCTTCTTGGATTTCTTGAGATTTAGGCCATGAAAACGGAAACTCGGCTATTGACTTAACGTCCTCATTGTACATGAAGACCCCAAAGAGAAATATAGAGAACACCACAACAAAAACGGAGAGATTGTTGCTTTTCCTCTGCTTCATGGCTACTGTAACTGAGGAGAGAAGAGGTGATTTCCTTCTTGACGGGTGCATGAGAATGGCGGTGATGGGGGAAGAGAAAGGAGAGAGTTTGAAATATAGAGAAACATTGAAGAAGAAAAAGAAATAAAGATAGAGAGATTAAGAATTGCATTAGTTTTCTTAGTGTTTGGTTTGATATCGGATTTGGTGGGATGGAATTTTCTTCAACTGGCTAGGCTTCTGGTGGAGGGAGAGGTGTCTTTCTCAATATTTTCGTTTATAATCCTATATTGCTAAATCCTTCTTATTCTAAGCTTTATGTCAATATCAAAAGAAACCAGAAGAGGCACAGATGAGTGATTTCAACGCTTTGTCTAGTCTGTCTCAATCTACCAGATACTAGTTTAATTGATGTGAATTGCTCTTATAGGTTCCAACTTTTGTTAGCACATACAAGAATTACATAAATTTATTATTAATCATTGCGCATGGTACGAAACATGTTAGTTTATGGAGCAAGGACAGGATTTTTGATGTAATTAACTGTCAGCTTTGTAAGCGGCTGTTTGACCTAACGGATGGAAGCCGCGGAATTCCCTAACTCATTACAGTTAAGGATAGATGGATAGTCTAGTTGTTGCAGTAGGCATTTTTCTCAGGATCTAAAACAAGCCTGCAACAATAAGAAGATAGCAGAGGATACAAACATGAGCTCCATTTCTCTTTCTGTTACAATTCTTTTTCAGTTATTTATATGAATAGAATTATCAACCTAAAACTAGTTTCCAAATGAAGGCAGCTTTTTTCTCAAGAAATCAATTGAAAGGACAATTACGTGATGTTCCAAACATTCCATAAATTTTCCGATTACGGTTGGTGGGATGGTCAATGTTTAAGTTGGTTAAGTAAACTCCGAACTGCAAGCATTGAACTTCTACGTTTCGTTTTAACCCGAGATTATGGAACACCGATGTGAGCTTTCTCCGTCATCAACAACTATATCCCAAGTCAGTTGATGCATTGTTAAGGCTCTTTACTATTAATGATGATTTTTGTATTTAAAGGGCCAAACCAATCAAAATTATTAGTAGCTTTATCATTGAGAAAAGTAAAGGCTAAGGCACCTACCCATTTGTACTGAGTACACCAAAACATGATGATGTTCTCTACTTTCTCACTCTCACTTCTTTTATGTCTCTCGTTTTGCTTTCTTTCCAAGCTAAGGCAAGTGTGCATACGGAGGAGCTTCACCTGCAAAATTACGGTCACTGTCAGTTTGTTCATATATCTCCATTTTCCTTATTTTTGTTTTTCTTTTTCTTTGGTCAGTCCTTCATTTAACTGGGCACTCCAATTTATATTTGAACAAATTTGACCAGAAAGGCTTGGTAGGGAGAATACCGGATTCGAATTCCATATACAATATGATCTTTAACAAAGTTGATATCTCCTCCACTAAACGTCAAAAAGTTTTCGACTACACAAGCGCCCCAAAAGGCTCATTTCAATTGCATAAAGGAAAGGATTCATGGTGAAATCATTAAAGATCCTTTATAACCATCACTTAATATTACAACATTCAAGGTATAATTACAAAAATAACTGCAAGCAACTCGAGAGAAGGCACAACTACCCAGACATTAAGATCCAACATGAACATAGAAAAAAAGAATATGGCCAAGAAACTAATGATAATCTAGATACGATATCTATCAAGTGGGTCCTTGAAAAGGAGGGGTTCATGGTACACTCTCCAAGCATAATCTTCGAAGACGAAAGGCCCAAACAACCTCTCTTCCTTCTCTACAATGTTTCCATGCTTCTGTTCTTCATCTTCTTCTTCTCTGATATTCTGCTCATAGGCGTGGCAGCAGGGGACGGCTTTAGGAATGAGGGTAGACACGTTGGTTTCTAAGGGGAGAGTTAACAACAAGGTCATTGACACGCAGCGAGAGGTGCTGATGTCATCTTCCAAGCATCTCACTGGTCTGCCTCTCACTTTCTTCAACTTCCCATTAGTCCACACCTGCCATTTTAATCTTCTTTAGTTCTCACAAGTCAAATGATTCTAGTACAACCAGAACATATACAAAGACTCTTCGTGAGAAAATTGACTTCCATAATGGGCATGGCCGCTTCCCTATTGCCTATAGATGAGTAAGGTTCTACTCCCGTAAAGACTGAATGGTAACTTAACCATGATGAGCCCAAGGCACCTAGCCCAACAAATTGGACAAGGCTTGTCTCGCCCAACCATGATGAGTTCACACACGACGCGGAATCTGAACAATTGGTTTGAATCATTGACAGGGTTGTCAGTTGGCACAGACTTTGCAGGCACCAGTCGGTCAGAAATTATTTCTCGAGAATGGACACTAAAGAAAATTTTTAAGTGATCCCATTTTTTGTCACGTACAAGAAGATCTCAAATCACAACACATTTTTTGTTATGCACTACTAAGATTTCAAGGCTGATGGTAGGCCCTCCCTTGTCACCTCAGGTTATCGCCACTAACCGCGGGTGTATTGACTCAATTTTACATATTCAAATTTTCAAGGGATGAAATCCTTTATACCCATTACTTTATATTTATACTAATTCTGTTTTATCTGATTTCATCTATATAAATATATAGGATTCATGTAAGACTCAAAGAGATATATGAATGAAATCGTGTGAATAAAATTGGTACAAGATAATTGATACAGAAAATCTAGCTCTAATTTTTAGTGCCATTTTTTTTCTATACCTTCTGGGTCCAATAGCATCTCACCTATTTCATGTGCTAAAAAATATCTAACTATATAATAATTAAGAAAGAGAAAAATCAAATGGATGGGATATTGTTGAAACAAAGGGCATAGAAAAAATGGTACCGAAAATTTGAATCCTAATTTTACACCATTCCATTACAAAGGGAGACAATTCTTTTTAGCGTAAAGTAAACACAATGTCAGACGTTTGATCTTAACCATGTTACCCTTTCCCGAGAAAGCCAACCTTAACCCTTACCCACCATTTCACGCATATGCTTTTGCCGCCGGATTAAAATTATCTACATTTACTAAGATTAGCAATCCTATGAACACTCGTGACCATCTCTATCCTCTGCCACAAAAATCGAAGTGAAGCATTTGTTATCCAATAAAATATCTGGGGTTGGAGCTAATTAATTATTTTAGATCATAGTGTTCAACATCGTATACCAACAAAAAAAAACCTAAAACGCACCTGCGCAATGTCTCCGATGGTGACCATTATTGAATCCACTTGCGGTGACACTATTGACCACCCCAAATCTCCTAGAACATAATACTTCTGGGGCAGGATTTGATACTGTAACCCGAGTATGTACGGGTAACACCCACCTGATATCACTGGTATGTCCTTGTACGAGCTCCCATGCAACAACATTATTGAACAAAACCGGGTCGGGTCCATTCCTATTGGGTTCTCAAATCCCATTGCAGTTGAGAGCTTTTCAACTATCTCCAAACCCAGTTTCTCCAGAGCCCGAGTTAACTCATGCAGAGAAGCCAATCTCAACTCTTTTGAATCACTGAAACACTTTGCTTCCAACCAAAACAACTCACCGTTTCCGTCCTCGTTGTCTTCAAAACCCAGAGGCCAGTTTCTGGGAAAATTCAATTCTTTTTCGTTTGTAGAGAGATCAAAGAGCGAGAACGCTTCTGACTCGGCCGAGTAAGCGAGTTGGGAAGGAACATCATGGCTAATGAGTTCAAAGAAACCCTTTTCGGTAGAAGTTGACATCAAAAGATCGGCGGAGTTAGTGTCAGCGAGAGAGATCACCGGTAAAAACGCCGATGTGGCAGTGGACCGACGAGTAGGGAGGGAGAGATTCGGAGGGAGGCGGTGCAGCAGACGTGAGAGAGCGTCTGCGGCAGCTCCGGCCGTGACGTGCTGGCTCTTGCCTTGGACCGACGGAGATGGGGGAGGAGCAGCGGTGGCGGCGCTGTACATGGTGGTGGTATGCAGCTGCTGGCGTTGCTTGTCAGCTGAGAAAGCCATAATTTGTTGACAACGAGAAATAGAACATCAAGGCATCGCTCACATCATTATGTTTATTTATAGAGTGAAAGTTGTAACACGTCTCTCACGTGTGGCCATTAATCCAAACTTAATTAGCTGAGTCGGAGTTGTAAGATTGGTGATTAGGTATTTTTAACGATAGTGTTGGAGAACATGAGACGAGTCGCCGCATTG
Organism: Erythroxylum baracoense; assembly: GCA_025629805.1. Lineage (NCBI taxonomy): Eukaryota > Viridiplantae > Streptophyta > Magnoliopsida > Malpighiales > Erythroxylaceae > Erythroxylum > Erythroxylum baracoense. The sequence continues at coordinate 12,592,127 of JAOTAY010000191.1, forward strand.
AGATGGATTCTGAAAATCCTATGACTGTTTAATGTTGATTTGTACATTAGTTTTGTTGGTTATTTTCAGGGAAAAAAACCTGTCAAATAATCTCTTTCGGGTTTTACTTAACATGTAACATGTTTTTCGTCTAAAATAAAATATTAAAAGAAATGCTAATAATGTAATGCGTATTGCTTTTGAATACATAAAAACTTTTAACTTAATCGACATCTTTAAACCATTAACTATTAGATATTATATTATAATCATGGTGAATGTATCACTACAAGAAAATAACACATTACCAACGAAATATTATCGATGGAACACATTTTGTTAGTAATTAGTGACGGAAACAGACATTTCATCAGTAATGTTGGGGGATTTGCTGACGGACATAACATTCGTCGCTAAATGTGGACGGAAAATATACTCATGAGTTTTCCGTCGTACTATAGCAACAGAATACGAAATTCTGTCGCAAAATTAGGCGGCAACAAATGATGGGGAATATGGCGAAACTGAATACCAACGGAACCACTTTTCCATCGGTAAAATACCGACGAAAAAAGTGTTCCGTCGGTAAAAGTCGAATTGTTCATAAATAAACGACGTCGTCTTGTTTTAATTTAAACGATGTCGTTTTTGGATCATCATTTTTAACCCGACCCCTTCCCCCTGCTATTTTTCTTTCTGATGTCTTCTCTGTGATTTTGTTGCTTCCATCCTTTATTTTTGCTTGGTTTTTGCTCTATCGTGCATCATTTTCAGGTAACGTCTCTATTGAGTTTATTTTTCTCCAAAAAATGAAGGTCTTAGATGCTTATATATATGTATCTCGTGGGTGGGTGTTGGGTAGTGGGTTTTGTTATGATTGTTAGTTTATGTATTTTTTGTTGAATTGTTGGTTTATTTGTTGTTTAAAGGTGTTATTGTTAGTAAATAATGAAAAAATGCAGTTATTTTGTTATTAATTAGAGATAATTCGGGTTGCCTATGAGTTCTTTGATTCAATGCTTCATAGAACAAATCATTCTAAATCCAAGTTTAGTATAGTAAGAAAGACACTAAACCAAAATGAAAATGAAAAAGAACATTTTAACATAGCATCGGATTTGTAAATAAAATGTATAACCTCATAAGCAAATTGATTAATTTGAAATAATAAAGAATAATAGTTCATGTTAATTTAAGTATATCAAGAGCAAAGAAGTTTAGTTCGTTATATATCTTTAGACACAAAATTTAGACATAGAAATCAAAAATATGTAGAGGCCTAACTTTAATACCTCGAACAACGGTTAGATTAACTTATCACTTATAATTGAATGCATTATAGGTGAGGTTAGAATCCTATGTAGTGGTAAACTTAATCCAGTGAATCTTTGAAGCTAAAAAGGAGATCATACAGAAATACAAGACAAGATATTTTAAGGTGAGCTAAGTTAATGACCATAGATCTATAATTGATCCCTTATGAAGCGAACATTATGATAGATCAATTATCCAAGTGGGAGCCTATGAAAAAATGGAATCTTCTAGTAAGAAAAGTCGAGGCTTACATACTTGAAAGTCCAAGTAAGCAATATCAAACAATTGGAGTATGAGTGGATAAGAGAGATTTGAAAATATGTACAATATGAAAAAGTTACAAGGGATATTAAGGAGACAGGTAGGGGTTAGATGCAAAGTTGTAAGGTCCATTTTGATAAATAAGAGACATTATTATAGATATGACATATCTATCAAAGCATAAGTTTGGAAACTTTAAAGTACTCTTTGCTTATATCTTGTATAAACCTTGGAAAAAGATTTGCAAAATATATCAAATCAAGCGTTTATATTGTTAAGTAAAGTAGGATTCCAATTAAACTTCTATATAAGGTAACATCTACCTTTTCCTTGTTAATATCTTTAAAATTCATATGTTCATATGGAATAAATTATTTAGAACACACTATAAATGGTTACATAGTACAATTAAATCAAATAATCTCTTAAGAAATATAAAATTAGTTGCTTATGAACCTTTAAAATAGCTTAGTCTGATCTATATTAAATTTGTTATTGATAAATTTATACACTTTTCATCCTAAAGAACTAATAGTCCTCTAAGACCTAACATATCAAACTCTATATCTATTTTCTTCTTAAAAACATCCACATATTCTTTATCACCTTCTATTTTATTATTATTATGGATCGAGACAAGGTGTTAGTCATCATCAATTTTCATAATGATATAGAGACTAGACATTTTTTTAACTTATTTTCATCTTTTATTGTACCAACTACTCATTTATTTTATTGCCTCTTAAATTTTTTTGATTCTATAACTTTTATTAAATTGCTTAACAACTTTATTTTATCTATAAGTAATCATAAAATATTTTAAATGCTTCTCTTATCATAACTATTAACTATAGGCCTTATCACTCTAATTACATATCCATTTTTCATCTCTAAAATCTTATTACTGAACTTCTTTATACTATTGAAGAGGAAACATATTTGTTTTTTACCTTTCAAACTTATATACCATTTCTTTCTTTAAATTTAATTAAAAATATTTAACCATTTTCACATCTCTTCACTCGAGCTCTACTTTCTACATAATTATAAATTATGTAGCCTTTAATAGCTTGGTATAAATATAAAACACTCCTTATTTCTATTACTCATATTCTTTCATTTTACTTCTAGAAGTAGAAAAATCATAAGCAAAGAAATATTTTTAAGTGTGTAATAGATGAAATATTTCCAAATTACTTCTCTTATAGCATCCTTCCTTTGAATGTATAAGTAAGCAACATGTTTTATAAGTATACTAAACTATTGACTACCTAGAATTTTGTTAGAATATTTTTTCTATCATTATGTTTATAGTCATTTCCATTCTATTTTCGTTCTTTATACCATACTAGTTTGTTGTAAAGTGTAAGATGTTTCCATTTAATGCTTTAAACTTCTTATAACAAAATATATGGGGTTATTTTTTAGCTTGAGATCCTTAAAGCAGAGGTTGATTTCTTTTCTTTTTTTCTTATCTTAAATTTTATGAATTCTAACAAATTCTCATTCTTATTCTTATTCTTAAATTTTAATAAAGGATCGAGAAATTCCATCAAATTTAACTAATGCAATTGATCTTATTTTCTTAACAAATATTAGAACAAGTCTATTATATTAAATATTTCGTATTCTTTTTCGCAGGCCCTATATTGTGTTGAAGAGCGTCGCTCATCTTTCTTCGTTGTAGTTTAAAGTTGTTCATCTATCCAAGTTAGTCGTCTAACTAATGTTTACCATATGTATTGCTTTAATAATACGATTCTAATACCTTTGGATTCTGTGTGAATGCAAATGAGGTCTTGATTTTTTGTTGTTGTTTAGAATATTCTTATAATCATTGATGAGTTTTTATGTTCTTCTATAATAGTCTAAGTATTTATTGTATATGGAATGAGTTTGAGATGTTATGGATGATTTGAGGCATTAATAAACCCCTAGGAAGGTATATAGGTTGGAAACTCATGATGCAACTCCTGTGAGGCTTATGGGTGAAAATTTCCATGAGCCTAGGAGTCACAGCGAGAACTTGTTTTCTTGTTTCACAGGTGTAAACAATGCCACGTACCATAGTTTTGAAATCAATTGTAGGTGATTTTTTCAATTGGTTAATACTTAGGGGATGTTGTGTAAAGTTTAGATGTTCTGTAAACTTTGGGAAACATAAAGGATACTAACTATGAAATTACTGTTTCAAATGAACAATATTGTAGAAATGAGTAATGTTGATAGATCTCGAATGTATAGACGATTAACACTTGATGGTTTCATTAATCCTGAGTTTGTTGAGCGAGTTGAAGCTTTTATTCATTATGCATGTTCTCAACCTGCATATATGGATGGCCCAAAGATCAAATGTCCATGTAAAAAGTGCAAACACATTTGTTTCCTTCCTATTGATGAAGTGAATGGGCATTTGTTGAGAAAAGGATTTGTCCCAAATTATTTTGAGTAGACACGACATGGGGAACCATTGATTTATAGCACCTCAAGGGGTAATGAAGTACAATCGTCAGTGAACTTAAATCAGTTTAAAGGGGAGATTGGACTTAGAACAAATAATGTGGATGCAAATAAAAATCCTTACGTGCAAATGGTTTATGATGCATCTGGTTATACCTTTCAGGAAAATATAGAAAATCTTTAAGAAGAACCAAACCCATACGCAAAATAGTTTTTTGACTTACTACACTCAGTTGACCAAGAACTATAGCCAAATTATAAGACAATGACTCAATTGTCTTCAATTGCTTGAATATTGAACATAAAGTCTGAAGGGCATATTTCTGATAGTAGGTTTGATAAAATTCTTGGATGATATAATGAATCATTGCCTCTTGATCATACAATGGTTGATAGTATTTACAATATGAAGAAACTTATTAGGGGTCTTAGTTTGCCTGTAGAAAACATTGATTGTTGCAAATTGGGATGTATGTTGTTTTGGGGAGATGATGTGGAATTACAATAGTGCAAATTTTTTGGTCAATCTAGGTTTAAGCCTAGAAAGCATTCTATAAAACATAAATTAGTATCCTGGAAGCGGATGTATTGCTTGTCACTAACTCTGAGACTTCAAAGACTATATGCTTCTGATGTTATTGCATCTCACATGAGATGGCATAATGAACACCAATAGGAAGATGGAATAATGAGTCTTCCATCAGAAGTACTATCATAGAAACATTTCAATGACACCCATTATGAGTTTGTAGAAAAGTTGAAATGTTAGGTTAGGATTATAGACAGATGGATTCAAACCTTTTGGTCAATCTGACTAGTAATATTCATCATGGCCAATTATAATTACTCCTTATAATTTGCCTCCATGGATGTGTACGAAAGAGGCATGTATGTTTTTGACAGTGATTGTGCCAAGGCCTACAAATTCAAAGCATAAAATTGATGTATTCTTACAACCGTTGATATTTGAATTGTAGCATCTTTGGGAATTTGGTGTTTAGACATATGATGTGTCTCTGAAACAAAATTTTGTGTTGAGACTAGCTTTGATGTGAACCATTAGTAATTTTCCAGTGTATGCCATATTGTCTGGACGGAGCATAGTAGGGAAATTAGCTTGTACTTATTGCGGCAATGATTCTAATGCGTTTTATCTTCCAAACAGGGGAAAATATGTTAGTTTAATAACCACATAAAATCTCTTCCTCTTGATCATCCATTTAGATGCAATAAACAAAATTTCATTAAAAATAGGATGGTAAAAACACCTCCTCGCCTTCACAAAGCTGGTGAAGAGATATTAGAGGAGATTGAGGAATTAGGCTTGCTGAAAGTTAAAGAATTTGAAACTAATGAAGTTAATACAAGCATTAGTAAAAACTTTGGTTGGAGAAAATGAAGCATCTTTTGGGATTTTCCATATTGGAAAACTAATTTGATACATCATAATCTAGATGTGATGCATATTGAAAAAAATATTTTTGACAATTTGTTC
>JAOTAY010000191.1:12612303-12656292 GCA_025629805.1 Erythroxylum baracoense
AAACGGCATATGTCCATTGGGAGGGAGCCGTGCAAGGCGTCCCAATTCCAAGTACCGTCAGCGTCCACAAACTGATGGACACTGAGGTTACTATCGAGAGCAGAAAGAGGGGTGGTAGCCTGGTGAATGAGGGGTCCCACTCCCGTAACCCAAGGGTCCAACCAGAATCTGGTACGGATCCCATCGCCAAGCACCCATTTAATATTGTGAATCACTATGTGCCAAGTCGACTTAATACTCTTCCAAACCATCGAACCTCCAGTAGTGTCAATGGTGTGGGGGAGATGGTTAACGTCGAAGTTGTACTTCGTTGAGAGAACTTTGACCCAGAGAGAAGTAGGCTTGTTGATCAGGGTCCATCCTAATTTGGCTAAAAAGGCGTCGTTGGTTTCCCTAATTCTCCGGATTCCCAGCCCTCCCAGCTCTTTGGGTTTACAAACGTCCTCCCAGTTGACTAAAGGAATCTTCCGAAGCCCATTGGTAGAGCCCCACAAAAATTGGCGCGTGATCTTCTCAAGTTCGTCACATAGCCGACGAGGTAGTCGGACTGTCTGCATCGTATAACTGGGAATAGCGGCGATGACAGATTTGGCTAAGGTAAGCCGACCAGCAAAAGACAAAAGATTGGCAGACCAGCATGATAACCGTTGATGGACCTTGTCCAGAATATATTGATAAGTTCGTTTGGTCACCCGTTCATGCAGGAGTGGGACCCCAAGATATCGACCGAGGTCGTTAGTTCGAGAGAACCCCAGCGCATTGCTTAATCCACGGGCCATTGGTGTAGGAATATTCTTAGAGAAATAGCACCTGGATTTGTCCTGACTGATACGCTGCCCGGAAGCTGCACAGAAGGAATCTAAGGTACGACGAATCACCTCCACTTGAGTCATAGTGGCTGTAGAAAAGAGGATGAGATCGTCAGCGAAGAACAGGTGAGAGAGAGCCGGCCCAGTTTTACTCAATTTTATAGGCTGCCATCGGCCTTGAGTAACTGCGTGCGTAATAGTTTGCCCTAAGCGTTCCATACACAGGACGAATATGTAGGGCGAGAGGGGATCACCCTGACGAATTCCGCGGGAGGGGCGGAAGGTCTCACTAAGCTCACCATTCCACCGAACTTGGAGGGAAACCGTGGAAATGCACTTCATGATGAGATTGATCAAGGACGCAGGCACGCCCACGTCGAATAGAGTATCTTGGATAAAATCCCAGGACAACCGGTCATAAGCTTTTTCCAGATCGACCTTGATGGCCATAATGCCTGATTTCCCAGTTTTTTGGCGCATAGTGTGGATAACTTCTTGGACTATAATGATATTGTCCGTGATCAAGCGCCCAGGGACAAAGCTACATTGGGTAGGAGCGACCAGATCGTTGAGGAAGGGTTTAATCCGATTGACAATGACTTTGGCGATCGCTTTGTAGATTACAGAACATAACGCAATTGGCCGAAACTGCTTCATGGACGTGGGGGACGGGGTCTTGGGTATAAGAACCATGATAGTACGGTTGAACTCGGCTTCCCAGGTTTCATGACAAAAGATACGCTGGAAGAAAACAGTCAAAGTAGGGCCCACAATATCCCATTGAGATTGGTAGAATAGCGCGGGAAGGCCATCAAAACCTGGCGTCTTATTAGGCGCCATATTGAAAAAAGCCGTCTTAATTTCCTCCGGCTCTAGGGGCTGGGTCAGATCAGTAAGTGCATTAAGAGGAAGCGGGGGGAAATGTCCTCGGATCAGCTGAGCAGTAGGATAAGAGTTATCCGCCGTGTACAGGGTCGCGAGGAACTGTTGAGCGTGTCGACGGATAGTCCTAGGATCGGATAGAACATTCCCGTTAGCATCCTGCAGGGAAGTAATCCTAGCCTTTCGTTGCTTAGTCATGGTGATGGAATGATAATAACGAGTGTTCCTGTCACCCTGACTAAGCCACCGACTACGGGACTGTTGATGCCAGTAAATCTCCTCTTGGAGGAGGACCTGTTCCAATTCTGTGCGGAGGTGGAATTCAAGATCGCCAAGCGAGCTGGAATTGGAAGTTTCCAGTAGTTGTTGAATTCCAGCAAGACGGGCCATGAGACGCTTTTTCCGATGGAATATATTACCAAAAGTAGAGTAGTTCCACTGTTGGAGCCGGTTGGCAAACATTTGCATATCGCGGCTGAAATCGAAACTGGTCGGGGACCAGTGCTCGGCAACGAACTGAGGAAACTCAGCATGCGTTAACCAAGCGGCCTGAAAGTGGAATGATCTAGTTTTCAGAGGAGGGGGTCCTGGAGGGTTAAGAGTCACGAGAAGGGGCCGATGGTCTGATTTGAGGAAAGGTAAGTGAGTGACCGTGGTGTGTGGGTAGACAGAGTACCAATCATTTGAACAGAATGCTCGGTCTAATCTAGCGAACGTCTGTCCTCTCCTCCAAGTGAACCGAGATCCAGAGAAGCCTAGGTCCTGGAGTTGGCAGCTCTGCACACAATCACGAAAATGGGGGTTAACAACAGGATGGAGTCTAGAACCACCACGTTTATCCGAACTCTCCAACTTGGCATTAAAGTCGCCACCCAAGAGCCAAGGGATGTCGATGATTCGAGCGATTCGTCGAAGATACTGCCACAGATAGGGCTGAAGAGAGTAATGGGGGCTAGCGTAAATGGCTGTGAAATTAAAAGCCACTCGGTCCCATTCAATGAAAGCATGCACAAATTGGCGGTGAGCTATCTGGATGCGGACTGTAATATCCTGTCGCCAAAGTAACCAGATGCCACCCGAAAATCCCTCTGCTTCCACCCGGAAAGAGTGAGGAAAGCCTAAAGTTCTAATAACCTTCGTAGCTCGTTCCCCACTTATACGAGGTTCCACAAGGACAATAAGGCGCGGTTTATGAGTCTGGATGTAGTTTTTAATGATGGGCTTGAAGGATCGACCTCCAGCCCCTTGACAGTTCCAGATGAAAATAGACATCGGAAACGACAGGAGGGATTAATCAGTCCGTGAGAGAACTGCGCTCTCTTCTGGCCCTGGAGCCTGTGCTGTTGGAAGGCCTGGTGGAGTTTCCATCATTAGAGTATCTGACTCTGCGGGCAGAGTTGAGTCTGAAGTGGTGAAAGAGGCGGGATCTGGAGGTCTTGGTGGGGGTATTGTTTGCAATTGACGTGATGACGGCCAATCATGGGAAGTGGGTTCGACCACCTCCATTTCCTTGCAGCCCAAATTCACAGGTGGGGGTAATTGGACTGAAGGATCTTGGATACTAATATCCACATGGGAGGGGATGGATATGGCCATATGGGTCAGAAATGGGCTTTGGGAAGTGGCTGGTGCTGGCATGGATGGGGCTTGGGCCTGTGGTGGGAGGAGGGAGCCCACAAGGGGGATCTGCCCAGCTGAGCCCCCTTCTTGGGCCTGGGTTGGTGGGTGCGACGTCGTCTGGAGTTGAAGGGTCGCGTGCGGTGTCGTCTTGGAGGGACTAGGAGAGGCCAGGCGTCGTCCTTGAGACGACATTCGTTTCAGTCGAAGGTCTTTACTCGGGGGAGGAGCTCGGGATTTGGGGCCTGCGAGAGGTTGTCGCGTCGAATGGAACGTTTGGGGAGCGTGGGACGTTGCAGCTGTTGGAGGGATGTCTGTACTTTGCCCCAGTGACTCATTTTCTGACAAGGCCATGAACCGTGAGCCGCCGGTTCCTACGTTGGGAGAGCCGTTGGTGGTGGAGAGGCGTTGCGGCCTCGGAGGAGCTGGGGTGCGGCGAGGGCGGCGGACCACTTGCATCCAAGGTCCATATTCATCCGGTTGGAGGCTCCCTGAAGACGTCGCGGCGTTTGTGTTGGGTTGTAAGGGAACCACCGGGTTGATGGTGGAGTGTTCATTCCCTGATGGAGCCGCGGGTTGCACTGGGCAATTGGAGCTGCCATGCCCGACCCGCCCGCAGGTAAAGCATATCTGAGGAAGCCCCTCGTATGCTACCTTGATGATCTCCCCATCCAATTCAACGAAGGAGCGAAGCGGTTCACTGAGATCAATATTGACAGCCACCCGAGCAAATTTTCCCCTTTGGGTAAGTTGCGTATGATTGTCGATCTTGACGGTGCGTCCCACAAGATTCCCCAACGCGGTGAGGATAGAAGGGTGATATCGTGCTACCGGTAGGTCAGGGAACCGTACCCAAGCCACTACATGCGTTATTTTCCCAGAAGCTGGCCGAAATTCAGGGAACCACGGCTGAACGGATAGTGCATTTCCGGCGATGATCCAGGGTCCTTGGGTGAGGGTCTTCACGTAGTCGTCCGCCTCTCTGAAGTTGACCAGGTAAAAGTCATTTTCGATGTCCACAATCTTGACTGGTCCCGTTGGTTTCCATAGAGAGAGTAGTCGGGTTTTTAACATGTGAAAGCTTAGGGAGCGACCTAGGAGCTTAATGACAACTGCTTGTTCCCAGATTTTGTCTAAATGTCCACGGAATGTATTGGATAGTTCTAGCCCCATGCCAAATTTTCCTTGAACAACATTGATGTCGCCTTCGGTGGTTTCAATGGGGTCCTCGTCAGTCCATTCCATGGTATGAGCTGATCGGCTTGAATCAAGAGGCCCTGTAACTATTGCACTGTAACTGGTCGAATTGTGATGGGTGACAGGTTCAGGGGGAGGGGGATCTTCATCTCTCTCCTGAAGGCTGACCTTTTTAGTCGCCTGGCGAACTGAAACAGAATAATGAGTAGCTATGGGATTGAGATCGGGTTAAGCTTGTGCAGATTGGTTGGAGACAAGAGCATAAGAGAGCGGTGGGTTTGAGAGCATTTTTGTAGACTCTTTTGCTTTCCAAAGAAGACTTTTAACAAACAGATGGTAGGCAAGACTTTAAAGAAAGAAAAGGAGAGGTTTTAGAGAGATGTGAGAGCCTCTCTCTCTTCTTTGTCAACGGTAACTTTTTTCATATCTTCTTTTCATATCTTCTTTTTTGCTCCTACTTCAAATCTCTAATCCTTTTTCGTTATGTATCTAGTTAGAACTAGACAAGGCCTCCCTCTTTTCATGTCTTCTTCTCTATATCTGGTTCAAATCCCTAATCTCTTTTTCACTCCTTCGTAATCCATTATTCTTCTTTGTTATTGTGTTTCTCATTAGAGCTTTTAGTTTTCTTTTCTCTTTCCCATCGATATTCTTCAACACTTTGCTTCTCTCTCTGTAGGTGTGGTGTGACTTCTCCTTTGAAGAGGTATGGTGTGACTTCTCCTCTGACAAAATGTGGTGTAACTTTTTCTTTGATGAAGGTGTCCTCCATGTCATTGCCATGTTTAATTTTTTTTATATATTTTGACTTTTTCTAGTTTGTTAATGATTAAATACTATCACTGTCGTGTTTGGTTTGGACAAAGAGGTCTTCATCTTTAAATATGTTATAACAAATATTCTAATGTTTATATAGCTTCAGGTCCTCCTATCTCGCTCTTATTTTTTATCATATAAAAATAGCAAATATATAAAAATTATATTGAAAAAGCAAGGTGCTAGAAGAATAAGAGTTATAATGAAGTAGTGAATATGTCTTTTAAGAACATAGTTTCCTTAAAGCTTTATATATCTATTTGGTTTCCTTTTTCATCCTTAATCACAAAAGAAAATTCTTTATCTCTGCCAGTAAAAGGGATGGAATTGAAAATGTTACATTGTATTCTCTCTTACTTCCTCCCTTAAGAAACCTCGAATCAAATCCTAGGAATGAATTATTGTTTTATATATGTTGTGCTCCCTTTTCTTTCTTCACTCAACATTTATTTATGTACAACTTCTACATAATTTGAGATATAAACTTTATCATTTTCCTTCTTGCATTTTAGCTTGTTAGTTGCTAATAAACCAGTAAAGAAACTCTTATATATTGAAGTTTCTATTGTCAAGTCTTTTCCATGCATTTGTTTTGGTAGTTGTGCTGATGTTAAATCTAGATCATCCATAGATGAAGAACAAATTATGATTAGTGACGTATCTATATTATTTGGGTTCTTTTTTTAAGTTATCAAGTGGTTTTGCATTTTGTCTTTAATGGCCATGGAGGAACTAATGTAACTTTTTATATTAAACAAAATCCAATCTTATAACCTGTTTGCATATTTTTGAAAGGGTCATTTTCTTTACCATATAGTTGATTGAACATAATGAATATGGAGCTCTTGTTATAACGTTATAGATGGAATTATCAACATCTAGCAACTCTAATTATAATAATGCTAATAAAACACTTTGAGGCCATTATGGAGTGATAGTAATCTAGATTGAAGATTTTTAGGATGTCCCAATTACCTCTTTTGTAATTATGAATTTTCTAATGGTATGATAATAAATTTCCTGAGAAAGATGTATATACAATTTAAAAGTTAAAGGAAAATATATTTGAACTGAGGAAGGAGGCTAAAAGAAGGGGGAGTATATATGAAACAAAAGAACATGATCAGTGATTAAAAATTTTAAAGCAAGATGTTGACTAGAGAGAAAAAAGAGTTGAGGTTGAGTTGGTTCAACATAATTATAGGGATTAGTTCAATTTTCATTTCATTATTCATTTTCTACGTTGTTGTAAAATTTTATTATGATTAGTATGAATGTAATTATGCTTTTAATTATTGAATGAAGATATAAATCTTAGTTATCTACTAGTGATCTCTATCTAACTATACATTATGTGCTAGAATGTTTTCAACATTGTGTTACTAAAAAAAATGAGTATAGATGAATGTAATATGCTAAAGAACTTAACTAGGTGAAAAAACACATTAATAGTTAAAGAACCTTTCCATTAACATATAGTGTTATTTAAAAAAAATAATGTTTTCAATTCTTAAAATTATAACTTCACTTTTTAAAAATAATGATATGAAATCGTCATCAATCAAATGGCCAATATACCACTGAAACCAAATAGCATATCTCCCCGTATATAAAATATATCATATATATATTTCTCGTGTATGTATCGTTTATACAACCTCTAAGAAAAATAAAAATGTTCATTTACTATAAGTAACAAATATAAGATTTAGTTACGAAATACACCAATTCAATTATGATAGACTAAAATACAACAATACACTAAATCAATTATCTGGTTTGTCAACTTATTGTGTATTAGTCCTAATTATTGCTCTCCTCTTGGTTACGGTAGCTTGTGATTAACTTGAAGTGATCCTAGAATTACCCCTAACCTCAAGACTTCTTTGTTTAAATGAAAATTTAAAAGATCTTGGATTGGCCTGTTTATATTTCCTTTGAGTCATGTTTGTAGAACTAACAACTTATGAATCAACATGTTATCCAATACGAACATACATATAGGTTTAATATTGATCAACTTGTTAATAAACATGCATATGAGTTTAATACGAGTATAAGTCAAATTGATACTTTGTTGACTAGGATAACATTTCTTAATACTTAACATGCTACTTTAAATTCAAGTTTATTGAACATAATTTAGGTTAAATGAGTGGCATTTTAATTTGTAAGTTGTTAAGAATCATTAAGTTACCATTGTTAAGTTACCTAGGATAATTCTCCAACTATTGGCCTTTCAGTAAAAGTTTTTTCAACATACAAAATAATATACATAATGTTAACTTCAATAATTAGAGAAAAAAAGATAATAAATTATTATTTACTTACATTGACATGTTATTCATTAGGTCTTATTACTTTATTTTTTACTATGTGCCCAAAAGCACCAATTCCTATATTTTTGTACTTGACCCTTTTGCAACACTTTGCTTTCACTTGATACTTATTTTAGTTCATTTTTATCTTTCTTTCTTGCCTTTTTAACCTTCATGGAATCACTCTCTTATTTTATTTGCTTACTATCATTCAATGGCCCAAACATCACTCTCCTAGTGTGTTATAAGACTTGATGATACACTCTTAAAAAGGTGTTCTTCTTGTAGCAATCATTCACAAATATCTTTGATGTTTGTTTGGAGTGATTAACAACATTAATGAAATGTTTACATGGGGAACCATATATGTCCCACGCTTTACAACTACATCAATTGTCCCTTACTAGTCTCATAATATGCTTTTTAACCCTTTTATTGACCTCATATACTTCATTCCACACATTACACCAATGCATTGCCTCTTAATTTTTTCAAGCTTCTTCATACTACAAGTCCAATTATTTGATTTCTTTGCATATGTATACACCCTCCTTTTAGTATGTCTCTTTATCACCATTGTTCTTTGTTTCTAGTATACTAATCACTGGTCTATCTTTCGTTGGTAGGATACATCCATTAAAATTCTAACTCATGTTATTATCAATAATTGGACATTTGCGACATAAATGATTAGTATGACCTAGCCCAACTCTTTTTTGGATATTTAAGCAATGTAGAAACACACATAGTTCTAATATTGTCCACTTTCTTCAATTGCTCATTAAAGTCTTTGATGTACATGGGCCATGCGCATGCTTAAAATTGTCTCATCAAATCTTTACTACTTTATTGTCTATACTAATTCAGGTAAATATGTTTGACACACATTCTATGACATGCATTTTGAAGAGTCTCCTTAATAACTCTTATTAATCCTTGATACATAAGTCATAAAATAAGAGCCAAATAACTTAATATGATAACATATCATATAATAAATAACCCAAGTATACATTTACGCTTCTTTTGTATGTCATATGTTATTGTGACTCTATCTCTATGTTCCAACTCTAAATCAATTGATAAGAGTGACATGAAGTAACACCATGAATGAGTATTTTTAACTTTACACATGCATTTATCTTTTTCCCTTCCATCTATAATGATTAGTTGCCCTTGAAATTTAGTCTTTAAGAAACCACCATATATCTCAAGTATGGGGCTCAAGTGCCTCCATCCTTTTTCTTAGCTACAAAAGAAATGTACAACCTCTTAAATTGCAATCATAAAGTTTCTTGATTTTTTAATATTGTAGTTCCATTATGAAACTAGGATTACTATGTTTCAACTCCTAGCTATAACCTAACAACTCGGAATATTCACTAGCATATTATAATGCTGTCTCTTTCCTTAATGTCCTCTTAACAATCATATATACAGTAGAATTCTCAAACATGTTCAACTTTATCTGCGTTCCTCAATTTTCTTCGCAGTGATAATGCTAGGCTTCTCTAGAATTCTATCTTGGAAGTGTCTAGCTAAAAAATTTATTGAAACCATTTTAGGCTTGTTTGTTGTGGAACATGTATGCTTAGATATATATGTATTGATTTTAAACATCTGTCCTTACTATCATAGATTGCATACAATTCTGACTTCTATCCTTCTCACTTTCTTTTCTATTAGACATTAAACCTTATTGTTATTGTCTTTGAACTCTTTAGCATTGCCAAACTCAAAACCTAGTGTCCAATGTATACCACACCTGGTTCATGTCTGATACTTGTCCTAAGTCTTCTAATTGGCTCCTCATACACCTCTCCATTAGGATACTCATCACTATTAATGAAACTTTCATAGTCACTAAAGTCAATATTCATTTATTAATGGCTATCTAGAATTGAAATACCAAACATATCATGTACTCCTTTAACTTCATTATCATCTTCAAATTTAGTTTCATTGTCACCTTCAACTTCATTCCCATAAGTACCCACATCCCTATCATAACTATTTTCTTCAACAGTATCTACATTAACTTCATGATTATGCACAAAATCCTCATGATAGCCCAAATCTCTATGATCAAAATGTCAAGCTTGCGTATAACATACACCTCAATTATCTCATGTATTTTTAAAAGGTTAATTAACATAATCCAACTTTCATGTAAGTATCCAAGTTCTTTCCCTATCTCTCAATTTTGTCTATAACTGACAAAATTAAGATCAATTTTATTAAAGTAACTTATCGAACTACCTTCATAACTCAACTCAAGATCTTTCTTAAGGTATTCACTATAATATAACTTCAAACTTCCGTATTGAGTCTTTATAACCTTACAAATAGTACGTAAATAATAATTTACATATTTAAAAACACACCCACCCACCCAGGCGTACACACACATACAAGCACATATAAATACATATACAAGCTATAATGAAATGTTCCACAAAGAAAATTTATACCTATAATGAAAATACAAGCTAGAGCACCAAAAACTATTTTGGTAATTTGCAAATGAAATTTAACTCTGATACACTTTCAACTTTATGTTTTCTAGCCATAAATGGAGAAGTTTGATTGTATTGACTACATATAAAGAAAAGTAAGATGTCAGATCAGATGTTAGCTCTCTATATACCACAAAATCTCTCAAATTACTAGAAATATACAAAAATGATCCACAATTATCTCCTTCACAATTACCTACATAAACAAATATCAAACTTAATTAAAATAAAAATAAAAATAATAACATATGCCTTTGATAAAGACAAGCCACACTTACTGTGTAAGCTGGAGAAGCTGGATCACACCAAACATTGAGGAATGCAAACATTAAAAAGAGAAGAACAATCCAGAATCCTTAATGATTGTCATACACCCAAAAACAAAGACAGGCGAGAAAGATGGAGTAGGGGTTAGGAATTTAAGCACGCCCAAAAGCAGAGAAGCTTGAGAAAGTTGGAGGCAGAGTCTTCTAAATGTCAACTGCGTCCTATTGTCTCTCAGAAATTCTATAACATACCAAAATTTAATGTCTTATGCCCACTGGTCATACATATAGCAAAGGGCCTATATAAAAATAATAAGATTATTAAATTTATTTTTTGTGGTAGGAATTTGACGGAAATAATAAATCGACGTTATTATTAAACATTTATGTCAATACAGCAACTTGAGCCCTAACATTTATATGAGAATATAAGAAGAATCTTAATATTTTAAAGTATTTAAAATAAATAAGAGGATAAAAAATTACAAAATTAACTCTTTTTCAATTAAATATTACGTCAAATTTATCACAACATTTATTTTTTAATTTTTATCTTAAAAGTGGCTCACATTTATCACATAAAAAGGTGACAGAAGTGATTAATAGGACGTACTAAGTGGACGTAGTAAATGAGACCCATTTGTTGGTTAATTTTAAAAAGATTATTAATTAATTAGATTATTAATTTATTAATTAAGTTAATTAAGTATTATTAACTAAATTAACATATTAATGAAGAAATACCATCGTTTCTTTTTCATTGAATTCGTAATCCCTAACCCCTAAACTCATTATTTCTTTCTCGCCCTCCCTCCTAATTGAGTCAATCACAACATTTGTCCCTAAATTTACAACTAGAATCCCATCTCTCATCATTTCTGCATTTTTCACAGCTGCGCGATGAAAGCACAAGGAGCAAGCAACCGTACGCAACGGAGCTATGAAAGAAGACATGCATTTGGGTGGACATCTCTGCTCTTGAGTGGAGGTGCTTTCCTTAGAGCCTTTCACGTGGGAGTGGTGAAGACACTTGTGGAGCACCGACTACTTCTTAAAATTATTGTTGGTTCTAGTGTGAGATCCACTATGTGCTCTATTGTTGGTATTACATCATAGATTGAGCTGTAAAGTTTCTTTGAAGATTTTACATAGTTATTTCAGTTTTTTTTATCAAATGGGTGTATAGTAGTGAAGAAAGTCATGACACGGGGAGCGATTCACATGGTGAGTCGAATTCTAGGGATCGCAGTTTGCTCTCCTAGGAAGTATAAGGTACTTCGATCTCTTAATTAGCTAACTTCACCATATGTTGTTTAGCTGTGCAACTAAAGCATGAGGAGCAGGCGACCATGTGTGACGAAGCTGTGAAAAATGCATAAACAATTAGAGATGGGATTATGATCGTATATTTAGGGATAACTGCTGTAGGGACAGAGTAATCAACACTGAGTTTAGGAGTTAGGGATTACATATTCAATAAAAAAATTATTTTGCCAATTGGGTTAATTAATGTTAAAAATACTTAAATAAGCTTTTAAAATTAACCGATAAATGAGCCTCATTTGTCACGTGATAGTAGGGTTCACTATTATACATTTTAGGTAGTATGTGCCCTTGTTATTTGACAAATAGTAGCGATATTAATGGGTTGGGTCTTGGCCCGTGGCTTGACAAATCGGAACTGGTTGGCCCACTCATAATTTGACCTGCCCGTCCCGACGTATTCTTACATTTTTTTGAAAAAATTTACAAAATGACATCGTTTTTTATAAAATGATTTTGTTTTTGTCGTTCCCGTCGACCTCAGCCAGTGGCCCTGTCAAATAAAACTCACTTTGAAGATAAAAATTAAAAATAAATGTCAAGTAAATTTTGACGAGACATTTAACTAACAGAGAATTAATTCCGTCAAATTTTTTATCTTAAACGTTTCAAAACATCATGATTATTCTTATATTATAATGTATACTTTAGAGTTAAAATTGCTCTTTAGGCCTAATAAAATTCTTTTAGAGTTAAAATTGCTCTTTTGGCCTAATAAAATTCTTTTTAATCTTGTTAGATTTTAAATTAAATTTTAATAAAAACATTACAGATCTAATCATTTTCCCTTGATCAATTGCTCATGGACTCTTAATGGCACAATCAAACCAAAACGATGTCCTAAATCCCATGAATTTCTCCAATACTTTGGATAGAGGGGGAATATGGGGACTGCGGGACAAGAAAAGTTGTAGTATAGTAAGTGAAATGAAGCTGGGCGTTGAAAAGAAAGATATCGTTACTATAAGTAAATTCAACCAAAAAATAAACAGATACAATGAAGAAAGGAACTACATTAAAGCGCCATTAGTAGTTGAATTGTTGCTAATTTGGAGAAAATAGGGAAAAAAAACAAAGAAAAAGGGAGAATTGGAGTTCTTAATTTGCCCGAAATTTGTTTCGTTTTTGAGTGAGATATTATTTAACCATGTTCCTTGGATTAGTTTCTTAGGTTGCTACAGTTTTTGCAGTTAATGTTAACTTTTGACATCAATTTTTTGATCTCACATTGGTAGTTACTGGTACCAATCTTTTATCCTATATTGATAGATTATCAAAATGGTGAGTAGTTTGAGAGCTATAAAAAAAGGACTCTCCCCTCTCATTGGTATCCATCCCAAAATTTGTATCTCTTCTCTTACATTTAAATAAAAGTGGGTCATTTGAGAGGTGCTTGGAGACTAGGCACATCCAGCCGAACTCCGTTATAAAATTTTCGGGTGTATTCTTTCCTTATCTCTTTTGTTATTTCATAATTTCATTATTATTGATGTTTCTTCTCGATTTTAGTATAGTATTCAATATTATTTGTCTGGTTTATTTGTAGTTTTTTGTACAGTTCATTTGGGTGTATTTTACTATTTACGTGTATTGTTGTGTTTGTATACATGGGTCTAGGTTGTAAAAATATACCATGCTCGTAAGTCCTACCTAGGAGACTGAATTTTAAGTAGGACCGTTTGTGACCCCTTCAGCCTTTCCTGGGTATTTACCTGGAATGGTAATTTTATCTAGGAGACTATTGTAGTCTATCCTGGGAATTACTAAATCGGTCAAATTCACTAGTTATTTGGTTTAGAGGGAACATTACTCGGTTTTCCCAACAAGTGGTATTAAAGCAAGGTTTGTCCTTGGTTTGTTTGTAATTTTTGTTATATTAAATACTATATTTTGAGTCTGTAATGGCACTTAATGATTAAGAAACAAAGGAGACTACTTCAAATATAACACCAGGGACATCGATTTCCTCGTCATCATAGTCGAGGATTCTGTTGTTAAATTTGAAATTGGCGATGGAGATATTTGATGGTGCTGGCCGTTTTGGCATGTGGCAAGGGTAGGTCTTAGACTCCCTTTTCCAACAGGGTCTTGACGTTGCCATTGACGAAAAGAAACCAGAAGATATTGAGGATAAGGATTGGAGTATCATAAATCAGTTGGCATACGGAATAATTAGATCGTGTCTGTCCAGAGAGCAAAAGTATGCTTTCAAAAACGAGACTTTTGCACATAAATTGTGGAAGGCATTGGAGGACAAATGTATAAAAAAGAGTGGTCAGAATAAGCTCCTTATGAAGAAAAGGTTGTTCTGATTTAATTACCGACCAGGTACTACTATAAATGAACACATCACTATGTTTAATCAGTTAGTAGCAGACCTGTTGAATTTAGATGTGAAATTTGAGGATGAAGATTTGGCTTTGATGTTGTTATCATCTCTTCCTGATGAATTTGAACACTTGGAGACTACGTTACTTCATGAGAAGAAGAATACGTCTTTAGATGTTGTATATTCTGCTTTGTATAGTCATGAATTGAGAAAGAAGGATAAAATGAAAAACAAAACAACTAAAGCATATTAAGCATTGGTAGTAAGAGGTCGTCAACAAAGCCAGTCAAAGGAGAGAAGAGGAAGATTTAAATCAAAAAGCTGACTTGCCAAAGATGAGTGTGCTTTCTGTCATGAGAAAGGACACTGGAAGAAAGACAATCCAAAATTGAAGACGAAAGGGAAGGCTCTGCAAGATGCAAATGTTGCAGAGTGTAAAAGTAACGCGAACTCAGATATCTCTTTGGTGGTTTCACCTTCAACATCGCATCCAGATGAGTGGATTTTGGATTCAGGTTGCTCTTACCATATGTCTCCCATCCAGAGTGGTTCTTTGATTTTGAAGAACTCGATGGCGAGGTTGTTTACATAGGTAATGATAATCCATGTAAAACAACCGGGATAAGTTCAATAAAGCTGCAGAATCATGATGGATCCACCAACATTTTGAGAGATATGTGGTACGGGCCGAAGTTGAAGAAGAATCTCATCTCTTTGGGGACTTTAGAATTAAAAGGCCTAGTAGTGATGATACGAAATGAAATTTTTAAAGCAACTTTAAGAGCACTGGTAACGTTGAAAGGCATGAGGAAGGACAATCTGTATTATTATTACCAAGGTAGTACAGTGGTTGGGATGGTAGCAGCAGCAACTTCAAGTAGTAAGAAGGATGTAGAGGCAACAAAGCTCCAAAATATGCGATTAGGACATACTGGTGAAAAATCCTTGCAAACTCTTGCCAAGCAAGGATTGTTGGAAGGTATAAAGACTTGCAAATTAGAATTTTGTAAGCATTATGTTCTGGGAAAACAACAAAAAGTGAAATTTGGCACTGCTCTCCATAATGCCAAGGGGATTCTGGATTATGTGCACTTAGATGTGTGAAGACCTTCCAAGACTCAGTCACTCAGAGGTAGGCATTATTTTGTCACTTTTGTTGATGATTTTTCCAGAAGAGTGTGGGTGTTTACTATGAAGAACAAAGATGATGTGTTTAGGGCTTTCCTTAAGTGGAAAGCTTAGGTTGAAAACTAGACAAGAAGAAAGATCAAAGTTCTCCGAACAGACAACGGTGGAGAATAAAGAGTGATCCTTTTCTGGAAGTATGCCAAGAGTGTGGCATAGTTCGGCACTTCACAGTTAGAAAAACACAACAACAGAATAGGATGTCAGAGCATACGAACAAGACACTAGTGGTGAAAGTTCATTGCATGCTATCTAATGCTGAGTTAGGCAGAAAATTTTGGGCTGAGGCTATGACATACGCTCAACATCCCATTAATCGCTTGCCATCATTTGTTATAGGTGGAAAGACTCCTTTAGAGATATGATCCGAAAACTTGCAACAGATTACGATTCTTTGCGTATTTTTGGTTCTAATGTATATTGTCATGTGAATGAATCAAAGTTGGGTCACGAGCAAAGAAGGCTCTTTTTACGGGCTTCAATGCTGGAGCTAAAGTGTAACACCCATATATCCCTAGAAGGATATATGGACGCCACACAAAACAGTACAAACAAATCAAAGCATTCTAAAACTTCCATAAAACATTTCAGGTAAACATACATGATATTACATTAAACTTAATGCAAATTTGTTTTAAACCCCAATCCAAACTGAAGTTTAGTTATTACAAACGTACAAGCAAATTCAAAAGTCATATACATCATACACAAGCCAAAATTAAACTCAAAAGTACATTATGATCAAAACAAAACTCAAATTCCTTTGACTATTGAGGTTGACTTGTCCCAGCCTTTATAAACGTCTATCAAAACCTACACGGGGCAAATCCACCGTGCTAAGCTTATAACTTAGTGAGTACTAACTAAACTATGCATAAATTGATAATCAAATATACTGAATCAGGTTATAGCATAAGCAAATATTGAATTTCAGAACAGATAACAGAACTGAGTATCAGAAGAAGGCACAATCCCTTCAAATCAAAACATAATTTTGTTTATACTAAAATCCAACATGTAACAGAATAGAAAACCAGATGACTGCTAATCCGTCAACAGAAGTGGGTAATGGGACTTAGACAGGAGATACCATGATTGGTATCATAAAATAGGAGAGGCTGACATCTCAATAACAGGAGACACCGAAGTGTCACAAGAGCAGCTGCAGACTCTTCTAGGCATGCCTATTTACCCACACTAGGACTTAACAATTTCAAAAACTGAAAAGATTCATACATTTAACTCATGCCCAAAGCATAGGTCAATTCAATTCAGTATCAAACAAAATAAATGAAGATGAGACTATCTTAAATTATAGCTCTTTTTTTATTGCCTTGAAGTCCCGACAATATCTGGAAGTGATTGTTCGACGTGCTCGTCTATAGGCATTTAACACATACACATATCACTATTGTGCGAGATGATGAATTAATTTATACATATTCATGTCTACTGAATACGTACAATGCATGCTCATGACAAATTCCAGGTTTTTGATCATGAATCTTGTCACATTATTCATTCATATAAAACAATACTCAATTGATCAATCCAGATTTGTCTTAACTTTCAGGTCTATTTTGCATGATAATTCTCATTAGGAAATTAAAGTTATTTGCTAACACTTCCTTCTAGAAAATTTTTCTTCCATGTCTTAAGTTTCTAATGACACCAAGATCATTCAATTTGATTCAATCTAATAAATGTTATACTCAAAACTATGTCATAATGTTTTTAAGCTACAACATAACTCTTAACTCAACTTCAGAACAGATTTTGGAATTCTTAAAATCAGAATTACAATTTTTTTTCTTCAGAACAATTGTACCTTTATATCGCCAATTTAATTGGAATCAATAATCATCTCATTCTGAGCTCTACAGATCAAGATATAATCAAAATACTAAAGTATGTTCAGTGAAATATTCCCGGTCATACTATTCCAACAAATTCCCTCGCTTTCATACAATCAATCTTTTTCAAATTCATTCATAAGGCTATCAATTTTTATGGAGAGGTATAAAAATGTGTTAGGAATATATTGATTCAAAAATCAAGACATTTAGATGTCAGGAGAAGAAGTTATAGTAAAAATATCAAAAGATGGTATTCATAAATAACCCACCAAATACGCACGCCCGTGCATGCTGCACTCCCACCAGCTTCTTTCATTTTCATTTCTTTTTTTTTGTATCTTCTACTGTTTTCCTTCATTCCTACATCCCCAGTATAAACTCTAAACAAATCAAGTGCAAGCTTATATGATAATTCATGAAAACCGAAATCTCACATAAGCTTTCTCTCACTACTATGTTTTCATTCTTCTACACTTCTATATTCATCAATTAACAAATATGACACTTAAACCACTTCTTCTACTTCCATTGTAGCTCAACAACACAAAACAAATCAAAAATCCAAGGTTAAATCTTACACATCAAAAATTTGTATATTCATTCACACAATTTCCAGTTTCTGCATTTGTTCCATTTCTGGCACTATTCACTTCACTAATTTCTCAGTTAACTCCTTCTGAACACCACCGAAGCTTCCTTCGTACACAACTCAAGCATAAATTTCATTTTCAATCATTCAAACATCATCAGACTCATTTGATTCATTTTTATAAACACTCAAATACCCACGCATATCTAGTTAGAAACAGAGCATATATATATATT
Source organism: Erythroxylum baracoense (assembly GCA_025629805.1). Lineage (NCBI taxonomy): Eukaryota > Viridiplantae > Streptophyta > Magnoliopsida > Malpighiales > Erythroxylaceae > Erythroxylum > Erythroxylum baracoense. The sequence goes on from JAOTAY010000191.1 coordinate 12,630,243, forward strand.
CATTGATTTTCCATGAATTTCTACATCTCCCCTAACACGATTTCTAATCTCAAAACTCATTCCAACACTAAAACATCATCAAATGCTTTTACAAAGTAACCAGAAAACTAAAACAACTTACTTGCTTCTACAGCAAAGTCCCAATATTAACAGCGACTAACAAGGCTTCGGTGGTTGGGCAAGAAAACATACAGTACAATTACAAATGTTTTGTGATGCCTTCAGTGAACAACAACCGAAAACCTTCTTCTCTTTTCCAATAAACTGCATATAACCACGTGTAGCCCTTGCATGTAGACCATATGTCAACATGTAAGGCTACCAATGGTCACAATTTTATTGGTTTATTTTTCAACATTTCCCTAGTCTAAAGAAAAACAATACCCCAACTTTTTCAGAAATTTCCTAAAATTCACAAAAAATTTTGAAATAATAATAATAATCTCCAAATAAATTTTTAACACATAAAAACCCACAATTCTCTTTTTTCCACATTTTAAATCAATTATACCCGAAAAATGTCAATGAATGCATGTACAATTATTTGTATGTTTCAAAAATATATATGCACATATAAGTGAATACTCAAAGATGCAAAGCATACAATGCACTGCTAATTCCTCAATATTGCAACCCTAGCATGGGATGTTACAATTCTTCCCTTCTTAAGAAATTTCATCCTCGAAATTCATACCTGATCTGAATAATTACGGATACTGAGCTTCATCGTTTCTTCTGGTTCCCACGTTGCTTCCTCATGTCCATGGTGGTGCCAGAGTACTTTTACCAAAGGTATTAGTTTGTTCCTAAGTTGTTTGACTTCTTTGGCTAAAATATAAACTGGCCCTTCTTCATAAGACAAATCTGGTTGTACTTGAATTTCTTGCACGGGAATCTTATGTGTACCATCGGACCGATATCTTCTTAACATAGAAACATGAAACACATCATATAACTTAGCCAATTCTTCAGGAAGAGCTAACTGATAAGCTACTGGTCCGACTCTTTTAAGAAGTTCATACGGACCAATGTATCGCGGACTAAGTTTACCTTTCTTACCAAATCGAAGTATATTCTTCCACGGTGACACTTTCAAGAATACCTTATCACCTAGTTGATATTCAATATCCCTCCTTTTCAAATCAGCATAGGACTTCTACCTATCACTGGAAGCTTTCAACCTATGTTGTATAATCCGAACCTATTCTTCAGTATCTTTCATAATATCAAGCCTGATCATCTTGTTTTCTCTCAACTTCGTTACTCCGTCCAACATACCAGAGTTTTACACCTTCTACCATACAGCGCTTCATAAGGCGCCATGCCAATGCTAGTTTGATAACTATTGTTGTAGTCAAACTCCATCAGAGTCAAATAAGTATCCCAACTCCCTGGAAATTCTAACACACAACCTTAAAGCATGTCTTCTAATATCTGTATAACCCGTTCAGATTGGCCATCTGTCTGGGGATGGAAAGCGGTACTTAACTTAAGTTGCATTCCCTGAGCCTTCTGTAAACTTTTCTAGAATCTTGAAGTAAATCAAGGATCACGATCAGAAATGATAGACAACAATACTCCATGTAATCTCACTATCTCTGCAAGCCTATCCAATGAATAGTCAAGATGAACAGGCAAAAAATGGGCAGATTTGGTAAACTTATCCACAATTACCCATACAGCATCATGTTTTCTTTGAGTGAGAGGAAGACCAGTAACAAAGTCAATGGTAATGTTATCCTATTCCCATTGAGGTATAGAAATAGGATATAACAAATCAAATGGAACCTGGTGTTCAACTTTAACCTGCTGACATGTCAAATATTTAGCTACATAATCCACAACAGCCCATTTCATACCTAACCACCAGTAATGCTGCTTCAGATCTTGTACATCTTGTTTCCTTCAGGATGCATAGTAAAGACTGTATTATGAGCCTCAAACAACAATTTTTTCTTTAGGTCATCATTAGCTAGCACATATAACCGATCTTTATAATACAATTCACTATCTTCTTTCATAGAAAAATCAGGTTGCTTACCATCCTAAGTGGCCGAGATAAGTTGTTGTAAATTATCATCAGTTTTCTGAGCCTCACATATCTCTTGTCTCAACATAGGCCTTGCTTTCAATTAAGTTATGAAAGCTCCTTCAAATACACGTTCCCAGTCGCTCTGCTTCATTGATAATGTAGAAATGGTCTTCTGACTCAAGGCATCAGCGACAACATTAGCCTCACCCGGATGATAGTCCATAATACAATTATAATCTTTAAATAGCTCCAACCAACGCCGTTGTCTCAAATTGAGTTCTTTTTGGGTAAGCAGATACTTCAGACTCTTATGATCTGTGAAAATTCTACACTATTCTCCATACAGGTAGTGCCGCCAAATTTTCAAGGCAAACACTACTGCTGTAAGCTCCAGATCATGTGTAAGGTAATTCTGTTCACGAGTCTTTAGTTGCATAGAGGCATAAACAACTACCTTTCCATTCTGCATCAAAACACAACCCAAACCATTTCTAGATGCATCACTAATCATAACATACTTCTTACCAGAAGTAGGCTGGACTAATATAGGAGCTTCAGTAAGCATGCTTTTCAGTTGGTCAAAACTATGCTGACATCTATTAGACCATTCATATTTCACTTCTTTCCGTAACAGTTTAGTTAGAGGGGATGCTATCACCAAGAACCCCTTCACAAAATGATGATAATAACCAGCCAAAACTAGAAAACTTCTCACTTCTGTCACATTCCGCGGCGGCTTCCAGTTAACAATTGCTTCTATCTTACTAGGATCAACTCTAATTCCTTCAGAAGAGACAACATGTCTTAGAAAAGATATCTCTTAAATCCAAAAATCACACTTGCTCAACTTAGCATACAACTGTCTTTCTTGCAGGGTCTGTAACACAATTTGGAGATGCTCAGTATGATCAAGTTCATTCTTAGAATAGACTAAGATATCATCTATAAACACTACAACAAACTGGTCTAAATAAAGCCTAAGTATTCTATTCATCAGATCCATAAATGTCGCTGGAGTATTAGTTAACCCGAATGGCATTACCAAGAATTCATAATGTCCATATAGAGTCCTAAACGTAGTCTTCAGTACATCCACATCCTTTACTTGAAGTTAATAGTACCTCGATCGTGGATCTATCTTTGAAAACACTCCGGCATCTTTCAACTGATCAAACAGGTCTTCAATCCTCAGCAACAGATACTTATTTTTTACTGTGACTCTATTCAATTTCCTGTAATCAATGCACACCGCAAAGTACCATCCTTTTTCTTAACAAACAAGACTGGTGCTCCCCACAGTGAGATACGGGGTCGAATAAACCTTTTATCCAGAAGCTCTTATAACTGCACCTTTAACTCCTTCAATTTAGTAAGAGCCATTCTGTACGATGCTTTGGATATGAGAGCAGTTCCAGGCATGACTTCAATAGACAACTCCACTTCCCTTTCAGGAGGGAGTCCAAGTAATTCTTCAGGGAACACATCTGGGAATTCATTCGCCACAGGAATATCTAGCAATGTACCACCCTCCCTTTTAGAATCAAACACAAAAGCTAGATATGCTTCACATCCCTTCCTGAGGAGCTTTTGAGCTTGCGTAGCTAATACCACATTAGTTAAGGAACTAATGTGGATGCCATGCAATACTATCATAGGCTGATCAAACCCCCTAAACATAACTGTCTTGCCATTACAATCAACTACTGCCAGATGCTTGGATAACCAATCCATACCTAGAATCAAATCAAATTCATGAAAAGGTAATCTAATCAGATCTGCTACATATTCCTTTCCTTGGATCATAACAGGATAATTCCTAAACACTTGATTAACCAATACACTACTACCCAGAGGACTGGTTACAAAAATATCATATTCTAATTGATCTATAAATATCTCCTTGTCAGGCATTTTTCCAACACAGATATAGGAATGACAAGATCCAGGATCAATCAGTGCATGCATTTCAGAATTGAAAAGAGAAACAATACCAGCAATGACTTCAGGTGCGTCCTGATCCTCACGAGCTTTCAATGCATAAGCTCGAGCTGAAGCAGAAGGTATAACTGGTCAATTTACAATCTCTGATTGGATACTCAGATTAGGTCTGTTCTGTCAGGGTCCTCCTCGACCTCTAACACGTCCTCTATTCCCAGCGGATGTATGAGAAACTGCCCTACTGCCTTGCGATGTCTGAGCGGGCAGTTGGCTATCTGATGCTCAGTACTACCACAGCGGAAACAAGCACCCATAGCCCTCCAACAAATACCCCAATGATGTACAAAACAATGAGGGCACTCCGGGGCGTTTGAACCTCGGCCCCCAGAAGAACCCCTACCAGAAGCAGTCATTGAGGGATAATTTTGTCTCCTTCCCTGAGCCATAGATCTCTGAGTAAATTTTGGTGTAGAGGAAGCATCTTCTCGACTTCGTTTGCTCAAGGATTGACTTCTCTAGGAAAGCCCCTTCGTTGATTCCTTTCCCTCTTAATCACCTCTTGCCTCTCTATTTTCATAGCAACTTGCACCAGTTAATGGTAATTCACTTGCTGCAACAAAGTAATTGCCGCCAAATGCTCCTTGATGGAATCATTCAATCCATCCTTGAACTGATGACACCGGAACTCCTCAGTAAGCACTGATTCAGGGGCATACTTACTGAGTCGATTGAATTCCTGATCATACTTAGCAATGGACAAGTTCTTCTGCTTCAGATTCAAAAATTGCTTCCACGTCTCCTTTCTGTAAGCCTCCGTAACATACTTAGCTTTGAATTCTTGGGTAAAGAAATCCCAAGGCAAAGGCACCGGTAGCTGAGGATTTCTCAAAACAAACTTCTACCACTCATAGGCTGCTCCCTGAAGGAGAGAGACAGCACAGTGCACCATCTGATTTGCTGGACAACTGATCTCCTCTAACACCCTCTTCACTTTCTCAATCCAAAACTCAGCTTGTTCAAATTCTTCCAAAGACGTCCCAGTAAATTCCTCAATGCCATACTTCCGCAGCTATTCAATTGGAGTCTTAGGTGTAGTCATATGGTGCAGTAATGTCTTCATATCCTGGGACAACTTCACTAAAACCTCTCCCTGAGCTGTAGGAGAAGGTGGCACCACAGCTTCTCTTCGATTCCCCAGAGGGACCAGATGTCGATAGACGAGATCGCTCAGGAGTATTACTCTCAGCAACCTTGTCAATGGCTTCGTGAGGTCTTTCCATCTTTGTTTCTATAATCAAAATATGGGACAAACTGCTTTAGGTCAAAACACAAATTTTACACTCAAGTATAAGCAATAGTTAAGCGCTGGTTAAACCAGATCGCCTAAACCAGGCTCTAATACCAAAAGATGTAACACCCATATACCCCTTAGAAGGATATATGGATGCCACAGAAAACAGTACAAACAAATCAAAGCATTCGAAAACTTCCATACAACATTTCAGGCAAACATAAATGATATTACATTAAACTTAATACAAATTTGTTTTAAACCCCAATCCAAACTGAAGTTTAGTTATTAAAAACGTACAAGCAAATTCAAAAGTCATATAAATCATATACAAGCCAAAATTTAATTCAAAAGTACATTACGATCGAAACAAAACTCAGATTCCTTTGGCCATTGCGATTGACTTGTCCTAGTCTTTATAAACGTCTCTCAAAACTTACGTGGGGCAAATCCACCGTGCCATGCTTATAACTTAGTGAGCACTAACTAAACTATGCATAAAATGATAGTAAAATATACTGAACCAGGTTATAGCATAAGCAAATAATGAATTTTAGAACAAATAACAGAACTGAGTTTCAGAAGAAGGCACAATCCCTTCAGATCAAAACATAATTTTGTTTATATCAAAATCTAACATTTAACAGAATAGAAAACCAGATGACTACTAATCCGTCAACAGAAGTAGGTAACGGGACTTAGATAGGAGATACCATGATTGGTATCATAAAACAGGAGAGACTGACGTCTCAATAACCGGAGACACCGAAGTGTCACAGGAGCAGCTGCAGACCCTTCTAGGCATGCCTATTTACCCACAACTAGGACTTAACAATTTCAAAAACTGAACATATTCATACATTTAAGTCATGCCCAAAGCATAGGTCAAATCAATTCAATATCAAAAACAATAAATGAAGATGAGACTATCTTAAATTACTCACAATAGCTATTTTTTTTAATAGCCTTGAAGTCCCCGCAATATCTAGAAGTGATTATTCGACATGCTCATCTATAGGCATTTAACACATACACATATCACTATTGTGCACGATGATGAATTCATTTATGCATATTCATGTCTACTGAATATGTACAATGCATGTTCATGACAAATTCTGAGTTTCTAATCATGAATCTTGTCACATTATTCATTCATATAAAACAATACTCAATTGATCAATCTAGATTTGTCTTAACTTTTGGGTTTATTTTGCATGATAATTCTCATTAGGAAATTAAAGTTATTTGCTAACACTTCCTTCTAGAAAATTGTTCTTCCATGTCTTAAGTTTCTAATGACACAATGATCATTCAATTTGATTCAATCTACTAAATGTTATATTCAAAACTATGTCATAATGTTTTTAAGCTACAACATAACTCTTAACTCAACTTTAGAACAGATTTTGGGATTTTAAAATCAGAATTACAATTTTTCTTCTTCAGAAAAATTGTACCTTTATGTCTCCAATTTAATTGGAATCAAGAATCATCTCATTCTGAGCTCTACAGATAAAGATATAATCAAAATGCTGAAGTTTGTTCAGTGAAATATTCCAGGTCATACTATTCCAACAGATTCCCTCGCTTTCATATAATCAATCTTTTTCAAATTCATTCAGAAGGCTATCAATTTTTATGGAGAGGTATAAAAATGTGTTAAGAATCTATTGGTTTAAGAATCAAGTCATTTGAATGTCATGAGAAGAAGTTATAGCAACAAGAGCAAAGGATGGTATTCATAAATAACCCACCAAATATGCACACCCGTGCATGCTGCACTCCCACCAACTTCTTTCATTTTCATTTCATTATTTTTTGTATCTTCTGCTGTTTTCCTTCATTCCTACATCACATATTTGAGACTTCTATCATCTTCTACTATTTTCCTTCATTCCTACATCACATATTCGAGACTTCTATACCCAGTATAACCTCTAAACAAATCAAGTGCAAGCTTATATGTAATTTATGAAAATCGAAATCTCACACAAGCTTTCTCTCACTACTGTGTTTTCATTTTTCTACACTTCTATATTCATCAATTAACACATATGACACTTAAACCACTTCTTCTACTTTCATTTCAGCTCAACAACATTAAACAAATAAAAAATCCAAGGTTAAATCTTACACATCAAAAATCTGTATATTCATTCACACAATTTCTAGTTTTTGCATTTATTTCATTTATGGCACTATTCACTTCACTAATTTCTCAGTTAACTCCTTCTGAACACCACCGAAGCTACCCTTCGTACACAAATCAAGCATAAATTTCATTTTCAATCATTCAAACATCATCAGACTCATTTGATTCATTTCTATAAACACTCAAATACCCACGCATATCCAGTGAGAAACAGAGCATATATATATTTATTAATTTTCCATGAATTTCTACATCTCCCCTATCACGATTTCCAAGCTCAAAACTCATTCCAACACTAAAAAATCATCAAATGCATTTACAAAGTAACCAGAAAACTAAAACAACTTACTTGCTTCTACAGCAAAGTCCCAGTATTAACAGTGACGAACAAGGCTTCGGTGGTTAGGGAAGAAAACATACAGTACAATTACAAATGCTTTGTGACGCCTTCAGTGAACAACAACCGAAAACCTTCTTCTCTTTTCCAAGAAACTACATATAACCACGTGCAGCCCTTGCATGTAGACCATATGTCAACATGCAAGGTTGCCAACGGTCACAATTTCATTGGTCTATTTTCTAACATTTCCCTAGTCTTAAAAAAAAACAAAACCCCAACTTTTTCAGAAATTTCCTAAAATTTACCAAAAATTTCGAAATAATAATAATAAGCTCCAAATAAAATTTTAACACATAAAACCCAAAATTCTCATTTTTTTCACATTTTAAACTAATTATACCCAAAAAATGTTAATGAATACATGTAAAATTATTTGTATGTTTCAAAAATACATATGCATATATAAGTGAATACTCAAACATGCAAAGCATACAATGCACTGCTAATTCCTCAATATTGCAACTCCGAGCATGGTATGTTACATAAGGGATACCGTTTGTGGTATCTAGAGTCAAAGAAGACAATTATTAGCAGGGATGTTACCTTTGATGAATATGCTATGTTAAATAAGGTAACTCCAGAAGGGGCTGAGGGTACTTCACAGCAGGTGGAGTTTGAAAAGATAGCGGTGATCCCAACAAAAAGCACTACCAGTGATTCTCCCATGGCAGAAAAAGAGCCATAAGAGGAAGAGGTTTCGACCTAGGAACCTCCGCCGCAATCAGAGTCAATTGCTGCTAGAAGGACAAGACGAGAAATTCAAAAACCTGCTCGTTTTACTAACATGGTGGCCTATGCACTTCCAGTTGTTGATAATGTTCCATCCACCTTTCCAAAAGCCGTCCAAAGTTCAGAAAGTGGTAGAAGGAAAGGTGCTATGGAAGAAGAGATGCAATCTCTTCAGAAGAATAAAACGTGGAAGCTGGCATAATTACCGAAGGGCAAGAAGACAATTGGTTGCAAATGGGTGTTTGCAAAGAAAGAAAGATTTCCTGACAAAGATGATGTTCGCTACCAGGCAAGATGAGTGGCTAAAGGTTATGCTCAGTATGAGGGAATTGATTATAATGACGTATTTTCTCCAGTTGTTAAACATTCTTTTATTAGAATTTTGTTGGCCTTGGTAGTGCAGTTGAATTTGGAGTTAGCTCAACTTGATGTGAAGACAAAATCTATATGACTCAGCCAGATGGATACAAGGTTGTCGATAAATAAAATTGGGTTTGTAAACTGAACAAATCGTTGCACAAACTGAAGCAATCTCCAAGGCAGTGGTACAAACGATTTGACAAGTTTATGAAAGGTCAGAAATACACAAGAAGTAAATACCATCACTGTGTCTATTTGCACAAACTTTGAGATGGGTCGTATATCTACTTACTCTTGTACGTTGATGATATACTGATAGTAGAAATGAGCCAAGTTGAGATTGACAGATTGAAGGCTCAGTTGAGTAAAGAGTTCGAGATGAAGGATTTGGGAGGAGTTAAGAAGATTCTTAGCATGGAGATAAGTAGGGAAAGAGAGAGAGGCAAGCTTTGGCCGACACAGAAGTAGTATTTGAAGAAGGTACTACAACGTTTTAATATGAATGAAGATTCAAAACCTGTACGTACCCTGCTTGCTCCTCATTTGAAACTAAGTAGCTGGTTATCTCCAAAGTCAGATGAAGAGCTAGAATACATGGTGAAAGTCTCATATGCTAATGTAGCTGGAAGCTTGATGTATGCAATGGTATGTACGAGACCAGATATTTCACAAGCTGTTAATGTTATAAGCAGGTACATGCATGATCCGGGTAAGGTTCATTGGCAAGCTGTGAAATGGACTCTACGGTATATTCAAGATATCGTAGATGTTGGTTTAGCATTTGAGCGGGATGAATTACTTGGTCAATGCGTAGTTGGATATTGCGATTCTGACTATGCAGGTGACTTAGATAAGCGACGGTCTACAATTGGCTATTTGTTCACTTTAGCAAAGGCGTCAATTAGTTGAAAGTCTACTTTGTAGTCAACGGTGACTTTTTCAACAACAAAGGCAGAGTATATGGCTATTACAGAAGCTGTGAAAGAGGCAATTTGGCTTCATGGGTTGTTTAAGACTTAGGAGTTGGTCAGAAACAACTTGAGATATATTCTAACTGTCAGAGTGCTATTCATTTAGCAAAGAATCAAGTCTTTCATGCAAGGATGAAGCATATTGATGTTCGCTATCACTTTATGCGGGAAATTCTGGAAGAGGAGATACTTCTCCAAAAGATTCGGACTACAGAGAATCCTATAGATATGCTGACCAAGGTGGTAACAAGAGCCAAGTTTGAACATTGTTTAGACTTGGTCAATATCCTGCATATTTGAGTCGGCGCCTGACGACGCAAATTTGGCAACACTACAAAGACCGTTTTATTTTTTGTTTGATTGAGAATATTTGTATTTGGTGGGACAAAATATTGTGCCAAGGTGGAGATTTGTTAACTTTTGGCATCAATTTTTTGATTCCACATTGGTGAGTTACTGGTACCAATCTTTTATCCCATATTGATAGATTATCAAAATAGTGAGTAGTTTGAGAGCTATAAAAAAGGGTTCTCCCTTCTCATTGGTATCCATCCCAAAATTTGTATCTTTTCTCCCATATTTAAATAAAAGCGGGCTACTTGAGAGGTGCTCGGAGACTAGGCACATCTGATCGAACTCCGTTATCAAATTTTCGGGTGTGTTCTTTCCTTATCTCTTTTATTATTCCGTAATTTTATTATTGTTGATGTTTTTTCTCAGTTGTAGTATAGTATTCAATATTATTTGTAGGGTTTATTTGTAGTGTTTTGTACGGTTCGTTTGGGTGTATTTTACTATTCGCGTGTATTGTTTTGTTTGTATACATGAGTCTAGGTTGTGAAAATATACCGTGCACGTAAGTCCTATCTAAGAGACTAGATTTTAAATGGGACCGTTTGTGAACCCCTAACCTTTTCTGAGGATTTACTAAAATGATAATTCTATCTAAAAAATTATTGTAATATACCTTAAAAATTACTAAATCAGGCAAATTCACTAATTGTTTTATTTAAAAAAAATTACCTAATTTTTCCAACAGCTAAGCAGCCTCTAATTTCTCACCTATGCATTAAGCCTCAACAATCTATCAAAAAGGGTTGGCTTTCTCTTAAAATTGACACGCGTAATCTTTAGCCTTTTCTCTGTTCTGACTAGGGACAAAATGACAAAAATGAGGAGTCGAAAGTTGAAAGACATTCCCCACATAAAAAGACTACAACTTTTTTAGGGAACTAAAGATCCAATCACTACCATGGTTTGGTTTGAGGGCAGAAGTGGAGTCACACCCAGCGCACCAGGATATTTTAGAAGATGGTTGTTTTGTGTGGAAAGAATCTATTTAATGTGCTCAGCCACCACAATTCGAAAGGATAGATTGGCCAGTGAGTTTTGGTCGGTCCAACTAAATTTATTATTCTTCCACAACCATATCTTATCATGTGTCTGGCTGTAAATGATTCAGTCTCATGCTTTGTTAGATTTTTACTTAAGTCTGAAAGACCCATTTGAGCTCCTTCTTCTTCCATTGCTTCTAACTTGCAAGTTTATTGCTAGGAAATCTTTTTTAAAAGAAGGAAAAGGACATTTACTTAATCTAGTATTATCGAAGCTTTGAAGTCAAAGTAGAGTACAATTTTTTCTTCTTAATTTGTTGTTAATTTGCGAATGTTGCTTTCATCTTCAACCACCACGAAAATTAGGATCTTTGAATTAAGGAAAGGGTGTTTAGTGTTTACTTCTATTCTTGCTTTCTACATCTATAGCAATTGTAGGTAAGAAGATCCAACTCATGCTATATTTAAAAAGTTGGATAAAATATACGAGGGAAATAACAAGTTCAATGTTAAATAACACCATTATTCTTCTAACTGAAGTTAAATCTAGATTTTTGACGAGTACGGAATTCAGCAAGTTGCAAAAAATGCTTTGCCTCGAAACATATACAACCTGGAAGTGGTTTCTCATTTTACAAACTGGAACTGATAATTTCTACGCCAGTGATAATAATCATTTTGTGGAACTGTACAAAGTATTAATTTTGCCAGCTATACCTAAAAACGAAATTTGACAATCGCGAAAACCAAATCAAGGGCAATCTTAGGCGTTCATCTGTGCAAACTAGAAAGGCCAAGAGAACAATTGCTGTACTGGACAACATTTGGAAGATAGATGAACATCAAATTGTATCACTTGTCCCAAAAAAGCATGAATTTAATGAAGGAAGCATCTTTACGGCATAGTACTTGAATATATTTATAACTTGCATTGTAAGGTTACAATGAACAGTTGATTTAGTTCAACCTCAAGGTGAATTAATTAAGAACTCAGCGCCCTCACCAAGAACGAGAAATGCATTCCCTAAGTAGGGGATACCGAAATATAAAAGAATGTAAAACAAATAAAAAAATCTTCCCTTTTCGTATCACCTAATTGTCACCTGTGGCTCAATTGGCCTACTGATTAATTTGAGCGGACTTCTTGCACGAATTTCTACTCTTCCTTGGTTTGCCTTTTCCCTCTAAGCGTCTTTCTTCTCCTAAACTCCTACAATTATTATTACAATTCCAAGGGTATAAAATCCTCCACGATAAAGTAGGAGCTTCGAGATGTTGCTATGCCACCATCTGCTCCTGTTCTATGTACAACTGGTCCATCCATGAAGGAACACCTTCGGGAACCCCTTTGGCAGGATTGTACTGCTTTGCTGCACCAAAGTTTCCAACACTGGGAACATCCTTTATCAGTGAATTAACCCAAGACACATCAGGCTCATCCACGTTTGATGGCATCAAGTCAACTGCTCTCGTTGCATAATTGTTAGTGTTGATTCGAACCCCGAATGAAGATGACCGCTTCAGCTTGTTCAGCTCATCGCCTTGAATGCCCCAATCCAACTTTCCATCAGGGGAGCTCCAATCTGACAGATTGGAGGACATCATGGTTACTGAATTTGCAGCAGCTGTAAGGCCAAGACGATTAGTTACAGCTCCACGATCAATAAAGCTCTGGCTTCGCTTTGCAAAGGCAGAAGACCTTGCGTTCATCACAGCTGCTGCTACTGCAGCTGAAGAATCAAACCCATACGAGGCAGCCTTCCTCACTGGAGAGGATGAGAGATTGGATGTATAGCTAGACCGTAGTTGATTAGTGTTCTGCCGAATCTGAAATCCATTTGGAGACAACAGAGATGGATCAAGAGAACAAAAAGCTTCGTCAAGGTTGGTATGTTGAAAATCCCCAACCCTATCGAAGTCTTTGCTCCAACGGGATGGAGAAGAGAGACCAGACATCTCATCTATCAGTTGCTGTCTCTGCAAGTGGTTAACTTGATTTTCTAACCCAAGCAATTCCATCTCCAAATCCAAATCTCGGGCACATAATGAAGATTTTAGTCTACTTCCAGGGAGCTGCAATGCAGGTGGAGTCAGGTTAAGCTTATTTTGCCACAAGCCCACAGTCTTAGGAGATGATGAGGCTGTTGCCAAGGGAGACATGGGTGGAGTTGAAACGGTGGGCAGTGGCATTGATGATCCATGGGCCAAGGGACTCGACATCACCATGTCCACTGTACTGATCGAAGAGGACCTAGGTGAGGGCATTGCTGAGCCTGTGGAGGCATACACAGGCCGCAATTCCTCAGGCTTATGTGCAAAGAAACAGACTTTCCTTGAGCAACCAGTCTCATCTTTGCAAAGCCTGGTTCGGTATTGGGCAGGATGTAACCAAGACTCAAAAACACCATGTGCATAATCACAAGCATCGCCCTTCTGACATGAGCCCTTGCGAAATTCAGGGCAAGGGACACAGCTGTAGGGATACTTCCTCGGGTCTCTCCTCCTCGCGTTCTCCCCTGGATGCACAAATGGGCACTCAGTCCAATCATGCGAATAGGCCCTCGAGCACGGCTTAATCTTGAAAGAGTACATTCTGAACTCATCAGTACCATAAATTCCATTGTTAATATCAGGCAGCGTCACATCAATAGGATACTCTTTCTTCTCATTCCCTTCTTTCGGTAACTGAGGTATTGGCACCAGCTTCTCTTCTTCATCTTCCCTTAAATTTTCGCCTCTTAGCAGTGAACCTATGAACTTCTTTTTTGAGTTGTACGGAGATTTCAATGAAGAGTTAAGCAGATCACTAGGTTTATTTTCATGAGCATCAATGCAGTTAGCATCAGCAGAGGCATCCAACAATAATTTAACAATCTCAACAGAAGAACTGGAACCACCTGCCACAGCACAGTGGAGGGCAGTGACCTTATCAGAGCCACAAGCCCTGTTGATGTCAGCTTTCTCCGTTTGAATGATATGCTTCAAGACATTAACACTTCCAAACATAGCAGCAATCATAAGGGGTGTTCTTTCTTGGAAACCCATCTTTCTGGACCCAACTTGTCCACCATACCAAAAGCTTGCTTCATCAACATCCAAACCCTTTTTCTCGACCTCAGTTTTGAAGCCACTAAGATCATCAGAGGCGGACAACTCCAGCAAAACTGAACAGTTAAACACGATACCTTCCTTCTGTTTACGAGATTCATCTCCCATGATAATATTTGAAGGGGAAAACTCACTTTCGGAACCACTGCACATATCCAAGCCCTGCACAGTTAAAAGCAAGCAGATGTCAAATAATGAGGTCGTCGTATGGAGGACATATATATCTTCTGTGGATGGAAAGGCAATTAGGGATTAGATCACACAGAAGACTAATCACGCCAGGGAAAGGTAAAATGAAAGGAGGAAATCCAAATTTCCCACTTCCATGACTTCTCCCTTAAAAAAAAGAAATGATGTATTATCAACAAACATCTAACGCCCAGAAGACCTGGTCTTCCAAAATCACCTCTATTGTTTACCAAGAAATTTAGCATATTTCAATAATATGATAAGAATTGAATAAAAGTCACACAGGCAAACCCCAAACCAAAATTTCAAACTTTAACCAAACAAGCAAAAGACGCAGTAAAATCCCGACGAGTGATGAAAATACCAAGGATAGAGACCATCAGACCAAATAGAAACTACAAATTTCTACAAGCAGAAGAAAAGAAAAAAAAACATACCTAAGAGACCTGTGAAGGAGACGGAGAGAAATAGGTGGAGGTGCTGTATAAAGTTGAGTCTTTAATTATGTTGAAGAAATGAAGCGGGTGTGAGCTGCCAAGAGAACGCCACTTGTGGGGTTTTTATATATAATCTTCTCCAAAAGAAGCCAACTGTGAAGAGGAAGGTGAGAGGAAAGTAAGACTTTTCTTCTTGCTCTCTTCCCGAATTTTCTATTGTTTTGTGGGTTTGGTCAAAGTCAAAACTTCAAAGCACAAGGGTCTCTTCTCTCGCTCCTGTCAATTCATCAGCGAATAGGGACCCGGTGATTCTTCTCTCCGGCTTCCTCTAAATGAAATCCAAATGAAATGTAAATGAAAGCTAAATTGCGAGTTGAATGGTGGACCCCGTCTCTTGAGCTATATCCAACCGCCTCCAAGGTTGTACATCACGTGTGCGTTTATGGTTAACTGGAAGCTCACGCGCTTTGTTGAGCGTATCAGAGTCCCTGTTTGGTTCAAAATTTCCAGCAAGTAGAACACAACTGTTATTACTGGTTGAAGAAAATCAATCTCTACACATTAATTATAAATTGATGTGAAAAAGTAAGATTTTGCTTTTTTGGAAATTAAAATTAAAATTAAAATTAAAATCAAAATCGTAGTTAATTGATGTGCTTAAATGTTCTTATAATTTTAAAAAGATTTTTATTTGCTAAATTTTTTCAAAACCTGCAAAAATCTTCCACTTAAATTGATGTGCTCTTTCTCTCTCTCGGAAATATTTTTAGTAATTTTATATAAAAATTTTCATTTTTTCTTTATATTTAACGATTTTGGTTGTGCATCATTTTTACTATAAATTTTATGATAAAAGAAATATATAATTCTCACAAAAGTTTGAATTTTTTTATAAGGAAAAGATTTGTCATTTATTAAATATTAAAATAAAAGGATAGTTATTTAAAAATAATACAAATTTATATGTCTATTAATTTTTGCAACATGATATAAGATTATATGTATAAGGTACAAAAAGAGCTAGTTTTGGTTCATGGTATTGAATTAAACATAAGCAAGAGGTTTCTATCATCTTTTCTTGCAAAATAAAATAATAATCATAGGAAGGAATGAATTTAAGGGTCTATTTAGTTGGAGGTTTGGAATGAAACGAAACGTAATGTAACACACTTCTATCGTTTGGTTGAGAGTTTCATAATGAAATGGAATAGAATGAGATGGAAGTGGAGGATTTCAATTTACGTTCTATTCTATCGAAAATATAAAACCTAAACTAATAAATACATACTATCTAATATATCCTCAATAATTTTTCTTAATACCAATTATGTTTTCTAACCCTAACCCCTTGTATATAATTAATAATTTTTATATTATTTTTCCTTACCCTAATAATAATATTTTTATATTATTAATAAAAATTGTATATAATTTATAATAAAATAATAAATTTTTATTAATGAAAATAAAAAATAGAAAAAATTATTCTTTAATTATTTGTATATATTTTTATATAAATAAAAATATAAATAATTAATTTTTAAACATAAATCACATATAATAGAATAATATTTATTAAATAATTAATAATAACATTTTAATATAATTAATAATAAAAAATAAAAGTTTATTAAATTTTTTATTATTTTAAAATAGAAAATATACAAATATTATTTGTTACGGCTGTGCGTGACTTTTTAATTGAACATAATTTCTATTTTAAAATTATAACGTTAAGCCTCTTGTAACAACTATTTTAATATCAGTGTATAATAGTCATTTATTAGATATTATATTCTATTCCATTCCATTCGATCCATCTTTCAAATAATGTTTCATTGCGTTATATTATAAACCCTTCCATCTCTCCCCAACAACTTTTTACTATATTACATTCCATTTCATTATAAACTGTTCTCTTCTATTTCATTTCGTTCATTTCCATTCTATTAATTAACATTCAACTAAACAAGGCCTAAGCGAGGAACAATGTTTTTGGTTTGGGGGACTTTAGGGCGTGTGGGCAAGGAATAGGGGGTGAAAACGAGTGGACCAAAGGGCTGACTGTATTGGAGAAAGACTCCAAGTTGCTGCCGTTTGGTCCACACCACACTTCACGCGTTTGTCTTCCATTCAGGTCATTTTGGTGGGTGACAGAATATTATAATAATCTGACTCACCCTTCCAATATCTTATCTTCAATTTCATCTTTACTTAGGAAACTTTACCAACTGCCATCCAATTACGAAATATGAACAATTCTAACTCACTGACAGTAATAGCTACGCTGTACATTGATTCGTTGATCAGGTACTAAGATACATCGATAATCTAAATGTTTTTGTTAGGGTAAGCACCAGCATTTCAATGGATCGCGTAGATTCCATCCACTGTTTAATCCAGAGTTCCTTTCTAGCTGTCATTTGTTGTTCTTTCTCAACAAAATAACAAAGCCACGTTCTTACACACAGGTATAGAACAGCTTTACGATCATACAAAACACAGACCCCCCTTTAGTTTTTAGTTAAGCTACCAAACTTATACCCTAAAATCAACACTTTGGGAAACTGCTGTCGCTTGTCTTCAACAAAACTACTAATGAAATGTTACTTACTTCTGGGGAATAATATTACACAATTCTGCAAAGCTGAGAACATGATATCATCTGGAATTTTGACCAGGTCAAGGTCAACTTTCATAAAGAAAATCACCTTACATGTAAAATGAAGATGCAAATCAGCAACAACATCCACGATGAAAATAGAAAACGTAAACGAGGTGTATCAACAAATATGGACAATCACATGGTGTTATTGTAAAGAAAATACTTATCACGTGGAAAATGTTATCAATTGTATATCAAATAATTTATGTTTATATTCAATAATTAAGCACTTATTTTTGTTAAAATCATACTCAAGAATATAGTTCCACGCGGATTGTAAGACCTGCAATCTATTGGGTTAAGTAGTAGTATTTTTAACCCCTAAACTTTTATATGTTTATTTCGTTTTAGTCCTTGAGACTTTGATATGAGAGTTATATAGTGTTTATGTTCATTTCCTTACACCTTTCGTTTGAAAATGAATACAAAAGTTAACTTAATGTTTATTGAATCTAAGCGCATGTCTTTGTATAAACAGTTAAAATTAAAGTCACCATTTAAATCTTAGACTTGCAACTGTTTTTGTTTAAAGAATTGATACTAATATTTTATATTATTTTAGTCATTTGGAAACAACTTCTCAATTAATTAAAAATAAAGTTATATATTATTAGACCACTCCAAATTCTACAAACCTGCCAGATAACGTATAAATTTATTGGAGTGGCCACCACACCGGCTTTACTTCTCTGGATACGAAGTCACGTCCTGGACAATGGACATCATTTGCTTCTTCTGTATAACAACAGCAGGGTTACGAAACCCGCAGCAAATGACTGGTTTTAGGCCCATGTTCTAAGGCTTATACTGGGCTATATTGATCTACCAATCCATATACCAAGCCCAACATCGTCCTCTATTAGGTCCGGCTCTACTTATTCATCTGCATTCTTTATAATGTTCCTTGAGTTTGCGTTCGATTGTGCATTTTTAGGTGACTAGAAGCCTTTTAAGACTAAAAAAAATTCAGGACTAAGAAGAGTTATAAAATAGATAAAAAAGGATTAAATTGGATCGTAATTTAATTTAACGTTTTGATATATTTTTAAAAAAGTCAAGACTATAACATTTTTATCAAAATTTAATGTAAATTCAAATATTTTAATACTTTTAATGAATTTTAATATTTTATTAACGATTAATCTCAATCTTAATTTAATTTGACAAATCTTTATTATAAAATATCTTTGGTATTAATTTAAATTCAGATATTTTAATAATTGTAGAAAAAAATGTAAAGTTTCATAAACTTTTAATTTGAATCTCAACTTAATTTTTTTTGCCAGTTTTATATTATAAAATATATATCTAATATTTTTTAAAACTAATTCTTACAAATGAAATCTAAAAAAAATAAAAAATGATTTATCTCTCCTTTCTCCCTCTTTTTCTTTCTCTTCAATATCTCATTTCTTCTCTCTTTCTTTGATCTAAAGTACAAGGCCATCTTCGCTGGTTAACTCCATATCAGCAAGAGCCGGTTCACATGCTTGCAAACCGAAAATAACCGCTCGAGGGACTAAAAAGTTTGACCTTTATGGAGGATGACTCTGTGTTTTCTGTTGTGAGGTCGAGAAATTAAACCAAATGGCAGACTAGCTTATCAAATGAGCCAAATCATACTGATCTAAACTGCACAACTCATTGTTGTGATGGTCACATGACCCTCTGCTACTTGTCTTATAACAAGAAGGAATGACTATGAGACTGCGAAATGACATTTGATGCTGAAACTGGTTTGAATCAAACGACATCAAGAAATTCTCATGACTGTCTTTTTAGTAGTTGGGCTTTTGGCTTATAGGCTTAGCAATTAGACTTACCTAATAATAGAACCTAGAGGTTGTTCTGTGCAATTTGGTGAACGGTTACATTTAGTGTCCGTACTTTGGAAACAAAGCATCTAATATATAGACTTGGCAATTTCTTCAAAGTGCTTCCGGTTATGCATTTTTAGGTGATTAGAAGCCTTTCAAGACTAAAAAATCAGAACAAAGAAGAGTTACAAATTAATTAGTGTTTTGTTAATTTTGACATTGATACTTGAAAATTTGTATGAGTGGAGCTTCATCAATTAAAATGTTATGATATGATTTCATAGATGGATAGGGAATAATCATGAGCTTTATTAGTTGAAAATTTATCATTTATGATTCTGAAAAAGATTTTCCTTGTAAACATTGTTGTCCAAATTTCTAATACTAATTTCATCTGTAATTTTAATGAAAATTAATTTAAACTTCAATTAATTCAATTTTCATTTTTAATAAATAAATAAAAATTTATTATGTATTAAATATAGCTCGAAATTAATTTCTATTAAC
This sequence comes from Erythroxylum baracoense, assembly GCA_025629805.1. NCBI lineage: Eukaryota > Viridiplantae > Streptophyta > Magnoliopsida > Malpighiales > Erythroxylaceae > Erythroxylum > Erythroxylum baracoense. The sequence continues at coordinate 12,650,176 of JAOTAY010000191.1, forward strand.
GAATTTTACTGTTTCAATGCAATTCATTATACTTTATACCTTATTTGTCAATTATTTTTTTTGTTTAAAAATTATTTTTTTTGGAAATCCCTAATGAATGACATAAATAACACGTTTTTGCACATGGACAATTACACTTCGAGAGAGTGATTGAGATTTAGCAAATTATAGAGATATACTTTAAATAGATTTATCATATTTATATATTATTACTTATATTATAAAGTATATAAATATTTAATATTTATATCAATTTATTTATCGACTAATAGTATATCAATTTAAAATATTCATTAATAATATGTTTACTAGATTAATATGAACATAAATTAAGTCTTTCATAAAAATTATTTTTATTATTACTAATATTTTTGTCCGCCTTTAACAAAATGAGAAAAAAAATAATTTTATTAAATATAGTCCTATTTTATCTTATTAAGGAAATATAGAAAAAACCTAGAGAAAAGGAGTTAGAAATTTCTTACCAGATACACTTTTGATGAATGCACGACTAAAAGGTATGAAATGATTCAACATGGCTCATCAACCTTCCTAAGTTGTGTGGTAGATAGGCCTACGTAAAAGGCCCAATTTTTTAAAAAAGAGAGTAGGATGTACTCACATCAAGGAAGCAAAAATCTTATTTAAACACCAATTGAGCTGCCTAGTACAAGTTGGCACGATTGATTGAATTAATCTGTAAGGGCAAAAGGTCAGTTATACCAAGTTTATAAACAAGAATAATTTTAGAGAATCGAGTCCCACGAGAAACTATGTCACCATAATTATCAATCCTAGTTAAACATTAAAATTAAATAAAACCATATTTGATAAGAGATGATTAACTATTCAGCTAACAAAAAAATGCAAATCAAACATTACAGCTTTGAGGTTCACTTACGAGGAATTCTAATAAGCACACAAGTTTGATCATCTAGGTTGAAAAGACAATTAATCTAAAGTATCTATTCTTTCTTTCGAAGTACACTTGTATATCTAATTATGCAATTATCACTTCTCGATGCGTAATTTAACCAAACCAAATTCATTAAACATAGTTAATTTATTGGTAATCATGAAAGCCTAATATATTATTATCATTTAGTGTTAAAGAATTTGTTCTTTTAGTAGACATATTCTACTTCACTTATCAATCCTTCATACAATCCCTAAGATTAAATCTATGACGGTCATCCAAAAATTCAACAACTAAGAATAAAGAAAATAAATTCAACCAATGCATAATTAAATCATGTATAGAAAATTGAAGAATCCTTCGCAAGCTATATCCCTAACTCTAAGTAAGGTCTTTAGCTACTAAATAATGAAAATAAAATATAAACAAATGATTCTCAATATGAAGGAAGAGTAGAAGAAAGATAAAAGAGTTGTCACCGACTCCTTTAATTGATTTGAATCTTCCTCCAATGCTAAAAATAATAAAACTATAAAAATAAAACTAGGTGGCTCTTCATCTTTCTACTATAAAAATAAAACTATGTGGCTCTTAATGTTTCTAAAAGTCTCTTAAGATAAACCTAATACAAGTACTTACAATTAAGGTTCAAAATTAGTGTTCTAAATCATATTTGAACTTAAGAAATAATATGTCATTATAAGTTATGTACGAGAATCGATGATGGACTAGTTTTAATATCAGCACCAATTTTGTTTTGGAACTTTATACCCCGTGGAGCCATATGTAAGTGATGTTTGACACTAAGTTGTAATTGGTGTTGATTTAGTTATGTGCCTTTCCTTGTGTAACAATGATGAGTCTGATGTCAATACCATACATAACTCTAAACCTAATCTAGCTCTATTTCTCAACTTCTAAGACCTTGGCGAATGACAATAGCTTGTCTTCATGAATGTTAATTTCTCTAAATCATCACCTACAAAAAAAACCTAAACATAGGAAACATTATAAAATCTACATTAAACATTTTGTAAACTACGGAATCACACAACTTAAGCCCTGTAAGCATACAAAATATAGTCCTATCAAATATTCCACAAACAATTAACATTATACCTTAAATCACTAAACACTCCTAACTAAAAAAAAATAAATCCACTTTTGGTAGGTGTATAGTGACATTTAACATATACCACAAGCATTTAAACCCTTAGGTGTCTATAGTGGAGGAGTTATAGTCTTTTAAGGGTTTACTTAAATCTTACTTACAGACATTGATCTAAAAGAATTCTTCAAATAATTTTTTTATAAAATGCAATTAATTGTAAACTTTTTATATAAGGATAAAAATATATAACATTATTAGTAGTTAGTTTGTTAGTTTCAAAGTTAATAATATAAGATCTACAAATTTAAGTCTCAATTAAATTGCAAAACTTAAATACATAATATTCCTTAGCTAAATCATATTACAAACATGATAAAATAAACACTATTCTACCTCTTTCATCAAGTTCAAATTCTTTAGTTCGATATGCCTCACAAGATATCATTCATTTACGCAAGTGTTTGAAATTTTGGTAAGGTATCTCATCATCTTCTCATGAAAGTAAACTTACCATAACTTTCAAATTCATCTTAATCTGCACTAATCAAATAGATATGAATAAGAAAAAAAAATCAAAGGACTTGAACAAGGTTGTAATAAGGCCAAAGGGTTAAATAGACGAACAAAAGAAGAGGAATAAGGGAAACAACAATGGTATTCACAATTAGAAAAGCAATGGCAAATAAATCCATATAAATAAATAAACTAATCCTCATTATACTAACTTTCATATTCTTACAACAAAGACTTTTCCTTGATTCTTTTCTATTGTAAGAATCCATGCTAATTAATTTTTAACACTTTATTTTCTTTTCTTTTCTTTTCATATTTTTTCTTTTTTATTTATTCTTGAACTTTTGAATTGAGATGAGATTTCCCTTTTTACAGTGTCACCTTTATACACTTTTCCATCTCCTCTACACTTATTTCCTTGTATCTCATTCCTAAACATATAAAAAACAAGTAGAAACTCTACTAATCATGAATTGGTGATTAAATATTTGTTTTTAGTTTTATACTTAAGGTTCTTTAGGAAGTGATTACCAAAGAAAAGCTTGAAATTTATATAATTTTCAATGGGTCTCACTAATGGATTAATGTATAAAAAAGTAGGCAATTTGGCTCAAACTCAAATTCTATGCGCCTTTATTATCTTAATACTTATACACATCTTTCATGTAATCTAAAAAAAAAGATGATTCAAGTTCTAAATATTCAAAATCAAAGAAGGTATCCACATTCAAGATAGATAATATTGCATGAAGCCCAAACTTTCAAAAGCCTACTTAAGTTAAATCAAAGCATAATCACTTGACAAAGTTTGTTTCTTACTATTCACAAAGTCATATTTGCCTAGCATTCATTGAATCATATTATGCATCTAAATTTTTACCAATCAATCTTAACTCAAAATCATGCATAAACTCATTCCATCAACTTAAAGGTATTAACAAGGACTTATGCACATAATGTTAAAAAAAAGCTAAAAATAAAAAGTTTGATTTTGTTTTAAATTTTCATACAATTAGATTAATATCAATACCAACCCATATTTAGAACAATGTGGTTCTTAATATTGTGCATCAAGATTACGCAACAAAAGATATTAGGAAAATTCCTTGAACATCTATATACTTGAACGAGAAATTACCTATAATGATATACTCAACCATACTCAAAATATGCAAAACAAAAACAATAGTGGAGGCTTACAAATAATAAAACTGAATATTAAATTTAAATTCTCAAAATTCATCATCATCTGAATGTACATTTTTTTATAGTTTATTTGGATGCCCTCTATCAAGTCAATGTTGATTGATCCACTTGTTATTATCTTAGACGTATCCAAACAACTTCATATGATCTTCATTGATATATTTGGCTTCTCTAGTCTTAATAACCCCCAAACCTAGAGAGGTCACCCCTTACTTCTCTAGCATTTAACTAATTAATTCTAAAAATGCAAAAAAATATCTTATGACTCATGCTAATCCACGTTACTAATGAATTATATTATCAAGGATGACAATTAGATGAGTAACACCTTGCATTAGCCATTGAAGAACAGGTCCATAAGGTATAAATCTATGGTCAGAATTTGGTTCAACATGTATTATACTAGGGCTGAACATTATAGCTTAAGATGTAAGCCACTAGCTGAAGTTATATGGTTAGGTGCTTACACAAGTAATGTATCCACCTAGTAAACTAAGTAATCTTTAATTTTAACCTATGCAATGCATCCCTCTAGTTTTACCTGTCTTACCCTGATGGTGTTCCACTATGAAAACTCAACTACCTACGTTTGATGGTAGACCAAGATGTTTCTTAATTGTTTCCTTTGAAATTATAATATCAGGGCTCCAGATGTGGGAATATATGGCTAAGGGTTTTAGTTTAGACTTCTCCTCGATGTTAATATAGAACTCCTTGGTCGTCTTTGAGTAGTAGTCTCTTCATAAAGTTAACAAATAATCCCGCTATGAACTTCAAAACTTATTCCAGACCTTAAAGACTAAATCAATTTTTGGCATTATATTCTTCTCAATGACCATATGATTATTGCTCCTTTTATTGTACCATTTGTCATTCTTTAAATTTTCGAACTTCAAAATATACTCCAAAAGTGGTGGTTTCAAAGAATAGGTAGGAATCTCACTTCTTATAGCCTTTCTCTTATGTCTTGGAGGCATCTTTTCAATAGTTAGTCAATCAACTATGCCAATAATTTACCATAATTCATAACTTTACTAAAAAAACTCACACCATCATAACATTTCTAATGATCACACAAACACACTTGTTTGTATAAATTTCTTTCAATATTATTATCCTTTTATTATCCCTATCATACCTTTACCTAAGCCTTATCAAGACGATGTGACAAGTCCTTTTGATTTTTGTTTCTAGTTTACTTATAAATGGTGGATGTATGATTTTATTGCAAGCTTATAGTTAAGAATCATCTTATGTATTGATTTGACAGTTTCTATACTTTCTACCCTAAACACTTTGATTGCTTTAAGTGAATCCTTAAGGTTTGGAAAATTTATACTTTTGATTTCAAAAAGATTATCCATGTGATTTCTATTAATATTGATTTATGAAGGTTAGTTCTAGGATGACTTAAATCTAATTGTATGTTCAGTTGATTGATATAACATAATGATTTAGGGTGTGGATAAGGTTAATAAGGGATAAATATATTTAAGTTTAATGATTTAGATTATGATTTCCTGGAGGATAAGCAAAAGCTTAAGTCTGGGGTGGTTAATAAACGATTAACTAACTATATATTTTATTCCCATATTTAGTGTTTTTTGCTTGTTATTTGAGAGTTTTACATTATTTTTGGTACTTATTTTACTTTAAGTGTATTTTTAGGTAAACAATTACCTTTATAAACTAAAAGGAGAAGAATTTGGGCAAAATCGAAGTATAAATCGAAAGAATTGAAGCAACTTGGAGACCTTCGTCATATAAAGGATCATGTAAGCTATTATTAATGTGTGAAGCTTCGAAGAAGTTGTTTATGCCCGTGTGAAGATACTTGCCTGTGTATATGACATACACGATCATGTATGTAGCCCGTGTAGGCTTCTAAAAATATGTAAAGTCACAATTTTGAGGTGATTTTGAGATAAACCTAGTTTCACACTTTAAAATGAAATTAGGAAGGCTAGACAAAAGGGGAAGTGATTAGAATCATATTAAAGATCAAATACAGAGTAGAAGACTTAGTTCAAACTTAGGATGAGGAAGACACAAATATTACTTCAAGAGATCCGATAAAGAACAACCTTTCACTAAAATTTCAAGAAGATTTTTGTAACATCCCGTTTCCAGAGAACGGGTCGGACCAGAGAAACGGGTCCTGATGTGGTAAATTACCACATCTCATGCTCATGCAGTAGTGAATAGTGAGATAGTTGCATATAAGAGTTAGTGTACGTGCGTTCATGACGATTATCCCGGTAGAAGTGTGAATAAGTGATTTTTGGAAAAATAATTTGTGAGTGATAAATTGAATTGGAGAGGTCCATAGTGATTCTCTAATTTTTAGAGAATTATGGAAATTTTCTGGGAA
>JAOTAY010000191.1:12678486-12691311 GCA_025629805.1 Erythroxylum baracoense
ACTCGGTCACACACTTAGGCGTCTGCCATTCTTGAATAGCCTTCACCTTCTCACTATCCACTTCAACTCCCTTCGAACTAACCACAAATCCTAAGAAATTCAACTAATCAATGTAAAACGTACATTTCTTAAGATTCACATACAACTTCTCCTTTCTTAACACATCAAGGATATGCCTCATATGCATGATATGCTCATCCGATGTAGTGCTATACACAAGAATATCATCAAAGTAAACAACTACAAATCTGCCTAGAAATTCATAAAAACATGATTCATTAACCTCATAAAGGTGTTAGGTGTGTTAGTTAAGCCAAAAGGCATCACTAGCCACTCATACAGGCCATTCTTAGTTTTAAAAGCAATTTTCCATTCATCCCTAAGTTGCATTCAAATTTGGTGATAAATACTTTTCAAATCAATTTTTGTGAACATACATGCACCATATAATTCATCCAACATGTCATCTAACCTAGGAATGGGATATCTATAATTTACAGTGATTTTGTTCACAGCTTTGCAATCTACGTACATCCTCCACGTTCCATCCTTCTTTGGCACCAACAAGACAGGAACATCACACGGACTCAAGCTTTCCCTCACATGACCCTTCTTTAATAGCTTATCCACTTACCTTTGAAGCTCCTTTGTCTCCTCAAGATTGCTCCTATAGGCTGGTCAGTTTGGTATTTGAGCTTTGGGCATGAAGTCAATTTGATACTCAATATCTTGTAAGGGTGGTAGCCCTTTAGGTATTTCCTCAAGGAAGACATCTCCATATTCCTGCCAAAGAGACTTAAAAACACTTGCAAAATCTTGATTAGGGTTAGTTTTTGCCATAAAACACTTCCTATATCTAACCACCATAAGTGCTCTTTTCTCTCCACATACTCTCCTTAAATCTTTTCCCTTAGAAAACAAGTTCACCTTCTTTTTTTTGTCTCACTCTTCTTTTCTCTCTCTGCACTTTTCTCTCCTACACATCTCACTTTCTTTTTCTCACTCGTGCAGTCACTCCCTATTGGGCCAATCTCATTTTTCTTTGGGCCTCTTTTCCCTCTTCTTTTTTTTGAACCTCACTACCTAAACCCTCCTTGCTTTTCATTGCTTTGACCTGGTCCAAGTAAATCTCATGGGGTGACAACAGTGTGAAGATGAAATTTCTACCCTTTTATTTAAAGGAGTACCTATTGGTGAACCCATCATGCTCTACATGCCTATCAAATTTTCATGGTCTTCTTAACAAAAAATGGCTTGCCTCCATAGGTACCACATCACAAAGTACCTCATCCTCGTATCTACCCACTAAAAATGACACTAACACCTACTTTGCCACTTTCACCTCACTATTATCATTAAAACATTGTAACTTGTATGGTTCAGGATGTTTCCTACAGGTTAATCCCAATTTAGTCACCATAGTCATACTAGCTACTTTCGCACAACTACCCTCATTTATGATCAGATTACAAACTTTTTCTCCTACTAAACATCTCGAATAAAATAAGTTTTCTCTTTGATCTAAAGCCTCCTCCTTTACCCGAGCACTCAAAACCCTCCTAACAACAAGTGCTTCTCCTATGGCAACCCTCTCCACGTAATCATCATCACTGTCATTTTCATAACATGGCAAGGGATCACATTCACAATCATCCTCATACTTAACTACCCTATTACCCCTCTTGTACATGACTTTCTTATTAGGGCATTGGGATGCAATATAACCCAAACCCAAACATTTAAAGCGTTTAACACTAGAATATTTACTAGAAGATGCTTGGGTGTTAGTGTACCTTTTGTTTTAGACTCTATATTTGGCCTCTTTGGAGTCTCTTTAAAGTCGACACCCTTGTCCTTCGGTCTCTCCTCACTTTTGGTCCATTTCGAGTTCCAATTATGGCTAGAACTCCTTCCACCCCTTGCTATCACTCTAGCCTTAAGTTGCCTCTCCACTTTCATAACCATGTTCCCCATGTCTTCAATTTCCGCATAGTGTTGCAACTTCACCATGTTGGTTATCTCCTAGTTTAACCCACTCAAGAAACGTGCCATAGTAGCCTATAGGTCCTCTTCAATATTAGCTCGGATCATGGCCATCTCCATCTCCTTGTGGTAGTCCTCCACTGACTTAGACCCCTGTGTGAGTGCTTGGAGCTTTTGATACACCTCCCGGTAATAATATGAAGGAACAAATCGCTTCCTCATGCATGCCTTCATTGTTGCCCAAGTAGTGAAGGGGTGCTCTCCATTCCTCCTTCGAGATGTCACCAACTGATCCCACCATATTAATGCATACTCAGTGAACTCCACAACAACAAGCTTTACCTTTTTATCCTCAAAGAAATTATAGCACTAAAAAATCATGTCCACTTTTCGCTCCCACTCCAAGTAAGCCTCAACATCATTCCTACCCTTGAAAGATGAAATTTGCATCTTGATGGATTTGAGGTCTCCATCTCGCCTGTTGAGTGATTCTCCTCTCTTAGCCCTCCTAGGCATGCGCTCCCCATACTCCTCCTTCTCATCAAATTTGTCTTCCTCAACCTCATACCGTGGTGGTGGCGGTCGACAAAGAGGAGGTACTTACTGTCGAAACGCAGCACGCCAAGCTTGAGGTTCCTCACGTTCTCCACATCTGAGTTTCGCAATCTGCTGACCTTGCCTCTCCATTGTCTCCCTCATTTCGGTACAGGTCAAATTGAGCCTCTCGAACTGCTAATGAATGGCTCTCAAGGTGAGAGCATTTACCTCTCTAATTCGGCTTTCATCATATTCTCCTCCTTCTTAATACATTGTATAGACTAATTTTTTCTTGTAAAACAAATGTTAGCAATAAATAACCTCACAACACTCCCTCACGTGTGCAATAAACAGCCTCACAACACTCCCTAACGTGTTTCACTCAAGTCAAAGTCACTCCCCTTGTGTTTCATAAGTCACGACTTTTGCCCTTAATTGCACTCACATATTCTTGCCTCTTACCACTCAAATTCCTCTGAAATTCAAGTCACAAGTCGGAACCAAGTTTCTACCGCTCAACAATCCCAAAGAAGTAAAGTGTATGTTCAAACAAATTGCAATATGAATCCAACAATTATGCCACTAGGTGCCCAATTATAGTTCATAACAAGTAAGCAATTGTAATTGAACAATTCAATCAATAGGATTTTTTGGATTTTTCTATTTTGCTTTTTTTCGAATTTTTCTGCCTTTTTTTGTTCTACCTTTTTTTGTTCTGCCTTTTTTTTATTTTGTTCTGCTTTTTTTTAATCTAGGTAAAATACTAATAGAAGATAAAACAAGGATAAGAAGAAACACTAGCCAAAAATTTTCACACCCTAGGTTTGGTTGAAGCTGATGGGTTTAAAGGAATAAATTAAATGAAGGTAACAAATAAACCCTAATTTTGCATTGAAGTAAATAAGAATTTATCTCACACCAATGCTCTAATACCAATTGACGTGCACACGGAGGTGAGTTGATGAAGGGTTGTCTGAAAGTCCTTGGAAGTTAATGATGGTGGCGTCGGCTTGATGAGTTTGTGGATGTTTGGAGGTTTCGACAAGGAAGGACAAGGAAGAACAAGATTCGAAATTCAACAAAAAATAAGAAGATATACAAGGTTCAATCCTTACTAGACCTCATAAATACGTGATTCGAGCAACTTAGATGATCAGAACTAAAACCAATGAGGTTGAATCAAACAAACATGCCACAATTTGGAAAAATTGACAAGTGAATTATTGATTCGTGTTGAAACAAGAACAAGAGGAATAAACCTCACTATGGTTGGCGGTACAATCTAGAAATAATAGTTAATCCTCCTACACTAACCCTAAAGAACCTATTTATACCTAGGCTTAATAATAAGTACTTGGGCTTTAACATGGGTTAGCCCAAAAAAGGTGTCTTAACTTAAAATAATTAAAAAGATCTAATTCATGGGCTTAAGCGAATAAGCAAGCCTTTCCTAGTTAAAATAACACATGGTTGGCCTATTGCCTCTTGGGCTTAAGTAAGGGACTAAAATTAGTCCAAGCCTTCAAGTCTTCAAGTCCCAAGAGTATCTGATCCAAGGATTTGAGTTAGATGGACCAATTTGGAATGAGTTCCATAAAAGTCTCCTTCAATAGGCTTGGATTGTTCCATACTCTACAAAAGATAGCCCCCCATATGTGTATGGAGAGCCTCCTTAAGTCTTTTGGCCCTAGCTCTGGTCATAGGCCCAACTGACATAGCTAGCACTCCTCCCTTACCTCTGTCATTCACGCCAACTCCATGACGATCCGTGCTCTTGCTCACATCAAGAAAAATAAAAAACAAATCAAGTATTAATTTAACCATATTGTCCTCTCTTTTAATTAACTCCTCATCAGTCCCATGAAAATAAAACGGAAAACCGTGATTAAGATGTGAACTTTGGGAACTTTTACACCCTTCTATAGTTAAAAACCTTGATTTGTATATATAAATAAGATAGTAAAACTATCATGAAGGGATTAAGAGAAAATGTAAGAATTACTTAGTTTTCTTTCCTGTACAAAGCAGTGCCCAAGGAACCATGTTGTCATCATTTAATTAACATAAGCGTAACTCTAAAAACTATACAAGGTTTTGGTTGTTCACACACTTTAAAGATATTTAACCTAGGAGCCATTTCGAAGAATCCATGGAATGACGACGATCCATATGTATATTATCTCACACGTAGGAATGATCTGCAACTTGAAATACAATATTAGTTGACATTTGCCTATCGTCAACATGCTATTAGTTGTTATATATAATCATGTAATCGATAAAAAGGCTGCAACAAGAGGACAAAAGAAGAAATGTAAGAAGCAAATAAATCATGCAAATCGGATTACGCTCATAGCTAGCAGTAATTTTGGATGACTTTTGGGCCTGTGACGATGTAGGATCGACCGACAGACCAATTACCACTTTCTCTAGACGTAGATTAACTTTATTCAGCAAAATAAGATTATTAAATGTTAAACCTGTGGAACCCCCTCTTTAAGTTATGTTCTTGCAGTCAAATATTACTATTTTATTTAATAAATGTATTATTTATATATATTTTATTAATTATATTTAATATTTTAATACTAAAGATAAAACTTTTAAAATAATTACTGTATAGTTAAAATTATGGTATTCAATGTGTATTTATATATTATCCTTAAATTGTTCTTAATTATATTTTCATTAAGACAAGATATTGATGAAACGATAAAATTAGTACATGTTATGTTTTGTTAAGAAAAATATTTAATTCAATTTATATATGAAAATATTTAAATAAATTTGTTGATGATTATTAGAAAATAAATTCGTTAAACTAGCTAATTAGGAGAATCTTAAATAGAATATTACTTATATGTCTGTAGATTCTCTTATAGTAATGATTGAATAATTGATATCTCATGTCACGTGAGATTTACTATATTTTAACATTATTTATAACCTATCTTATTTGGGATAGCTCAGTTAATAGTATTTGGATATAGTATAAATTTCATGGAGATAGTTGAATAAATTAATAAAATATTCATTACTTTAAAATAATTAGAGAAAGTAGTGATTTAAGAAATTCTTTGATCAAAGTAAATTAAATTTTGAAAAGGGGTTTTCAAATATCAGTTACAAATCAGTTAGTAATTAGCAAGAATAAACATGAATAGATTTAAAAAACTGGATACTAATTTCATACTTTATATCTAATCAGAACATTAAATGACAAAATGATTAAATTATATATCATAACTATGTATGGATATGTAAGTCAAATCATGTTAATATCTCTAATATTTGATTATTCATAACATATTGCTAGACATCAATATTAATCAATAATTATAATTTTTTAAAAAAATAATTAAAGACAAATTAAAAAAGTTGTAATTATGATTATAAATTATATTATAATTTAGAATTATTGTCAACCTAATGGGTCACATATAAAGAGTAGAATTTAAAAGAGAAATATTAATTTAAATTAAGTTAGATTTATGAAGTTTGAGAAATTGCAGGAATCAAATTTGAAATATTTGACATTATTAAAATTAAATTATACTTGTAACTAGAGTTAAATTTTAATTGTAATTAATAAGTTTAATTTTACCAAGAAATAAACTCCAGTGGATTTTTCTATAAATATAAAAAAAAACATAAGGGAGTCAACACTCCTATCCTTTTCTCTAAATATAGTTTGACAACTATATATCTTGTATTTGACAACTCGAAAAGAATTTTTTTAAAGAATCAAAATCATGTAAATTTAACTATTTTATTTATAATTCTTAGTTTTTAAGTTACTCGATTAAAGAAATCTGATTAGAAAATTATAAAATTAATTTTTTGTTGCACATGTGATTGATCACAAGTTAATTTTTTAACAAACCTTACGTTAATTGTTTAACTATAGGTTCATACCAAATCCTAATTCTCTGCAAAAATATAGGGAATTTAAGATGAGAACTATATAACTAGAGGTTTATAATTTGAGGATACAGGAGGCGTTGTAATTCATTTTGAAAATTATTTTAATGTTATTTGGCTTTGGCCAGTATGTTATGCTCTTTAGTTACATTACGAGATTAGGTACGCTATGTTTCTAATATCAAAGTCCCTCCGTCCTCCTCGGCGTATATCACCACAGACTTTGGTACATATGGCAAGAACAAAACCAGTATTCCACGAAAGCATCATAAAATAAAAGTTACGTTAACTGATAATGACATCTTTTAGTCTTTGCATGTGCAGGAAAAAATGGGATGAGCGATGGACTACAGCTCTTGGCCTCGAAAGATTATAATAGACTCTATGAATGATCATATAAACGTGCGTGTGTGATTTAAAAGGGCCAATTTTTTAATTGGAAGACCCAGGAGTGTCTTCAAGGACTTGATTAGTTTTTAAACTAGGCCTTCCAAATTTTTTTATGCCTCCTATGAAAATTATATGTATTATTATTATTCTTTAAAAAGAGATTATTATTTCTTATGATTTCTCTTATATTGTACAATTTCTTTTTCATTCACATAAAATTTAATTAAAACATACACAACTTGAATAGAAAATATATTATCCTTGAAATGTTTTATTATGTTGTATTACAACTAGGAGAAATTCAGTTCTTTTCTTTTATATCGATAAAATTTATAGTTATTATCTTTCTAAATGTGTATTAAATAAATTGTAAGCGTAGATAATAATTCTCAAATTATGTTGTTTACAAAATATAATTAACGTACCTACAAATATTGAAAGCATGTATATGAATAAGGATAAAAGATGTATATAACTCCCTTATAGTTTAAGAAAATTTAGAAAAATTTTCTAATATTTAAAATTATCGAAAAAATTGTTTTTAATTCTTAGTTAAAAAAAACTCTTCTTTTCTTGGATAGTAAGTAATAATTTATTCAATCAAAAGATGGAAAATACAAGTGTTGAGTTACTACTTTTACAAATAGAGCTTGTATAAAAACCAGCTAAATACATAACTTTTAGAACCTAGCATCAACCTTTTCTATTATCCTCAATTGCTGTTTGATTCGGTTAGAAGTGAAAAGTAGGTAAGGAGTCGTCGTGGTTGCCTTTCTTAGCTTGAGGTAAAACTCTATCCAATTATATCTCTTAAAATCCTCTAAATTTCCTAAGATCTTTGTGTTTCGCATTCTCCAAATAAAATGCACTAACATAGCAAAACTAGCCTTGAACACTTTTTTATCTCCTTTGTAATTCCAACTTAGTCAATTTATCCATAACTAGTAGTCCATATTGAGATTTCTATCTTGAAGATTAAAAATGCAGAGGGATTTTCTCCATAGTTGTCTTGTTTGAATACATTTGAAGAAAAGATAATCTATTGTCTCATCTTTTAACGAACAAATCGGGCATGATAGGCTTGGAATCTAAAATTTAGTTTTATCTCTATTACTTAGCTTTTGCCCAGTTGCTAACCAGAGTATAAAGGAATGTGCTTGGGAAATTCTAGATCCCTATATAAGCCTAGAGAGAGGGGAGTTGATGAGTGGACCAAGAAATAATTGTTTACAAGATTGAACAGTAAAATTGTGTAACTTGTGTAGCTCCCATTTAATCTCATCTTCCTACGTTTGATTTGGTGAGTAAGCTGATATTTGTTTCACAAATTTGTCTGATTCCTTTGGTTGTATGAGTTGGCCACTTCCAGCTATTATTCTGGATAAGCATTTGCACCTTAGTGTCCTATAGAATGGAGCGCCTTAAAGCTGAAAAGTAATGAGTATAGCATAAAGGACCTAGGGAGTGCCAATTATCATACCAAATTTTGCTTCCATCTCCAATATGATGCTTAATGTGAGGATGCATGAATGATCTAGTAAGGAGGATCTGTTGGAAGGTATAGGATTGTGAGCCTTTTTGAGAGATGGATCATATACTCCTTTGTTTGATATGAAATATGTGTATCCATTTCACTCAAAAACTCTCTTTGTCACAGCAACTTCACTATAGCTTTTTAGCTAACAATATCTTGTTCATTATACAAGTTGAATTGATTCCTAATCCAACATTTTCTTTAAGAAGGCATATAACACTCCACTCGACTTTGGATATCTTTCAACCATTTATATTTAATCCATGCCATATGAAATCTCTTATACTTTTATCAATCTCCTTTAAAACACCTTTAGGGATTGCCAAATCTGATACCTAATAGATATGTAGATTGTGGACAATGGAAATAGCTACCTGCAACCTACCCTTATAAGAAGGAAATCTAATACTCCAGTTAGCAACTCTTTTTTGAGCTTTATCAATGATGATCTACATTCCGCTTCTTTCAACTTCCTTGTCAAGATAGGAACTCCCAAATAGGTGAGTGGCCATTGGTGAATGGTAAGTCCTGCTCATATAATCATCCTTGTTGCATCTTCTCCACTCTGTTTATAAAGATAGGCGAAACTCTTTTGTAGGTTGAATTTCAACCCTGATATCTCCTGAAATCTCTACAAGGAGGTCAAGCTTGCTCCAATTGAAGTAGTGTCAGTAACACATAGAATGAGCAGATCATTAACAAATGAAATATGTTAAATATTAAGCTCTCCACATTTATAATTGAACCAGAAGTTTATGGTTTTTACAATACGTAGTTGTGTTATTCTTTGTAGAACTTCTATAACAATAGCTAATAGGCAGAGAGATAATGGATCTCCTTGCCTTAATGCCCTAGCTTCTTTGTATAGTTAAGAAGTTTCTCCATCTACTAGCACTGAAAATGATACATATGAAATATGAGAGTAAATTGTTAAAGCATAGAATTAATTCATTTATTCTTTATCATTCTGTACATAGACATGTATGGTTAATCTTTTCCCTCTCTCTCTCATGTAACCAATTATGTTATTCACAACTAATATAAATGTAAAGCCTGAGCACACACATTATGTGCTGAATATTCCATACACAACGTAGCGTTTTCTTTTTTGGTATCAAAGCAATATTCTCCAATGGCTTCCCCTTCAATAGCGTCTTCTACTACCTCTATTTCGACTACCCATACCTCTAAAACATACTATCTTTTTAATTCCTCCAACTAAACGACCTTTATCAGGTTGGATAGAGGAAAATTTCACGTATGGGAATCTGCAATCTTACCACTGACCGGAGAAAATTTTCTCGAGTCACATATCAATGACTGTGGTTTAACGCCTCCTCAATTCGTCTCTGAAGGACCAGAGATGACTTCAAATCCAGTCTTCGAAGAATGGTATGCTACAGATCGACTTCTAGTTGGTTGGTTACGTAATACAATGATGCAAAAAGTTAGAGCTCAACTGTTTCACTATCACACATCTCGTGATCTTTGGGTTGGTGCCCGTAATCTCACCTGCACGTCAATGAAATCACGCATTATGGTGCTCAAGTCAGAGCTCCATCAAACACGTAAAAACTCAATAAAGATGGATGAGTACATTAGAAACAGACGACCTCATTCTTCATACACTAAATGGCCTTGATTCAGACTATATGTTGTTGTAGTAAAGTTAGTTGATCAACCTATTCTCACCTGGATTGAAGCAAAATCTGCTCTTCTTGCCTTCGAAAGTCTTATGGAACAACTTAACCACTTTTCGACTCTATTGGTTCAACCTATTGTAAATGTTGCTCAACGTGATGACACTGATAATCAATCCTCCAATACGAATCAAAATACCATCAAGAAAAGTTTTTGGAGAAGGTCACGTAGTGGTTCTCAAGGACGCCGAGGTCGTGCAAATTGTGGTGGTTTCAACAACGGAAATTGACCATACTATCATTTATGTGAGAAACTAGGATATGTAGTAGCAAACTGCTATCACTGTTTTGATGAAATTTCCAACCTCTATTGAGCTTTGGATATGGTATTGGGAATTATTTAGCCCTACAAGCTTTCTATGCTAACTCATTAGAAGGGTACTATGCTCTTCCACAAACAATCTTCGATTCATCATGGTATATGGACAGTAGGGCAAACTATCATGTGACTCCGTATGCTAATCAATTGGAGAATATCAATCATGTAGGTAAGACTCATCTCTATACTTGCAATGGAGAACCAACTCGTGTAGTTGGAATAGGTTCTACCTTTTTACCTGGATCCAACTCCAGACTCTATCTTAAAGACGTACTGTCAGTACCCTCTGTAACTAAAAATCTTATGAGTGTTAATAAACTCACTAAGGACAATTCAGTTGATGTTCATTTTACTAATGATGGTTGTGTTGTGAAAAGGGCAAGAAGATAGGTCGTCCTCTGGTGCACGGGATATTAAGCCAAGGAATGAATCAGATGTATGAACGTGCTCTGGTGGCTCAAGTCCATATGGCGTCACGTACATAGAAAGAAAACGAGTTTTTAAAATGGCACTACAAGCTAGGACATCCTAGTGATAGAGTTCTAAAGCAAATATTGAATAAGTGTAATGAGAATATTCAATATCTAAATTTTATTTATGAAGCATGTCAATATGGAAAATCAAAATAGCTAACCTTTTCCAAATCTATGTCTCATGCTTCTTCTTCTTTGGAATTAGTTCATACGGATCTTTGGGGACCCTAACCAGTTCAATCACTAAGTGGTCATCATTTCTATATTCATTTCGTCGATGATTATAGTAGACACACCTGGATATGTCCACTGAAACACAAAGGTGAAGCCGTGGATGCTTTTAATTTGTGTCAGGCACAAGTTGAAAATTATTTTAACACAAAAATCAAAACCATACAATGTGATAATGGGGCTGAATACAAACCTTTTGTGAATGTGACACAAGCAGCAGGAATTGGAATGAGGTTTACTTGCCCTTATACCTTTGCACAAAATGGGAGAGCAGAACGCAAACATCAACATGTTGTTGAAATGGGATTCAAATGGCAGTATACCTCATCAACTGGCTACCAACACCTACACTTAAAGGTTCAAATCCTCTGTTTTAGCTTTATGGAGTAGAACCTAATTATAAATCATTACAGCCTTTTGGATGTGTATGTTATCCATGTCTAAAACCATATAATTAGCATAAGTTCCAATTCCACAGTCAGAAGTGCGTTTATCTCAGACCTGCATCTCAATATAAAGGATCTAATTGTCTCAGTTCTTTAGGAAAAATATACATCTCATGTCACGTTGTGTTTGATGCCTCGTTCTTCCTCTGTACTGCAGGCTTTCTAAATCGATGAGTGACTTCTACTGAAGATGAATGTACTATTCCCTTGATAATTACTCCAAACAAAGAAAGCATTTGTAACTTTAAGAACAACAATATCAGAGAATCCCTAACCTCCAGTGAAGAACATGCTGGCTCAACGGATAAATCTCCAACAACTATAATCTCCTCACATGAGGACCGTTCACAAAGTCACGAGTCTTCTTCAACAGATAGGTTAAGATCTGGTGGACCAAACATAAGTGAACAATAAATGGGTCAACCCAGAAGCTTGTCTGAAAGGCAGGAACAGACAAACAAACACCCAATGACTACATGAGCAAAGGATGGTATATACAAGCTGAAACATCCATTTACTGGACTACTTCACTAAAAAAAAGAATCAATCCGTTCAGCTTAACTCACAGAACCTCGCAATGTCACAGAAGCTTTGGCCTCATTACATTAGAAGCAAGCCATGACTGATGAATTTGAAGCCCTTCAACAAAACAACACATGGATTCTCGTTCCTTACACTGGTACACAAAAGCTAGTTGATTGTAAATGGGTTTTCAAGATAAAGTTGAAACCAGATGGCTCCATCCTCAAGCACAAAGCCCAATTGGTCGCAAAAGGATTCCATCAGGCACTAGGCATTGATCATGGAGAAACATTCAGTCCTATGGTAAAACTAATAACAATCCTAATTGTTCTCACTATTGTTGTCACTTATGGCTCGGAGATTTGACAACTAGACGTTAATAATGCATTCCTCAATGGTTTTCTTCAAGAGAATGTTTACATGTGCCAACCTGAGGCTTCTATGATCCTTGACGTCTAAATCATGTGTACAAACTAATAAAAGCACTATATAGACTCAAGCAAGCACCTCGTTTTTGGTTTGACCAATTATGTCTAACCCTATTAAGTTGGGATTTCAGAATGTTGAATGTTGGCCCCGAGTCCCCGTATGGATTTGATGGCGACTACGTGTCACCATTATACATTTATTTGTAATAATAATAATATATATATTATAGTTGGGAACATTGCAATAAAATAATAAATTGTAAAATTTAAATTTAATTAAAGTCTAGACACGGAAAACTTGTGGTGGGATCATAAAATAATTTCGGACATATAATTAAATT
>JAOTAY010000191.1:12691411-12708148 GCA_025629805.1 Erythroxylum baracoense
AGTGATCGCACGTAGCGCTCCCTTATCTTAGGATATGTATCGGAATGACCTACGGGCGTCCCGGTGCGTACCCTAGGATAATGGGGTGTTACAATAACCATCAGTATACTCACTGACGGAACAAAGATAACTGTCGGTAATTTTGTAATAAACCTACCGACGGAATGAACAATATTGTCTGTAAATCTGCCGATGAAAAAATATTAATCGTCGGTAATTTACCGACGGTCGACCACATAAACAACCATTGGTATATTTACCAACGGTACATAATTTTCTATCGGTAAATGTTATTCGTCGAAAATTATTACCCACGGCCATTTTTACAACGCCTTTGTCTGTCGGTAAATTCCATCGCTAACCTGACTAAGTTTTCTATCGATAATGTCCGTCCCTAAATGACATTTTTCTTGTGGTATTATATTCTTTCCACCTCTGATATGATGCTTAATGTGAAGATGCATGAATGACCTGGTAAGGAAGATTTGTTAGAAGGTGCAGGATTGTCAGGCTTTCCTAGAGATGGACCATATACTCCTTTGTTTGATATGAAATGTGTGTGCCCATTTCACTCCAAGACTCTCTTTATCCCAACAAATTCACCGTAGCTTTATAGCTAACAATATTCTGTTCATTCTGCAAGTTGAATTGATTCCTAATCCACCATTTTCTTTAGGAAGACATATAACACTCCATTTGAATTTGGATATCCTTCTACCATTTGTATTCAATCCATGCCATATGAAATATCTTATAGTTCTGTCAATATTCTTCAGTACACTTTTAGAGGTTTTGGAAAATAGAAATGGCTAGTTACAACCTACTCCTATATGATAGAAATATGTTACTCCAGTTAGCAATTCTTTTCTGAACTTTATTAATGAATGATTTACATTCAGCTTCCTTGTGGAGGTAGGAACTCCCACATATTTGAGTGGTAACTGATGAATGGTAAGTGCTGCTCCTATACTCAAGATAAGTTGAACTTTTTTGTGGGTTGAATTTCTTCCCTGATATCTCCTAAAATCTCTGCAAAGAGGTCAAGATTGCATCAATCATGTTTTGAAGTCAATACTGTGAACTTTATCGTAAATTAACAAATTTCTTGTCCAAGAAAATTAAGGCATCACGTGAATGTTGTTTAGTAATTTCCTTTATATTTTCTATACATATTGAGTTGTCATTGACTAGTCTTTTTTCAGAAGGCAAAGAATATTATGTACTTGGTAAACTTTCATTGCACTGCCATAACGAAACTATATAAAACTTTCACAGGTGTATTTAAATATGTACTTATATATTAGGCTAGTATTAGCTGATATTTCCTGACTATATTAAAAACATAAAATTATCATTATATTTTTAATTTTGTATTGAAGAAAATACTTTTAACTTATTGTTCTGTACCAATCTAACTGCATGCCCATTAATTAGTAGACAAACCCTGACACTAGACTGTCTCAAAAGTAATTTTGATATTACTAATTGCTTTGAGATAATTTAGAACGTTGAATATACTGTAACATTTGAATGTAATATATTGTGATCTTTAACAATTGCTGATCTTATGGTGCCTTCAATATTAATTACCACTACTTTAATTGACATAGCACACCCTACACGTTGCCGATTGGAAAGTCAATTATTATTTTGGTGTATGGACACAGCATAGTAAAGGACTGGATATTTTGAGTCTCAAAATAAGTCATTGAGACACTAGTCTGTCTGTCAAAGAAAAATCTTATGACGCCTGGATATATGAGACAATTGTTTATTATGATATAAGAATATAATCCAGGATCGCAACTGGGGATTCCTTTTATACGGATAATCTCCATTTGCTTTATCAATATTGAAGTCAATAGTGCTGCGAGGGATGCTTACATCAAATATATATGATTTTTGTTCTTAGTATTAAAGTAAAAGGTTACCTTGATCCCATTTCTGTTTTTATTGCTGTTTTTCTTTGTAGTATTCATTAATAAATATTAACAACAAATTCATCATGTATTTTTTGCAATGAATCACTAAATAAATTTTAAAAATAAGTATCAAAAATTAATAAAATTCTTTGATTTATAATTTTTGGAAATTTTAAATATATTCAATAAGAAATAGTTATTTAATAATTATAATTTTGTTCATTTTATTTAAAATAAAATTTTTATTAGGTAGTTTTAAATAATTAATTTATATTTAATTATTAATGCCATAGATTGTGATAAAAAGTGAAAAAATGAAAATGAAAATTTCAACTAAGAAGACCTTTTACTGAACTAAGAAATTAAGAGAAAGCAGGTACTTAACTAAACAAACTTTTTACTAAATGCGTAAACGAAAATAAAAAATTTAATTGGGATTAAGCCTTAAAAGCTTAAAGGGGAGGAAATTGAGTCGGTTGAAGAAAATCTTTCTAATATATGTCAAGTCTGGATGCATAACACTGATCTATTTGCCTTTGGAAACTAGGAATTTGGTTTATGAAATAAATAAACTTGCTGAATAAAGTGGCCTGAAGGCAACTTCATTAGTTAAGATATTTTGGGTGACGAACTAAAATTCTTAAGAAGGAAACGTGGGGCTGAATCACCACCAAATCAAATGTTATCTGCTTTTATGTTATGAGAGAAAATTATGATTGAAAGAGATCCGACGGAGTCAACGAAACAAGACAGGATGGGAAGGAATTAAACCAGATACAATGAGTCTCCAATCCAATCCAAATAATACTGCGATAACTTTGCCCGTTCATAGGATAAAAACAAAAGAAGTACCCAAATCTTGTACACTGAGCACCCGTCGTCATCTGATGTTGCGGCTATCACGAATGTGAAAGAGTGAGCGAGTCTTCAGTCAGAGTGAACAGAGTTGGAACAAATAACAAGGATCTGAACCCCTCCATGTGTAACGTAGCGTCACTGGCAGGTACCGAAGGGAAGAACGCATCGAAAGAAAGATCACACATGCATCAATTAGCGATTTAACTACATGGTAATAATAATAATAAATATAGAACATCTTTAAGCTAAAGCCTAAAAGTACGGAATAGGAATCAATTATTAATTTCTGTGTGGTACCGAAACATTCAAAGAAGATGTTAATCATCAAGATCGAATTAGAACTTTTAATATGGCTAATTAGTTAATTATTCCTTTATTAATCTAGCTACCACCTTTACCTGCTTCACTATTCTCCACGCTACATACTTGCCTAAAATTCATTTATTAATCTAGCTGCCACCTTTACCTTCTTCACTATTCTCCACGCTGCATACTTTCCTTTTAAGCTAGACTATACATTAACTTGTACAATATTCATTCATTTAGTTTCATATTGCAATGCCTAAAAGCCCAATTGCTGGTGCTGTTTCTATTCCTCAACATTGATCGCTTTACACTTATAAATGCTTTAAGCCTCTAGCCCGTCTATTGTTACTTTCATTAGCCAAAATCATGAATAATCGGCCTGCAATTTGAAGGGCACAGTGGTTAATTTCAGCTGGTGCGACCACTTTGAGTTAATCTAACACTAACATTTAAACAAAAACTACGGAACGGATTCTAGGATGTCAAGACTTCCAGAGTTGAATTCAACTAATGCGCATCTGTTACACATAAACACCGTGACATGCAGTAGGCAAAAAGGGACAAATAAGAAAAAGGGAAATGAAAGAGATAAAAAAAACACATCTATCAAGTGCTTTTTATGACAACATGAGGGAAGTAAGAGAAACGAGGTTAACCCTTCACAAGCTTTCACTCTGGTTGTTACTGTCTAACCTTCTTTGAGCTGCATGAAGGGCATTTGTATTGCTTGATCATTTCTGCCTTTGCCGGTGTTATCTTCACACATTTCCCGTGGTACCATCGTTCACAAACATCACAGCATATCCAAAACTCATCAGCATTGTAATTCCCTCCACAGCTCCCACAAAGTGTGTCGCCATGCTCGTCCTCCTCATCTGCATAGCTTTCATCAAGCAACTTCGAATTACCTTTCAACTGCCCATCAGCTGATCTCTGCAACAGCAACGTCAGTTTCACATTCGAAGTCAGTTGACAATAGTGATGCAACATAAAGCACTAATCTAATATAATTCATTTGTGATTCGAAGGGACAACAAAAGTATCACCTTAATGCTGTTTCTCGATTTGCTTCCACTATCCACACTTGGTTTATCTTTTATTGGTTTCCTTCCAGTCACCACTTCAAAAAGGGTTGGCAGATCATTTATAAAGCTAAATAGTCGCTTCCTGTTGAGTAAAAAGCATAGAACCTCTAAACTATTAAACCAACAATCCTAATGAAGGTTTAGCATGAACTCACACTTGCAGACGAGAAATAACTAAAACAATTAAGTCCATCAAAACCCATACATAATTCATTTTATCTTTGTTCAGGTTTAACTCAGAAATGAAGTAAATGATAAGAAATGACAGAAACATTATGCAATGCGTGCAAATCTTTTTATTCTATCATCTAGACGCTATTATGGTCTCCCACATGCATGTGATGGTATTCTAGGCTTGACAAAAGACCTGAGTCCGGTCCGGTCCGGCCCAAAGTCAACAATTTTGACCCTAGTTGACCGGTCCTAGGTCGGGCTAGGACTTCACAGCCCTGCCTAACTATATATATAAATATATATTAAAAAAAAAACCTATCTAGCTCCTCTCTTCTTCAACTTCACTGTCTTAACTGACCCAACAGCTCTCGTCTCCCGATTTCCAGAATCAACGCTTTGCACCTCTTCTACATCTTTCACTTCTCAAAAGTTTTGTTGTCTTGTGTTCTCAAAGTCTTATCCATCTTCTCCATCTGTCATTTGATTGTCCTCTTTTTTCCATTACATCTAGATTTCTCCACTATCTTCATCACATTTCTTGGTCGTCTCTTATACAGCACACATACTTGATTTCTCTCCCCTCTCTCTTTCACACACACTCCTTGTTTCTTTCTCTCACACATTGTGTTCTGATTTTGGTTTCTGGGGCTCACTCTTTTTTAGCTAACTGAATCAATGTTGAATTGGGCAAATGCTATAGTATCTTGATGCATTAACTTATGTGTTGACTCATCTGGACTTCCATAGTTGGATTTTCCATGTTTGTAATTCTTCTGGTGCATTGTTCCAGGCGGATATGGTTTCCTCTGGTGCCTTGGTTCTCTAGAAGGAATTCAGAGACAACCGACAAAGAGGCTTCAATATGATCGAAGCTTTGGAAGGGCTGATGGGTTGGGTTGGATTGGATTGGGTTGGAAGCTGGGCAGTTCAGGCTTCAGGCCAAGCCCGGGCTAGCCTGACATATTGCCAGCTCTATGGCATTCACATCTCCAGAACAGAAATATTTGGAATTTGGATCACAGAACAGGAGAAGAATAGATGGAATATGATTGCGGATGTTTTGAAAATCTGACCTAAATATCATATCATCCTAAATGATAACCAAAGTGAAAGATATTAAACAGGAATCCCGGCGATGGTCACATTAATAGATGCAGTGTAAGAGACCCAAGAACAACAATACCAATTAGACATGCTACCCCAACTTTTTTCTACAGGAACAAAAGTTCTTAAACTTTGGGGCCCAAGAAATTGCTTAGGAAAGGCCAACAAAGCCAAGCATTGAGATGAGGTGTTAGTGGAGTAAATTATTGATCACCTGATATACCTCTCTTCCCAAAACATGATAATGAAGTGTTCGTGAGATTCAACTTGCTGCTTCTGCCTTTTCAATTGTTTCAAGAGCATTCACAGCCCCATAACTCTTATGTCATTGTGTGAGGTGTTGCATTCATCCTCATCCAAAAGAGAAAATTGAGAGATTGATCAATCAATTTTAACCACAAAGTGTAAGGTTATCTATTGGAGACCACAGACTAGATGATTTAATGATTCCTAAATCATTCGTATTAGTTATGAAACCCCCTCACAAAATTTATGGATAACATGCTCTCATCCTCCCATTTTATTTGAAATTTAAATTACCCAGATACCTGAACTATTGAAATAAAAATATACGAGTAGCTTCAATCAAGGTGCACAGTTAGAGACTAACATTCTATTGGCACTTATTAACCGATTTAACAGTGTATGAGTAAATATCTGAGACATGAAAAATGTACCTATCGTTGCGATTCAATCGAGTACCAAAGTAGAATGCCACAGAGAGCAACCAGCAGTCGCTATGCACTGCTACCAATGAAAGCCAATCTTTGCGCTGCATCCCATCTCTTGCAAAATTGATGCCCAATGCTGGTTCAGGGAGCTCTGGTGGTACCTCCTCCGCAGGTAAAGTCACCTCCCATGACTCATTTGGGTGTCCATACAAGCACAAATTCTCCTTTTCTGCGACATTGCAAGGAAAGAACTTGATGAATAACACATATCAATATGATATCAAACCTAAAGATCTTTAAAAGCAAAGGAGCCTCAATTTGAATGTCTTGGACGACATATAAAGAATAAAAAACTCACGCACCTTGAAAAGCATGGCTGTTTCTTTTAGGGCAATTATGTCCTAACAAAACATATAATAGGTAATAACAGCTAAAACATGGTCTAAAATAAAATTAAAATGAATTAAGCAGGTACCCACTAGTAAAGATCAGAAACTATAAATCTATAACGAAAGAAGCAAACAGGAAACCAAAACCATCAATTAATTCCAAAAATCTCAGCTTGTACTCCATCAAGTCAATAGTTTCTTCAGTTGACCAACCTCAAACTCCACACTTATAATGATGCAATAACGCTCAGACAAACGAAAACAAAAAAGACCCAAATTTTTTGGGATTCACTGTCACTTCGTTAAAATTTCAACAAACCCACACTAAAAGAAACAAGAAGGAAGCATGCGTTAAGACGCGAGAGACTAACCTGGATCGCATTGCGAGTAGAAAAGATCGACCTCTAACAGAACCCAAAAAAGAAAACGTTATTAATAGAAAACCAGAGGATGGCACATAAATACATACATAGGTAAAAGTAACATAAGCAAAGAAATTAGGGTTTTGAGAACACCGACCAGAAGTGAGAGCGCGAACGAGGCCAGAGCGTCGAGCGCTATAGTCCTTGAAGATCTCTTCGACGGTGCGAGGGCTTGGAGAGATTGAAGACATTTACATGCATAAATAAATCCAAAACAAAACAAAAACTTCCGTTCGTATTTATTTTTAAAATTATATAACGAGTGTTATATATATGTATGTGCAGATAGAAGTGGAGTAACGGATCGAATTGTCTGAAGTTAAATTGGAGAGCTAGAAAGGGTATATGAGTTGAAAATGAACAACGTCGATAGATACGAGGCTGGGATCGGTTAGAGAGATAGAGACAAGAGAGAGAAGGAGAAAGGAGTTTTATGTCAGTTACGAAGTTGGCGATGCTTCATTAGGCGTCGCGTGCAGGGTAATTGCGCATTACCAAACGACAAAAGAGAAGTTCTTTCTGCTGGGACTACACATGGACTTGGTTTTGTTTTGGGCCTCTTTTATATTCATCATTGACCAAACACAAGCTTTATTATTCATGGCAGCATCAGCTCAGCCCCTCATTTGTTCCCGGGGAGACTTATGCAAGTTTCACAATAAAACAAATTTACCTTGGCATAGTTCATTTATTATGTTTTGAACATATATGGTATGGCATATAACTTTAAATGGATACTAGTTGTTCTTTTAAAGTGTTGACCATCCAACCCTTGGTGATCTTAGATATTCTTACAAATCGTAAGAATGATGAACGAGTAAAGTGAAGATGGATAACGATTAATTTGAAGTCATTCATGAGAAACATGATCGCGTAGAATACAACACCCTCATGTCCTTGACTTCACACAAAGTGTGTGAAGGTCGTACAAGAGACTATAAATGTGTACAAGTTAGATGATGACTTATACAACCATATAAGATCAAACATGCTCGTGTTAATATCATGCCCGACCATATGTAAAGATCATGTAAGTAATTGCAAATGTGTACGAGTGGATGGGAAGAGTCAAAGACATACATGGTCATGTAGAAATAGATACGCATATATCCCTGGTATACACGACCCTATAAGTAGACAGTATGACTAACTGAGGCGGTGTATATATGTGATTAGGACAAGGTCACCTACACAGGTATGTAAGTGACCATGTTTGATCTTAAAATCCTATTTTTTATAGTATAAAAGGGGAAAAGAAGGGGCCTTGGTACGAGTGAAAAGAATACTAAAAAAAGAAAAGAAATAGAGTGAGAGTAAGCAGATAAGTCTTTCTCATTCTATAATTGGTAGTTTTAGCAACAAGTTATCTTTTAAATGATTTTTTTAGGATTAAATTGAGAGTATTATTGATTTGGGGTATCAACTTGTACTCAATACTAAAACTTGGTGGGATTACTTGTATCTTTTATATGGTATAGTCTTGAGCAAATGCCAATAGCTCGAAATATTTCAACTCTTGTAAGTTCCTATTTGAATTAGTGGATTTGCTTATTCGTTTGGTTCGTGGATTTTTCATATATATCTGGTGTTCATTTTATCTTATTGTAATTTATATTGTTTGGTTGTTTGGTTTTGTGATTGGGTTTCTTAAGACTAGTTATTTGTTCTTGATTGACATTATGAGAGTTATGATTGGAGCATAACAAAGTGATATTAGAGTGATTAGTTATAAAGGATAAAAATAGCTTTATGATCAAATTGTCATCTACAAACTACTCTAATAGGAGGCTCATGATGAAAGATCTTTTATATTGCAAGGATCTTTTTAATCCTATTGATGTGGACAAAAGTTTGAATGATGATGTTCTATCCAAATCAGAAAAAATGATAGATAAAGAACTAGAAAATATGAAACGAAAAACTCTGGGCACTATTCGACAATAGATTGACATTCGTATTTTCAACCATGTGTCCTAAAAAATTGATCCATTTGAATTGTGGAAGAAGCTAGAAGATCTTTACAAAAGAAAGACTACCCAAAACAAGGCCTCTTTGATTAAGAAGCTTGTGAATTTAAAATTGAAATATGAAAACTTTGCGTAATAACACCTTAGTGACTTCTAGGACATTATTAAAGAGTTAAATATCATGAAAACTATTCTTAATGATGAGCTCTAAGCCTTTTTTTTGTTGAGTTTGTTACTAGATAGTTAGGAGACATTGGTGGTGACCACCAACAACTCAACCTAGAGGGTGTGCTCTTTTTGGATGTAATCAAAGAGAGCTTGTTTAATGAAGAGATTAGAAGAAAAGAGATGGGAGTTTATAATATACAAGCTTTTATGGTAGAAAGCAAGGGAAGAAGCAAAAGCAAATGTCCCAAAGGGTGCGATAAGTCTGTAAATTGATCGAAGTCTAGAGGTGATAAAGAGATCAAGACATGTCACTGTTGCACCAAGTTTGGACATATTAAAAGGTTTTGCTATAAGTAGAAGATGGATAAAACAAAGTAAGATCATTAGGAAATATAAGGATGATAAAAATACAATTGCAACAACATCGAGCACAAATGATGAGGTGGCATTGATCTGTGCAACTAATAAATGCATCCATTTCAGTAATTTGAGTTTCGATTAGCTTGTCAATACAGATGGCCTCTTATCACTATGTTTCAAAGAGAGAGTATCCTTTAATTACTAGAGCGACGATTTAGGGAATGTAAAAATTGAAGTAAATCACACGTTAATATAGAATTCACGTACAATATACGAAATACACAAAAAGGGGGGTTGAATTGTGTATTCTTTTCATGAATACAAAAACTTTAATATATCTTGTTAAGAACTTTTCCAACTGTTAAAAGAATACCACAAAAGTTATACAAAAATAGTTACGTAGTTAAATCGCAAATAACTTCTATATACTTGTCTAAAAACAAAATAGAATAAAGTGAAAGGTTAGAAGATAGATGCTGCGATTTTTACACTAGTTCACCCCAAACTATGGGCTACATCCAGTCCTTAGAATTCGTCTGAGATTTCACTATACTTCGACAATTTTACAAGTATTCTTTCTTCCCTTCCAGAGCCTCTTCAGATCTCTTACACAAAGTATTCTTTCTGCTATCTTAGCCTCTGTAGGCTCTTAGCCTTTTCTTTCTGTCAATAGAAAGATATTGTGAGCTTTTTGTTGTTACAGTAAAGTTTGCTCTCTAGTATCGCACTTTTGAATACAAAATTTTTCTTTTTTAAGTAAAGACTTGAACGCTCAAAAAACTTGTTCAATCTTCGACTGAGACTAGTATATATAGCCTAAGTCTTCAACTGCTTCTTGATTCTTGACAACTGCTTCTTGATTATTGTAGAATCCGTTATTTAGTTGAGTTCTGTAACTAACTCCAACTAACTAACTGTCCGACGTACTAGCATATCTTCATCTTTATATCGTCTGTATTTTCCTCTTCTTCTGTGTTTTTCACTTTTTCTGTGTTTTCCACTTCTTCTGTGTTTTGCGCTTCTTCTGTGTTTTTTTACTTCTGTGTTTTTACTTCTTCTGTGTTTTCCGCTTCTTTTGTGTTTTCCATTTCTTCTGTGTTTTTCGCTTCTTCTTTGTTTTGTGCTTCTTCTGTGTTTTCCACTTCTTCTGTATTTTGCGCTTCTTCTGTGTTTTCCACTTCTTTTGTGTTTTGCGCTTCTTCTGTATTTTCCGCTTCTTCTGTGTTTTGCACTTCTTCTGTGTTTTCCACTTCTTCTGTGTTTTTCACCTCTTCTGTGTTTTGCCCTTCTTATGTGTTTTTCGCTTCTTCTGTGTTTTGCACTTCTTCTGTGTTTTGCACTTCTTCTGTGTTTTCTACTTCTTCTGTGTTTTTCTGCACACTTAACACACTTATCAAAATAGTTCATTTATTTCTAATATTATTATTATTTGATTGTCACCAAAATTAATAATCGTGAAGTCCTCTTGACTTAGCACAAACTGATGTCGAAATTGCTAGCTCTCGGTTGGTCTCTAGAAGATGAGAGGTTTGCCCATCTTCATTCTATCGAAAGTTCCTTACATCTTTATAAGCTTTCCTAGAAGAAAACATAAAGCTGTTATCACGAAAATGATGTTTTATATTAAAAAGTAGGGTTCATGTGAGCTATAAGTGTCTCACGGGCGTGCATGATGGTGTCACATCCATGAGCCATCTTAGTTAGGGCTCACGGTAGCATGACATGGGTGTCATGCCCATGCAAAATAAGTTATGGGCGTGACAAATAAGACACATCTCAGTGTCATGACACCTTTTATCATGACACTGAGATGTGTCTCACGCGGCCATGACAAATCATGCATGGTCGTGAATTTGTTGAACACTCTTTATGCTCTTCATTTTATGTATTTTATTGTCTTTTATTACCCTATTCCTTCTTGTTCTTGCTCTTTGAAGACAAGTAAGTGTGATTCTTAAGAAGACGGCTCAAATATAATGCTTTTGACTTACTTTAGCTCTTTCACATTCTAATTGTACGTAAAATCATATAAGAACTAAAGTGAGTATTTTAAGCATTTTGATATCACTAATCACTAAGTGTAAACGGTTAAATTTATCAAAAATTAAGCACATATCAATTAATGCAACTCTAGGAAGATGCATTAATTATGAATAACTTTGCAAACTGATATGCACTTCCTTCTTGATAAATTTATTTAAACATTTTTTTCATTCTTTTTCTTTCTCTTTCTTTCTTTTTTTTCTTTTTCTTTTCTTTTCTTTTCTTGTGCTTTTCTATTTTCGTTCTTTTTTTCCTTTCTTTTTTTAACATTAAAAAAACTACATTAACATGGGAATTTCAATGATAAGATATAACAAAACATCCTAACATTATAACCAACCTGCACATATGCATACCCCCACACTTATACTTTTGTATATCCACAAACTCAACAATCAACAAATGTTCCACTAGCTTTAAGGCTTGGGAAGGACATTTGGTTAGGTAAAAACATGTATTGTGGCTAATACACAAAGAAAAGGCAATTAAAGCTCAAAGGGGCTTATCAAAAAGGAAAATCATATAATGGGGAGGCTGTTTGGCTAATGTAGTTAGGAAAAGCAAAGAATGCCTAATTATATCCATATTAATGCATGCGATAAAAATGTGGTCTCAAATAGAAATTCAAGGTAAAATCAGGATGTACATGCCATAAAGATCTCACATTATTAAAAGACATTAAGACTTATATGAATGTGTCAGTCTAATAAGGCTCAAAATCTCACTGGCTTTGTCTACCATTATTCACTACTCTTCTAAAGATAATGCATATCGACCAATCATAAGAGTAAAAATACATGCTAAAATTTCCGTGAAATTCTCTAGTAAATTCACACTCTAATCATAACTATATAGTCCTAAGATCAATGGAAAAGAGAAAATGTTTGTTTCATTTGCTTTATTCTTTCTCTCATTTTGATTAAAAACTTAAAAACAAGCAAGAAATAAACTAAAATAAAAGCCCACATGGATAAAAAGTAATGCAAAAATGTAAAGAAAAGAAATTTACTTCCCTTGGGTTGCCTTCAAAGAAGCACCTTTGTTTAGGGTCGCTGGCTCGACTCCATACTTCCTCCTCACATGACAAAATTGTGATCTTCAGATGTCACATGCGGCTCCTCCATGTAAGGTTCTTCAGGATAGGGTCTTAGTTAATGATCTGTCATATTCAACATCTTCCTTATCCTTTGAATTTTAATCTTGACTGAGTCCATGCACTCTGGAAAGAACTCAAATGTCTATTCGCCTTTTTCTTCCATATTTAATTCCTCCAATCTGCTATGTGAAGGTGAAGAGATATTCTAAAAAATAATCATGAACTTAGTACTTACCTCTGAGCTAAAAGATATGTCTTTTTCTGCTTCGAGCTCCTCCTCCGCTTCTTCTACATAAGCAACTCCTTCAGTAACATTCTCAAAATTCTCAAGCTCCTCATCACTTTGTAAGGTTTTCACATTAACGTCTATTGGGTATACCTCAGGTTGATATGGTTTCTCCTCTTCCGTTTGCGATTCTAGGCAGTCAATTCTTGTTACCATCTCACCCATTTGGCTTGCCATATTCTAATTTCTAGACATTATATTCCTTATTTCCTATTGGAGCTATTGTAAATGTTGTTGTAGGCTCTGTTGAAATTAGAGATTGTTAGCAATCATAACATTTGTCAATTCTTCTAAAGATGTACCTGAGTTTTGCAAGAAGCATTTGTTCTATACGGGAATTGCTATGTGTCCTACAAACTATCATGGAAGTAATTATGTTGATTATCCCATCTATAATAAAATTTAGGATGATCAGTCTAAACATTATTATAGGATTGAAAGTATGAGTTATAAAAGAAATTACTTTCGTTCTTGAATTTTTTCACAATCATAAAACAAAAAATGAAAGGATCACAAAATAACTGAAAAGAAATCAATTACGAAAAAATATATACAAAACATCAATTTCACAAGAAAACTAAAACACCACACTCCCTAACAACGACACCAAAATTGATAGTGCATCATAATGCTAGTCAAAATAAAATAACTAGACAACTACTATAGCAGTGGTGAGTCTAGGTTAATCCCATAGAGAGTGTATGAAATGTTGTTGAAATGAAATTAATCGATGTTGAGGAAAAAGGGGGGATTGGATTTTGAAATAATAAAATAAAATAAAGCTAACCTAATGAAAACAAATTAAAGAAAACATGTAAAAAATGATTAAAGTGGGGAATTCGGTAGGGACCTAATTCTTTGGTCCAATCTCTGCCTGCACCTTAATTAAACATATGTCATGGATTTGTTGTTCATAGACCTCTCCTAGCAACTATTAATCATGGGTTAATAATTAACCCAAGTTTTCCCTTAAGTAATGTTTAATCAAGATATAATCATTAATTAAACATAACCACCAAATAACTTAGGATATGATCTCTAGATTTAATTGGGAAATAGCATTACAAATTAGGAAAACTAATTAATCAAGGTAACAACCACATACGATGCGTCAGTTAACCTAGGTTATGTTATCCTTAATGATTATGAATCATTAGTCGATACACATAAACATATTATCTCGAAATTCAAGCAATAGGTTTGCAAATAAATGATTCAATGACCATATTAAATTCATCTTTTCACAATACCCAATGGGTTCATACACAAATAACCGAACAATAACAAAGTACATTTATCCATACACCTTTCTTTCCACTCATGTTTTGTTCTTCACCATTTTATGATGCTATCCATGAAATTCATGTCAAGATATCTTGCATGCGTGCAAATCCATGCAAAATCCATGCGGTTATATGTGAGTAAGTGATGCTTTCCTTGCTTCTTTATTTTCTTTATTTGGATTGAATCTTCAAGATTTTCTTCTAATCCAACAAATGTTATTTTAAAGAGATTTTCTTGTTTAATGTTCTTCTTCTTACTCCCAGAAGACAAGTGAAAATGAATCTTCGAAAAAATGGAAAAAATATAGAGCTTTGAATCACTTTAAATTCTTTATTTCCAAATTGTACCTAAAATCACATATGAGTCAAAGTGAGTATCTTAAACAATTTCATGTCAATAATCACTAAGTATTATGGAATGATTTCTTAATCAACTAAGCACCCATCGATTCTCCCTACACTTAGCTTTTGGCCGTCCTCGAGCAAAACATTAAAATAAAGCTCAAAGACCAAAAAACATTGACTTATTTCCCATATGTTCCAATAATATATAATCATAAGTAAATATGAGTGACTTTTAAAAATCATACTAAGATGTCAACATTCCAAGCTTTTACTTATGATCAATCAACATTCATCATCTTCAAAAACTAAGTAATCTAATGGTAGACTCAGAAAATGTGTTTCAATAGAGATATCCATAGTACACTCAACACCATTCATGATCATGACAATCTACAACTTTGCATATCATTTCATTTCTCCACCACTAAAATTCAAATGTAAAATCGTGAATCAAAGGACTTTTGAAGGCTGTAATATGGGTAAAGGTAAGGTGAGATGTATTTGGGTCAAGTAACTTAAAAGCCATTAAACTAGCGAAACAAAACAACACTCAATATGACATCAAGTGCATAAGTTATCACTCATCAAAACTGGGCACCGTCATCTATGATAAATGCATCATTTATATTTCACAACCCAATTCAACTCTCACACACCAACGACATGAAACATATACCAATTCGAAGGAATCATTGATACAATTTATGCCAACAATACATTGAAACCACAAGAGTGAACCTTCCAAGCCAACATCTACCTTATGTCTAACATACTCAAATAACACATTCATCACAATAGGGTAAGTGGGAGATTGTTGGAGTTATGTAAATAAAGTGAAGAAAGAAATATGAGATGAGAGATTTGTGGTGGTGGCTTAGGTTTAGAGAGATCAAGTGTGTGTGACATATGAGAAAGATGAAGATATAGGGTTATAGTTGAGGATGGTGAGTGGGGAAGGGGGGGTAAAATGAGGTTGTAGAGTGGAAATCACGGGTTGCCTTGCTGCAGTCTTGCACGATCATGACATTGGTGAAATTTGTTACCCTTATCCAGTTTCATTTTTTTTCATGTAAACTCTGAGCTTGCTTCTCTAACTTGTAATAACTTTGAAAACAAGAATTTTAGCCATCCAAACCATTCTAAAACATTAAAAATAAAACCCTGATACTAAAATTGAAAACAAACCTAACTATCAAAATTTGTTAAGTTATGGTCATTAGCTTGATCATTTCATCATCCAAAACATTTTTAAACAATGGAAAGGAAAGAAATTACTTCCCTTTCTTGCGAGAATCCTCCTTTAAGATTCGGTTTGCATCTTTGTCTATTCACTTTGAAGGTTTCCTTATTTTGATTTTCTAATTCTAAAGCTCTGTGTGTAAATACATGGGTTACTTTGGAATGACCTAGTAGCGTGATGTAACACTACACAAAATAACTAAACTTATAACTATAGCAGTGGTAAGTCTAGGTCAATCCCACAGAGATTAAATCCAATTACTTTCCTAAATTATTTGTATAAGTAAAACATGGGGGTTTGGTTCAATGCAAATCGAAAAACAAAGCAAAATTGAATGTGTGAAAGCAACTCAAATTGAGCAGTAGCAAAGTGAGAAAATTTATTAATGGCTTCAAATCTGATTCTTTGGTTCAAATATGTCATTGCATTATCATCTTCCCACCTTTCTTTAGACTATTGATTGTGAATTAATCACAAGCTATGTTAATATCAGTTTTTCCTTAGGTAGTAGTTAATTTAGAGGAGTTCATTAATTAACTCTAACTATCAAATAACCTAGAATAAGCTCTCTAAGTTTAATTAGACATTCACCTTATGAGTTAAAAAGATAAATCAATCTAAGCAATAATCACACAAGCTTAGATTATTTAACCTATGTTACATTATTTGTTGGACTCTAAAACTTTTCTTAGAAAATTTCGAGCGGTACATGAGAAGTGTGGATATGTTCATGTTTTGCTTTGGTGATTTTGGTAGTGAGAGACTATGAAATGGGCATAATTGGGGTGAAAGTGATGAAGAACACGTATATGTATATATGTTCTGTTATTGGTGTTTATGATTAATCATGGACTATAATATCTTTATGGATGATATGGAGTTGAAAATGAAGTAGAGAAGATGACCTTGTTATGAGTTGTGATAAGGAAAGATTTAGAAACAAAAGTGGTAGTGGTCTGGAAAATGTTCACTGAGTGTGCTTCGGTCTATTAGCCATAATTTTTTTCTCTAGTTATCC
>JAOTAY010000191.1:12708248-12718301 GCA_025629805.1 Erythroxylum baracoense
ACTTTTGAATGATTGAGTGCATTAGCACGCCACCCTCGCGGGGCACGGACTCGGATATCATCAATGATGTCGGGTTCGGGTCTTGTGGGAGTGGGGTGCTACACCATACTCATCTGTTTTCAGTTCCTTGATGTATGTAATGGTATATACAAGACTGTATATAACATAGGCTATTGGGTTAGTGACTAGGTACTTGTCCATTTTGGGGAAGGTTCATTGGAAAGCAGTGGAATGAATCTTAAGATACTTACCCATTTCTAAGTGGAGCCTATGTTTTGATGGTGGAGAGCTAATTCTAGAAGACTTTACAAATGCAAATATGGATGAAGGTCTTAATAACAGGAAATCCACTTCAAGAAACTTGTTTAAATTTTTACGATGGGGAGGTCGAGGGTGGAGCCATTTCTTGGCAATCTAAGCTACAAAAATATGTAGCTTTATCCATAACTAAACAGAGTATGTAGCAAATGTAGAAATAGGTAAAGAGATCCTCTAGTTGAATCAGTTCCTTCAAGAATTGGATGTGAAGCAAGATGATTATATAGTATTTTGTAACAACTAAAGCTCTATATATTTAAGCAAGAATATTATACACCATTTTTGTACTAATTACATCATTTTCAAGTATCATTGGTTAAGATCCATGATTGAGTAACAACTATTCACACAAACAAGAATGGTGTTGATATATTAACAAACATAGTAATTGGGAGCAATCATGAGCTTGGTAGTAAACTTTCCAGAATGATTCTCAAATAGTTATTGGGGTGATTGGAGTCTTCTACAAAATGCGCTAAGGAGAGAGATTGTCGAGCGTCTAACCCTATTTAGAGGCAAAAGTGAGTTTCAGTGATCTTGGATATTCTCAAAGATCGTAGGAATGATGAACGAGTAAAGTCATTACAGATAACAGTTGATTTGAAGCCATTCCTGAGAGACATTATCGTGTAGAGTACAACGTACCCATGTCATTGACTTATATGATCGTGTGTGAAGGTTGTGTAAGAGACTGTGAACTTGTACGAGTTAGATGATGGGCTATATGGCCATATAAGATCAAATATGCCTGTGTCAATATCATACACGATCGTGTGTAAAGATCATGTAAATAACTACAAATGTGTAAGGGTAGATGGTAAGAGTTGAAGACATACAGGATCGTGTGAAAATAGACACCCCCATATCACTGGAATATACAGTCATGTCAATAAACAGTGTGACCAATTGAGACCGTGTATATTTACAATTTCTAGAAATTTGATTGGGACATGGACACCTACATGATTATGTAAGTGACCATATCCAGTTTTAAAATCCAATTTTGTTAGTATAGAAAGGGACCAGATGATATGAGTGAAAAGAATATTGAAAAAGGAAAAGAAAGAGAGTGAGAGTGAGCAGAGAAGTCTTTTTCTTTCTATAATTGGTAGTTTTAGCAATAAGTTGTCTTTTGAGTGGTTGTTTCAAGATTAAATTAAGAGTGTTGATGATTTGATGTATAAACTTGTACTCCTGAAACTTAGTGGGATTACTTATAGTTGTTCTATAGTATAGTTTCCAGCAAGAGCCAATGACTCGGAATCTTTAAACTTTTGTAAGTTCCTATTTGAATTATTAGATTTGCTTGTTAGTTTCAACCATATTTTTCTTTTTATACTGGAATATTTTTCACTTATATCTAATATTCATTTTATTTTCTTATCATTTATATTATTTGATTTTAAAACTAATTGTTTGTTCTTGATTGAAATTGTGGGAGTTGTCATTGGAGCCCAACATAAAGAAGATGGAAAAAGAAGAGGTAAATTAAACCCCATTGCATTGCATAACTCTTTTCAGCCTCTTAAACTTATCCAAGTTGGTGAAAGCGGTCCATAATTTATCCCTTTAAAAATGAATCTTACCTGACCAACCAATTTAATTCCAAGCACATCTTTCGAAGTTGACCTAAAATCAGGGAAAAAAAGTTTTCTTTTGAGATGGTTACGTTCCAGTAGAAATGTAAGCCTTGGCATAACATAAGCAATTAACTTTCGTGACAAATATCAGATAATTAAGTTTCTATGAAATACAGACTATGCATGACTGACGTTTCGCCTAAATTGCATAAACCCAAAATATATTTAGATCCTGACTGCTTCATTATACACTAACCGATAACCTCTTTTGAAAGGCATCCGTTGATGTAAATTTTTGCGGGAAGGTGACCTCCTGCTACGCGCTCTTCACAAAAATGCGCCTCACAAGCTCTAAGTCTCACAACAGTGTGAGCACTGGGATTGTACCTCCTCTGAACTTCCACAAAACCCCTCTTTAGAGCTTTCTCAATCCAATCCTCCAAAATTTCGTCATGTTCAGATAGATATGCAGCTGCAAGTAGCTGCTCCATGACTTTTGAATCAATCTCCAGAAAGCACTCGGTTCCAACAATATTGTTGAAGTTCACATTAATCCGTTTTAGGATTCTTTCAGCAAGTGCATCAAAATCAAAAGGCCTGAAAATCACCTTACTGTGTACTTTCTCGGAGAAACTCCGCAACCAAAACTTGAAGTCATCAAGCAGGAAGTTGTGATCAGATCTCGCATCATTGGTGCTTAGTTTGTCACTGTCCTCTGCAGGAAGGTTCAAGTCTAGATTCCTGGTTGACATTTTATTTGCCCGTTTCGGTATATCTGAAAATTCTTGATTGTCCAGACTTTGATCCGTACCAACCAGCTTTCTTTTATTCACACAAATTGAACCAAGCATCCCTATACTTGTAGTAGCTGATATGGATATTTTTTGGTCAATCTTGGAACCATAAACTGGTTCAACTAAAATCTCAATTGGCCTGCCTTTGGCGTTCAATATATTTTCCTCAGAGTAGATGGATAGATCATTCCTAGAAGGAAGAACGTTATCATCCGTAGACGATGAACATATTATGAATATTGTATTGATGATTCCTACTTCCCTTCCATGTGAATCTGAAAATTTACCAGTTTGGATAGCATGGGACAATATACTCAAAGCCTGCACGTCAGCTTTATCAAGATTTTCAAGGAAAACAACGGACAGGGGCTTCTTGCTCAGCTCTCCGGCAACATAATCAACAACAGTTTTGCCCCTGAACATTGCATCATGGTGACCAAAAAGCGTAAAAGTTTGGATTGTGCCATCCTCAGGATTTAAATCTGCAGAAATTAAATTTTCCTTGCCTCCTCGTACTATTTCAGCTAGAGCTGTAGCTATTTTCCTTTTGCCACACCTGTCAGGGCCCAGGAAAGTGAACCACAAGTCCCTCCTCAGACTTGCTTCTTGGCGGTTTTCATTTTTTGATCTCCAACGGGAAATAGTTTGAGTAATAACGTGTATTGCTTCATCTTGCCAACCAATTCTTTCATTTAGAGCTTTAAAGAGCATCTTAGAATTACTGAGATCAAAGTGCAAGTCGGTAGAAGAGGTTGAAGATGATTGAGCTAGATGGTCCGAGACATTTTTGTTAACAGTGTCTCCTGCAAAAGGGCCCGATACATCCGGCTCAGGATCAATTTTCTTTCGGTTTACAGGTGTCGTCTGTTCATTTATAACAGGAAGCGAGCTTATTCTCAAGTCCAATTCTACTGTAACAGATGTTGCAGAATTAGATGAAGTTTGACTATGATCAACCATGAGAAAGCTATGAGGAGTTCTGAGGCCACTTGACTCAAGCTTGTCTTTTGAATGCTTTTCCACTTGTCTGGACAAGAGATTCTCACTCTTAGGCTCAAAGAGCACTGGAAACTGACCAGCATCTTTCTTTTTTCTAATTTGTCGCAAACCATTGTCAATGCAAGAACAGCTAGGTCCATTTGCGGGTCTACTCGCAAGGTTGCTGCTGGGACTTTGAACATCATTCTTCTTACAATCAGCCAGAGGAAACTGTGGAGGATGAATGTTCATGCTAGAAGGTTGGGTTCTGTGGAGACGCTGACATATATTATCCCATTTCTGTTGGAGACCTGATATTATGATGCTCAATACCACTCCATCATCTCTGGTCTGCACTGGAGAGACAAAAACTAGTTTTCACTTGAATATGATAAAAACTTACGAAAAGATGCAAGAAATTTTTTTCGACCAGTTTCTCTGATCAAGCAATTAAATTCATTCACTTCTTCAACATTTTCACGACCAATTAACAGAGAGAAGCGTATATGCAAGCATTAGTGCATGGATTTGTAAATATGCATGTGAAGACCATATGCACCTTCGTATCCAATCCTTCGCTTGTGCCGAGTTCGGCCATCTGCAGCCAAGGTGCTAAGCTCGAATGGTACTGATCTGTTATAGAAGCAGTGAAACCTCCCTTTGAAACATCAAGCACTTCTCGCTCACACTTCTCATTGCATAAATTACAGCGAGGAGGGCAGCGGCATGAGTTGCTTAATGGACCATTCATTTCCGAAGGTGTAGAAAAGAAGCCTCCAAATGGGACAAATGATTCCATCAAGCTGCCATTAAAGCCCATCCGTGGTGGTACTTTGAGACTTAGTAGGCAGACGATATAACACAAAAAGGATCCATATACAAGATTCCGGCTTAAGAAATTCTAGCACGCCTATGTTTGAAACGATTATTAAATTTCCTAAAGTATTTGTGTTGAACTAAAAAGTTGGATACAAACTGACAAATAGCTTGTTAGAGCTAGACCTATACCTATAAAATTCTTACCAGGTATTCCAATATTTTGAAGGGAAAAATACGACTATAAAATAAACAATTATTATTAAATTCCAAAAGCCTGTGACAAGGCTAGGAGTCATGCATGTCCACGTGAACAATATTTCACAACTCCAAATAAGTTGGTTCAGAAATACTACTAACTCCACCGTACCTGGACTTGGGAAAAGACTCGGCCATGGAAGACCTCGAAGAATTAATAGGCAAAAGCTGCAAATCCCATTCTTTTTCAACACAAGGAAATCTACTAACAAACGCTACGTAAGTCTCGTTATTCTCCACGGCACCGATCAACCACAGTTTCCGACCATATAGCTGCAACAACCTTGTCAATTCTTCAACCACATACGCTGCAGTCTCGTTGCTTTGATTATTAACAAATGCGTGCAAGTCTCCGCAATTCACCACCAACCCAGGTCCCAAACTTTGCTTCACAAATTGACCAACCTCCCAAAATTTCAAATCCACACCCCTTCGGTCAGAGCTTTCTCTGATAATCTTCGAGATATCAGTTCCAATGCAAATCACACTCAACCCATATAACTGTACTGGTAAATTACTCTTTCTTTTTTCTAACAGTTCGCTGAAACTTGCAAGTGCATCGTAAGCAGACGGGCCAACGAGTAGTGGATTCCTACCTTGGTTTCTTAGCAGAATTTCGCGAATCCTCTTGCAATTTTCGTCTCCGTTGAGAAAACTTATATCACAGTCATCCTGAAACGAAAAACTTAAGCTCTCCCGACACGGAACCGGATCCGAATCCCCGCTCAAATTACAGAGAAAGAGAGGCGGGCCCTTATAGCGGGAGAATTTGAAAACCTGTGGAAGAGGTCGGATGATGGAAAGCTTGATTTCGGGGCTCCGAAAACCCGCTTCTCCAAAGACGCGACTCACAACCGGGTCGTCGAGGATCGAGAGAATCAGATTCTGGAGCTCCACTTTGATGCACGAAATGGACGACGAAGATTGTTGCTGCGATATTTGTTGATACAAATGGAAATTTTCCGGTTGTCTCCTCTGGTTCGCTTGCGACCGCTTTATCGCGGCCATGAGCGAGTTGGACACAGGTGGGTCGTTGCTGAGTTGACAAGAGGAGACTCGTTCAAGCGAGGCGCTGAGGCAGAGCTCAAGAGCCTTCAATTGGAGGCGAGGGGAGTAAGCCGAATTTCGGGCACGCGTGCACGCGTCGCGTAGAGTGGAGGATGGGAGGGATAGGAGGGCGGATACCGCGTGCAGCGAAGTCGTTTGGCCATGGCCTCTACAGCGAGCCACGTTCACAGCCTCGTCGAGAGCGTGGGCTGCCTCAGGTGTCAAGCATTGCCTGGCGGTACTTACCGGCGTAGGCATCGCCGGTTAAGATAGCAACTGTTAATTAAAGTTGAGGATAAAAAGTTGTATAGTGTCTGTTATCGTTTTGTAAGGTTTTTCATTTAGTTTATTTAACAACAACAAAAAATGTAAACCGAGAAAAAGAGACTGATATTAAGATAGAGAGATATAGGAGAATCAAATATAATGTAAGTTGAGAAAAGAAAAAAGAAAGGGAAAGAATCAAGTGTTTTGTTTGATAATCATAATAGGCAAAGAGAGGTACTTTTAAAATATTGGTGGTGGAGTGTTGATGACGGCGGTGGAGGTGGCAGTGGGAAAAAAAACAAAAAGGAACAAGTGGGTATACTAGTGGGGGATTACAGAGAAAGATGAATAGGTGGTGCGTATAGATTATTCTACACATCCAAAGATCATTTTTTCTACCCGATGCAAGTTACAAAACTATGGAGCAATAAAGAGAGAGAGAGTGAGAAAGCGATGGAGGTACCGTGTCCCCTGGTGTCGATAGTCAGCATTCGTCTTTTGGAAGGCTATAAATTCTTTAAACGAGTCAAAACGCAAATAAGTTGACACGTTAAAGTAACTCGACTCGATAGCAACTCTCACTTTTAATCTCGATTTTTTTTTGGGTTAAATATCATGTATAGTGAGGTAAAGAGTTGCAGAGTCAAATCAGAGCATTGTTACACTTACGTGAGAGGAGGCTTCAGATTGTGAAAAAGGTTGAAAGTGACCGGAAGAGAATAAACCTCAGACCCACCAGTGCCAGTGGTCACCACCGCACACCTCGGAGAGAAGGGGTGTGGTGGGTCATAATCAAAAAGCTTCTTTTTACTCTGCAAAACTTGCATTACTGGAGGAGAGTGTGGACTTGGAGTGTGCGTGCTGTGCATCTTTGTGTACTTGTGGGTAAAAAGTGAAAAGGTATTGGATTTGATGTGTCGTTTTGTATATTGCCCTTCTCTCGATATATTTTTCATTTGTACGATTATACCATCCAGCATTCTAGCATAAATAGTGGAAGGACATTAAAATTTTAAGTTGAAGGAAGCATTTTTAAGGAGATTAATTTAAAAGAAAATTCATTTTC
Source organism: Erythroxylum baracoense (assembly GCA_025629805.1). Classification (NCBI taxonomy): domain Eukaryota; kingdom Viridiplantae; phylum Streptophyta; class Magnoliopsida; order Malpighiales; family Erythroxylaceae; genus Erythroxylum; species Erythroxylum baracoense. The sequence continues at coordinate 12,715,373 of JAOTAY010000191.1, forward strand.
CTTGTTAATCTTAATCGATTATTTTATAGGTAATAGTTGGAAGAATAATGGAAAAGGAGAAAGGGATGCTTAGCTTTTAGGCAGGCGCAGGAAATGTTGAAAGAAAAGAAGAAAAATAGTTTAGAAGAGGTTCCAAACAAAAGGGCATGTCGTTGTCGCATTATTATATATTGTTGCCCTCTCCAACATTCTTGGTTCCCATCAGAATTAATTAACAAATATTTTTAGGAAAAAGTTGCGGAAAGGTGATTTTGATGGAGAAGAGAATTAAAGCAAGAATCTGAGTGTAGAAAGAAGATCTCTTTCGGATGCCTCACTTTTATTCTTTATTTCTTTTTGTCATCTTTTAATACCCATATTATTAAATTCAGGGTCGTATATCCGAACCGTTGGGTCAACCCGTAAGCCAACATCTCTTTTCCTTTTCACGGATTTTCTAATAAAATAATGGCAACTTTTTCACTTAACCTCATTTCTCTACGTTAGAAGTTGTAGCTATGACTATTATGTAAGATTTGTTGGTACTTTTCTACTGTTCTTATTGTCAAGATTATGGTTCAATTAATGCATTAAACCTTCATCACACACACGTTATCGCCCATGCATTTGAGCTTCCTCCTCTGTGATAGGCAGAAAAGATGAAGTGCTTTTATATGTTTAGGTTCCTATCTTCTTTTTCATGTAACAAGCAAGACACCATCGCATTTTGAAAAGAGAGGCTAGAAGATTGATCATCAGTGGAGCAATAATTGGAGGTATTTTATTTCAGTTATGCTTCCGTTGCTATATAAGCGTGGTTAAATGCATGTCTCATGTAAAATATTGTTGTATGAAATGCATGCTGTATTTGTTATATACATTTACATTTGGTATCAGAGCTTCAATGTGTCTCTGCCTTGCTTATGAACCATGGAAAAATTATCTCTATTATGCTCTGTTCTCGTAGTTTTTCATCCGTAAGAGATGAGCTTAAAGTTGTTGCATATTTCGACATTTTTTATTGTACATAATGGACGTGAGAGTCGTGTTTTGATACTCCATGGAGCACCAAACCATGACTAGACTATGGAGAGAGGGGGGATGACGATGATGGCTTCGGACGTTGTCATCCATGCAACGTCGCATGGTTAGTTTTCCGACATCTCGTGCACATCGCCTGGTCATCATCATCCCATCGACGATCCTCATCCATCCTCTGGCGTCTCCTGTTCATCTGGTGCATCGGGGCTCCGTCGGGTTGCAACCAGGTCACACCCACCCGGCTGGAAGTTGAAGATGACTTGCATTTTTTTGGAAAATTACTAATTTATTAATTATTTGATTGTGTTAATATTAGTAATTTTGGGTTAATCAAGACCTAACCCATTTGTTGTGATTTTAATTATAAAATCATTATGGTATTAATATTTTTGTGAAAATATTAATTTTTAATTATGTATGTCTTATATTGGAATTAAATTTTGACATACTAGTAATAATTGTTTAATTATTTGCACAAATTACTTGTGATTAATTGAAAATTATGTGTATAAATTTATGATCATTATACCTGCAAAATTAGATTTAATAATTTGTGCATTATTATTTGATTTATTCGTATTATTTATTAATTGATGCAAATGTTTAGGCTTTATTTAAGCTTAAGGTAATGTGAGTGATCAATATGATTTTAATTAATTGAGAGTAGCCACAACATCTGAAATTAATTAGGATTATATATTTAGTTTTAAGATCACATTAAATCATTAATTGTAATTAATCATACGTAATATGATAAAATCTACCTACAAGAATTTTGTTATATTTGTATGATTAATGAGGATGAAATATCGGATTATATTTCTTAATCTACCCATAGGAATTAAGACAAGGAACATAATTCAATAGTTTTGTCATAAAGTTTTGGATAGATCTAATTGAGTAAAACTTTAGCCCACAGGCAAGTCCTATGTCACTAGATTCATCTGTTAAATGTATGATTTACATTGGTAAACTATGAATTATTATTGGCCTCGAATTATATATAACAAGAATATATATTTTTTATTTCTTAATTTGCAGTTACTCAGACTGTGAATATTTCTGATATTAAGTGTGATATTCCCGAATTGAAAGGTGACAATTATAAGGTATGGAGGAGAGAATTATGCTTCATTTGGGCTAGATGGATATAGACTATGCTATTAGGAAAGACGAACTACCGAGTATGATTAAGACCAGAACTCCAGATGATGTTGCTCTTTATGAAAAATGGGATAGATCCAATCGCCTCTTCGTGATGTTCATAAAGACCAAGATATCTGCTGGTATTCATAGTTCTGTCGAATAGCATAGTAATGTCAGAGATCTATTGAAGGTCATTGATGAGCAATTCGCTACATTTGATAAGGCCCTTGCCAGCATTTTGATTATTCAGTTGTCATCCTTGAGGCTCACTGTGATAAAGGGCGTACGTGATCATATCATACGTATGAGGGATATAGCGGCTCAGTTGAAAGCGTTGGAGGTTACTATATTGGAATATTTCCTGATGCATTACATTCTATGCACTCTACCCTAACAATACGGTCCTTTCAAAATCTCTTATAACACATATAAGGACAAGTGGTCGATAATGAACTGTTGACTATGTGTGTGCAAGAAGAGTAAAGGTTGTTGATGGAAGAAGGTGAAAGGGTCAATTTGACCATTTCAAGAAAGAAGAGACAGGATGATGTCAAAAACAAGGGAAAGAGCAAAATATCTCCTCAATCCGATATAAAGAAGCCATATAGATATTTCTTCTGCAAGAAGAAGGGACACATGAAGAAAACTGCACTAAATTTAAGAACTGGCTAGAAAAGAAAGATACTCAAATTTCATTTGTTTGTTATGAATCTAATATGGTTAATGTTAATCATAACACATGGTGGATTGATTCTGGTTCTAC
>JAOTAY010000191.1:12741669-12757798 GCA_025629805.1 Erythroxylum baracoense
CGATAGCCTCTTATTGCCCTCTTTGAAGTATTTCCATATTACTTAGAGAGTCTTCCACACTTCTTTTACAAAATTCACAGGACAACTGTCTCACTTGAATCTCTAGGTTGTGAATAAACGAGGCATAATTTTTTGTTACTTGCTCAATTTTCTCTTCTAGTTTCTTCTGACCCTCTTCTATGTCCGTGAGCTTATCCAAGATCTTGTCCAATTTAAAATCCCATGAACTGGACTCATCTTGCTAAAATCCTAATAGGTCTTGATGCCCTAAGTAAGTCCTTACATTGTTGGACCAATAGAAATTTGGGTGGTTCAGTTACCTCGTAGTGTACATATTCCAATAAGGATTGTTACTTCCCCAACCATAATGTGCCTTATTGTGGTTCTCAAAAATTCCTTACTCCCTATAATATCTATCCTCCTTCATTGTTCTTCTCATTTCTTTATAGTATCTAGCTCTTCATATGTCTCATTCTCACTCTAATATGTCTTGATATGCCTTTATTTTATGCCCCAAATTTCTCTCTATATATATTTTTAATAAAAGATAGTAAAAAAGACTAAAGAACTAAACTAATCGCCTCCCCGACAACGGCACCAAAAACTTGATCTTAGTTTTCCGATGTATGCAAGTTCTAATTAATAACCTGGATAATTCGTAAGCATACGGGTCATTTGCGTAGTACCTAAGTGTCGATCCCACAAGGAGGGATAATCTAATCCTAAAATATAAGGCCAAAAGAATTTAATTTAATCACAAAACTCAATTGCAAGAATCAATTACAAAAATATTAACAAAGTAGGTGTTGTAACCCACACTCAATAATCAACCTAAAGGAACTATCAATTAAAAGAAAGGGGAAATTTTACCTATCTTTAATGCTAACCTAATCGATTATGAATTATCGAATTATTGGTCCTAGACGATTCTATTACTCTCTCTCGAGTTATAACCATTAAACCTAAATTATAAACCCTAATCAAATTATGTAAAATTGCAGTTTCTCAATTAACAATCTATCCAAAACCCTAATTAGATCTGAAGTTGTCCAATAAACTATCAGGAACCTATGTGAGATCGCTCTTCACACAATTACCGATTTGATTAATTTCTCACTCTTATTAAATCACCTAACTCTCGCTAACCCAATTTAATTATTTTTCATTTAATTCACCCTCTCAGTCTATTATTGAATTATACAATAAAAGAAATAAATCACAATAAATCTAATAAACATAAAAAAATTAGATTTCATTAAATCAAAGATAAAAAAACTCGAAGGTGAGTATAAAATATCTCATCATTCATAAATCCTATCATTAAACTGCAATTCCGAATTCTATACAATAATAAAAGTGGAAAATAATAGGAAATATGATCTTGCATGGAGACAGGAGACAATGATGTTGGGAAACTCCAAATCTGGGAAGTACATCAATGTCGGCTTCTTCTCCACTTCTCTCTTCCTTTTTCTCTTTCTCAATCTTTTAACAATCCTCTCCAAGGTTTTCTCTCAAAAGTCGTTGATACAAAAGCTCTTCCCCTTCTTTGTCTTATTCTTTAAATACCTTTTGTGTTCTGATCAGTCCTAGGGTTTTTTCGGGGTCCAAAAGGTCCAAAAAATCCCTTAAAACTTGACATTTTTGAGTATCTGCGCGTATGCCCGATATAGGCCACGATTGTGGGCTATATCTGAGCCTTCTGTCATGATCATGGCAAGCAGGCCACGATCGTGGGTTGACTTCAGTGCTTCTATCACGATCGTGGGCCGTTGTTTTGGCCCTAATGTCTCTAAAACTTCTCTGTTTTTCATTGTTGACCCTTAAACACTAACAAACACATCAAGGTACCTCAAAAATATAATAATTAAGCTCAAAGATTTGTACTAACCTATAAAACACTTCAAACATAAATAATTAGCAAACTAACATAATTCTAACCTAAACACATACTAAACGATTGAATTAACAATTAAAGACTTAATAAACTAAACCCAAAAACACGATGCAATTCACACTTACCCAACACCATTATGTGCATACTTTGGGCGCAAGATACCTAAATGATTCAACATACACCTTGAATTTGCTTTCCTAGGATGTATGATTTGAACTTATTCATCATTACCAACATAAAAGTTTTTCATTCTTAGTTCAAAGATGAATGTTCTACATAATAAAACTTTATTAATAACTTTGAAAAATCATAAGTTCAGTAAGTTGAAGTAATCTAATACAACTTTTTAATCTTTTGATTCATATGGGACTAATTCTAAGTTAACATTTAAGAGAACGCATTGAAATAAACGTATTATATCTTTTAACTAATTACACATCACTACAACAAAGTCGATTTTTGGTTAACAAAAAAACGTAGCTAACTGTCTAAAAACATCACTAACTACGTTCTTGTTTTATTGCATAAAAATTGTCAAATCTTCGTAGTTGAAAACTATAAATGAGGTTTTTAAAAATCATAGACAAAAACTATTAGCTATGATTTTTTTTGTAGCTAAAACTCATTGTCAATCATTTGCTACCAAATTTTTTCAGCCAAGATTCAATTTTTTGTGTAGCTAAAACATTTTAAAAATTGAATCTTTATTGAAACAATTTGGCAGCAAATGATTGACAACGAAAATAAACCGTAGCCAAAGGTTTTTAGCTACATTTTTAGAAATGTAGCCAAATATTTGTAGCTACAATTTTAGAAATGTAGCCAAATATTTTTAGCTAAGTTTTTAGAAATGTAGTTACATTTTAAGAAACGTAGCCAAATGTTTGTAGCTATATTTTTAGAAAGTATTATTTGCTATGCTTTTAATAATTTTGCAATACGTTATTTGTTATATTTCTAATCCATGATATTAAACAAAATGTTTTGTATATAATGTATCGATATATTTTTTATCGTGAATTTCTTATTCAAATAAATTGTATAAAATATTATTAATTCAAAATATCGAGCATTGTATATATAAAGTAAAATTATATAAATATCATTAAATTACCAATAAAAAGAATATTTTTCCTACACAAGATATTAGCGAAAACTTTAATAATTCTTATAGACAAAACAATAAATAAAGAGATCAGTTTACAATTTATAAATACTTAGATTACAAAAATATTAAAGAATAACTCGAACGACTACCTAGTGTTGTCTATGTTGATGAACATGTAATCACCTAAAAAGCTTAGTTAAAATATAATAAGTATTTGGTTCTAATTAAATCAAACGTCAAAGAACTTTACCACTCACGACATGATTTCTCTTCAATTGAATCTTCATCCATTCTGTAATCCACGAAAAAACTATTAAATTTAAATTATAATACATATAAGAATTACAAAAAAAATTATAGGAAATCAAATTAATACCATATATTACTTCAGCTTGCAATGCAGCCTTAAGCTTGTTGTTTTCCTCTTGAAAGTGTCCAGTGATTGTTTTATATGTTGAGGTTGAAATATTTGGCTTAAGGTCATAGCCAAGACCTTTCACATAGCCAGAACATGTACCAAGTACTATATCATAAATGTCTTATACACGGAGCTCATTCCCCCCAGACATAGAATTCTCTAATAGCTCTTGCATCTTATTCTAAAATTAAAAAAAGAAAACCAATAGTCAATCCAAATATTACTACTTACTACATTAATAAATGAACTAAAATATTCATAATTGTTTTCTGCTTCTTCTGACACTCATCTTTACCTTCCTTATAGTGAGTGACTTTATATAGCATGATCCTATTGCACTCGTGTCTATGTAGTTCCTTCTCAATCTAGTTTTTTAAATAAAAGGAATAATAAATAATGTAGTGTTTATTGATATAACTTGCAAATAAAGATCTTATGTATTCATTTCAGACAACTACAAATGACATTGACCCTTGATTATGAGGTGTTTTCATTTTTGCTTTACTGACCTTTGCCTTCTCACAGTTTTCCTAATAAAGAAAAAAAAGGTAACATTGTTGTTAAATCATCAAATAAGATTAATGGAAGCAAACGTGAAGGCAAAGAAAACAAACCTGAACTTTTGGGTCAGCCCAATAATCACACATACTATTCTAATTTTCTTCAGAAATTCATTTGAGAACATGTCCTCGTGCCTCCACATCAGAAGTAAAAGATTTATAATACTTATGTAACTTGAAATGATGATCCCTGATCTTTTGTTTCAATAATAAAGTAACACAGTTTGAAACATCTGAGTCCTCAATATCCACAATATTCAATTTTAACTGTTAACAATAAGTAAAAGTGTAATATTCTTAAAATCATTGAAACAGTATTGCACCTAGTTAAATACTTTAAAGAGTTACTGTAACTTTATCCAAAGCATTTTTAAGCAAGTTGTCTTCCTTCAAGTCCTTAACATGTTTCAGACAAGGTAATTCTATTCTCATAATAATCTCCAACTCACTTGACAATTTTACAGATTGGACCTTGTTTACTGTAGAACCTTGCTTATTATCAATCTATATTGATAACTTACAATTCATTCTAATGTTGATTCGTTGCAATTCACGACCTCTATTTTTACCTCTACATCTTTTTCCAATACTGGCATTAGAAGCTAACAACAAATTAATAATGTTAAGGAAATATTAAAATATATAAATATATATTTGGGAATAAATCTAGTTGCAGGTGTTAAAGATTAATAAACCTGTACTAGTTGCTTCATTATTATTTAAGCCAAAATGAAGTTGTGTATGACATTCGTGAAGATCTTTAATTTCCTTCCAAAAGATAGCACAATCATACTGATAGATGTATATTTGAATACATTTATACACTTATCTTTGTTGCATATTGCTTGATATTTTGTAATTTTATTGTATTTGTGGTACTTAATTGACTTCAAGTACATTTATAGGTTGTAATTGCCTTTATGGATCAAAAAGAAAGGAATTTGAGTGAAAACATGGAATTAAATGAAGATTTAAAGCAATTAGGAGATATAGGGTTGTGCATATATCTGTGTAAGTCTCTTAAAATATGTAAAGTCACAATTCTAAGTGTTTTTGGTGCTACATGGTTTGATACACGACTATGTATCTCCTAAATCCTAAAATTTACTATAAAAGGACATAAATAGATGCAAATTGAAGAAACAAACATTCAAAGCCTATTCTAGATGTGGAGAACATTCAAAAGGGGTGATATTGATCCAGAGAAATGGAAAATGCAAAGAAATCATCAACAAATCCAATAGATTAAAACATGAAACCTCAAACTTTTAAGAACATTCGATAGAAACAAAAAGAGATTTAGAATTATGAACTCTTTATTTTCTATTTGTTTTTCTTCCAGTTTATCTTTGATTTTGTTTTCTATCATATGTAACTAGTCACTTTTTAGTGTCTAGGTGTGATGACCTAGTTTATGCTACAATATGTTTTGATTCTTTTATTTAATTCAATTGTTTCGATTGATCTATTGTGATTCAATTATGTGTTTTATATATGTTTTAATAGATTCGGAATATTATTTCATAATCGAATTTCATAGTGTAAAGATTGAGAAATCCTATGTATGAATAGATTTACCATAATTGAAAGGAGTTGATTGCAAACCTAGAGATAGGTCGACATAAATTCTCTATATTAGGATCAAACCTAATAGCAAAATTCATAAATCAGTAAAGCAATCCTATAACCTTTAATATAAAGAATTTCATATAATAAACATAGGATTAGTTGTTAGTAGTTTCGAGAGAGTTATTAACATAAGATAGGAATTTTCATGGTCTAATATCCAATAAATCAATTGCATAATAAAAGGTTAATTATCTAAGGTTTTAACGGGATTCATCACCTAGGCACTAATTCTTGATATTGATTTTTTTCTAAATGATTTCCTTTGTTCCTTTTTCATTATTGTTTCCTACTATATTTTATTTGTTTAAGTATTATTTTTAATTAGAAACCAACACTCAATTCATAGACTAGATAATAGGATAATAATAATTAATAGTAATCATTATCTTCATAGGATTCGAACCATACTTGTTTATGCTAGTTATAGCTATGTCGTGCAGTTACGGTTAATTCAAAATTGACGAACTAATCTAAGTCAATCAAGCTTTTGGCATCATTGCCTATGACATTAATTCTAGGAACACTTGGATGTTATTAATTTAGCCATTATTTTTTATATTTATTTTATTTTATCTTATTGTATTCTTGGTTTATTCATTTAATTATTTTTTGAATTTATCCACTTTAACAATGTGTTTGTGGTTTATTTTAGGGATTAAGGTTTAATGTCATCACCATAACTTACAATTAAAGGATGGAGCAGATAGTACCCTTACGAAAGCTACGAAGTATCTTCGCAATATGTAACATCATTATGATGGAAAGAGTAGTTTCCTCATATATTTTTGGAAGCTCAATTGATGTCTATATCATGATGCGACATTTGTGGTAGTAATAATTACAATCATGAATGTCAAACACTAACTTATATGTGGGAGCAACTAAGTATATACAACTATCCTCAAGGTGCATCATATGAGAATATGTATAATTTAGTCTGGAGTAAACCTTACGTAAATGGATGGAATGACTATGCTTTAACTGAATATGTTCAATAAGAGCAACAATATGAAAGTATTACAGATAAACTAATAACATCTCTTGCCAAGTGTGTAACTAGTCGATGTGAATTTGAGACGAGATTTTCTTACCTAGATATGATGAGAATAATACCTCATACTATCTGAGCTCCCTAACATCTCAGAGTGAAGAAAAGATAAAGGTTGATTTCATGAATGAGGATACATTTAATGAAGGTTAGGAGGTAACTGTTGCTTTGAATTATATGATGGCTAATTTTCTTTAAGAATCAAACATGAGGCATCAAGAAATAAAGACTCATATACAAAATATGGTGAATTGGACTGACCAGTTGGCAAAGATATTATCTCCAGATATGCAAAGGAGTTTGCCTAGGTTTACCAAAACAGATCTTTAAGTATATGGAATGTCAATCACCCTTAGGAGTGGAAACGAACTTCTAGAAGAAGAAGAAGCCTATATCCAAGAAGAGGAAGTAGAGAAGTGGCAGGAGGTAATTGAAGAAGATGAGCCAGAAACCTTTTTCCAGAAAGAAGAAAAAGAAGAATGGACAAAGGTTACTGAAAAAGACCTGGCAGAGGACTAAAAAAGGAAACTAATAATGAGGCATTGGTAGTCACCGTAAGTATGAAGGGTTCCCACTTGCTCCAATAAAAAATACTTTAGCCACTCAATGATTCAGGGAGTTTTGTTATCCTTAATTTTATTAACAGCTTGTGTTTGATAAGGGCATTATTGCAGTTAGTTGCTTTTACTAACTTAATACATTATGTCCTTATGATTATCATACAACATATGGCTTACCTACAGGATATTAAATTATCTTGTGGAGAAACAGGTGGAATTAAGCCACTCATTGCAAACCCAGGATGATGATATTATGCAGGATATGTTGAGCTTATAATGTTAAACAGGCGCTATTAGGAGGCAACCTAAGAATTAGGATAGATTTTATTTTGTTATTTTATTTTCGTATGTCTTAGTTATTTTCGTTATTGTTATTGTTATTTTTATTTTATTTTATTCCTTTTTCGTTTATGTTTTGCAAAGATGTAGTCTAATATTGGATGGATTAGAATCAAAAAAATCACCTCACTCAGGAAAGCACCGCTTAACCTTCCCACTTATTCTATATGCTTACACGTTGTACATTGAGGAAAATGTACAACTTTAAGTGTAGGGAAGGGGTTAATGATTTTAATGATGTTCTTAAGCTTATTATAATCTTGGTTATTAAATTTTATAAACTAATATCTTGTCTTAATTGAAATTTGTGCATCAATATTGTATTTCATCATTGAATATTGATTTGAATTAGTATGTAAAAAGATGACAGTTAGAATAAAATTGCTTTTATAAATCATAATTTTTAATAATCATTGAGATAATCAAGTTGAATGAAATTTCATACTACTTACACATATAAACCTCTCTTTTTTGTGAGCTTTTAAGTCTAAGAACAAAATTTGTGAAACTTTTAAAACTCTTTCATTTCTTTTATATGTGTTATAATGCATAATTGAATTATTATAGAACTTGCTCTTGTTATACATATTGAGACCACATTTGCTAAATTAGAAGCATTAAAATGATGAAGGAACTTAGATTCAACAACTTGTTTAAGCCTATTTCTTTTATTATTACCTTACTTATAATTTATCTTTAGGAATAAACAATTTTGAGCCTTAGCCTTTTTCATTGTTTAAACCCTTATATTAACCTTTATCTTATTTTTCTTTGAAGCCTTTTTATTGTTTTGAACCCTGAAGGTTATTTACATTACTTGAATTTTTTAAACTTGAAATTTTGGATAGGCCCAATGTTTTCTTTAATTATGGTACAAGATGAAAGCTTGTTGTTTATATTGTGATTGAAAAAAAGAGTATAAAATAAGAAAAAAAGTAAAGTGTATAATACCAATAGATTTATAATGTAATGCCTCAACATATATCCTGGAAGTATTATAACATATATAAGGTGTAATAAGAAGTGAACATAATGAATGAATTAAGTGCATCTAGGTATAGGAAGATACATAATGGTACTTAATGTAAAAGACATGGGTAAATGGGTAATTTGTTTATTTCGGCATGGATATCATATTTAGATGTGAAATACATATGGGAATTTTTTGATAGGTTTGGTTAGATTATGAGCGAGATGTGAGGAGAATTGATAAAAGAAGTATTCCATAATCAAATGGAATGTTTTTGGTTAAATTGGATGTATTTTTTTGTTGCTTTTGCATGATAAGACTGAAGTTGGTTGATTTGGGATGCATATCTCACTGAATAGATAGGTTCCACTGAACAAACTTCTGTAATTTGGCCATATCTTGGCCTTTAGGCCTCCAAATTGGATAAATCCAATTTGAGATTAAACTAGAGACATAAATATAAAACTTTCATGAAGAAACAGAAATATGATTCTACCTCTAAGAGTTTTGAATTCTGGTTTGAAGTTGAGTTCTAAATGTTATCCTTTTTTGAGCAGTCTATAGTTTTTAGGGTATAACTCTCGATATAATGAACCAAATTGCATGAAATTTATGGCATTAGAAAATTAAGACATAGGGGAATGAAATTAATTGATAAGATCGTAGGCCAATATGGGAATTAAAGGAAGAAAAAGGATCAATGTGTTGGAACTCCAACCGTGACCAAATCACGGGCGCAACGGAAAAATAAAATTTTACGGATTCTAAGCGGATCCCGATAATTGATTAACATGAATAAACCATGTATACGAATTAATGGGAGACCCAATAGGAACTTGTCCTAGAGAAACTTCAATAAGATGGAACTATGCCTAGGAATGACTAGAATCAAACACACATGGAAGCACGAGAAACAAAATTGAAAAGATAGAAATAAAACACAAAGAGAAAAGGAGTTAGAAGAATGTTGATCAATGGAAAGAACCCTAAGAGAACTTGTCTCTTAGAACCCTAGCAAGAATGTTGGTCATTGGAAAGAACCCTAAGAGAACTTGTCTTTTAGAACTCTAACCTTAGGATGCCACAAAGGAAGACCACTCCTTCGATAGGTCAAGTATTCTCAAAGAATACAAAGAAAGCAAAAATGCTCTTAATAATACTCAATATTATTTCTCAATAAAAAATTCCATTTCAAAGTACATAAAAGGTGCCTATTTATAGGAAAACTGCCTAACTTAATTTCCTAAAGAAGAAACTAAATAAAAGGAAACAAATCAAACCCCAAAAAGGAAACAAGATAAACTTAGAAAGGTGTTAACTAGATGGCCTTATTTCAAGGAAAACAAAAAGGAAACTAATTAAAACATGATCTGAACATATTAGACCTTATAGGTCACATCTTTCTCCTTATTTTTAAGTAGCACGTGATTGTCACATGGTATTTTAAGTGAGTTCTCCCAATTAGACTTCATGTGGGCCTTTGGACACTTCATGTTGGGCTTCAAGGAGTAAGATAATGCCTCTTGGACCTTTATGAGATGAAATATGACTCAACAACATAGGCTTTATCTATTGAAGGTCTTGGATTAAACAATTCGATGCTTGCTTCATTACTTTGTCCCTAGCTCTTGTCATTGGGCCTCTAACATCTTGTAATGGATCTTAAGGAACATTAGACTTGAATGTTGGGCCTTTGATATAGGAATTTCGTTCATCCCCTTTCCTTGCACATTCAGACTTCAAATCTGATCCAATTTCAGCTCCTAAACCTCCTTTGCTCATGTCCATGCAAGTTATATCCTAGGCTTCCTTGAGTTGGATCACACTATGTATGCTTCTCTTCTTGTTTTTTACATACCCATGGTTCTCTATCACGAATTTTAAAAATTATACCGTATTTGTGTTCCTGTTGAAATCCTTTGAAAGTCTCCCAGATTTGTCAACAATGAGTTGCTTACTTGTCCAACCTTTGATGGTATCCACAGAACTTCTTCTCAACACTTTGAGAGGAAGAATGTAAGAGTATTAGCTCCTTTTTCTTGTCTTCCTATCAATATAAAAATCATTAGGGTGGTTTTGTAATTTTATTAAAATTAAATTCCTTAATTATAATTAAAATCATACTCCAATTATAAAGTTTGAGAAAATTTAGGGATCAAATATAAGATATTTAATTTTTTTAACCTTTTAATTTATCTTTAATTCTGCAATTAAACAATTTATAATCATATGTCAAATTGACGTCTAGCAACATATCATAACCACCCAAATATCAAGAATGTCAGAGTGGTTTGACTTAACCTGTCCATGCATGATTATAATGTATAATTTAATCTTTTCGTCATCCAATGTTCCAATTGGACACAGTATGGATACAATGTCTACTTTTTTATCCAATCATGTTCGTTCTTGCTAATTAGTAATTGATTTATAATTGATGTTTAAAAATGCCTTTTTAAATGTCAATTCACTCTGGCCAGAGAATTCCATAAATCACTATTAATCAAGAACAACAGAACATTCTCTTTAATTACTTTAAAGTGATGAATCCTTTATTAACTTAATCAACTATCTCCATATTGTTCATATTGCAACCAAATACTACCAACTGAATTATGTAATTAATGTATTTTGATATTACTTATGAATTATAATTACTGTGTTTTGATATTACTTATGAATTATCCTAGGATAATTCATAATAATTACCGCACAAGATAATCATTATGAGAAAATCCATAGACACATAAGTAATATTCCATTTGAGATTCTTATAGTCAGGTCAATTCAGAGACTTATTCTCTAATAATCACCCACACATTAGTTTAAATATCTTCATACTTTAATTTATGAGATCAGTTACTTTCTTTATAAGAAAGAAACATAATGTTTGCTAGTTTTACCATTTCAACAATATCCTGTCTTGATGAAACTACAACTAGGAACATTTAGGAATAATAAGTAAATGCAAATTGAATCTCACAATTATAATCTCATCATAATTTCAATTACACATTAATTATTCTAGGGATTTTATCTTTAGTATTAAAACATCAAATGTAATTAATACATAAAGATAAAGAATGCCTTTATTAATTATGTTGTCACTAAACTACAACCAATCGATTGATTATAAGACATAAACCATCAGTTGCTTCTATCAGAACTCGAAGAAAAAGTTTTACACTTAATTGTGTTGGATGTTGTGTGTAATTCATAGTTGTGGATATGATCGATAGGGTCTTGCATCCCATTGTAGGTAGCCAATGTCGACATTTTCAATATGTTTAGTAGCTGTTCCAATAGAATATCAGGTATTAATGGACTATCAGCTCTGAGATTTCTCCTAGGTATGATACATTGGGTGAGTCGAGAGTGATGTCGAAAGGGTGCCCTCATATAGTGGCTGAGAAGTGTGCACATGTTGCCTTTCTTGCATTAGTAAATTGACTTGCTGTTGCAACAATTCAGTGAAGGAGGTTTAGTTTGACATGTTAGTGGTTCTAATGGGATCAATAACTGGATTGCTTCCTTCAGTAGCAGGCATGGTATTTCCTCCAATCGTAGATTGGTTGCTTCCTTACGAGTTCATTTTCTTTTGCCAAAGCACTCAGGTCAGGTAAAGAATTATTCGGATGGGTGAGGTGAAGCCTTTTGCGCTTCCCACAAACAATATCAAATGATACCACTGTAAATTATATGTGCCTACAATTGTTACATCCAAAATTTGAAGGTACGTACTCCCTCTTTTTTGCACTGATCTACAAGAAATAGTCAGAATGTCAGAGTTCCCTCAATGTGTTTATTTCGACATTCATATCAACAGAGAATAGAGGATAATGTGATTATAAGTATCAATATGGTAAAGAGTGCTTAGCTTTCTTATGATACTCATCCCTTATATATAAAAGGTATAGTGCTTTTCCGATGTAATTGAATTAAAAGATTACATATAGGACAATATTCCCAATTGTCATTATCGCTATCCTTCAACGAAGATAGTGAACATCCACCACTATCTTTATTAATGTTTGAACATCCACCAGTAGCTTTATTAATGTTAGAGGGGTCATCTACATCCAAAATATCAAATTATCCCGGTAGGCTCGTAGGTGACTTTGACTCACATATTTGGACTCAACAGAAGTGCCGGTCTTTGAGCTTTTGACTTCTTGTCAGCAAGGTCACCACTCTCCACGTATGTGTAATGAGTATCCCACTAGATCCTAAAAGCAAATTACTAGGTCTACAAATATCCATTTAATTACTATTAACATTTTCACTTAGTTATGATTAAAAGTCGTTTTGTTAGTATAATAAGAATATATGAAACAAAAGTAACAAGAAGAGCAGAAATGTGACATGAACAACAACTTCACAGTGTTACCACATATGTTGCTTCAAAGATGTTAAATATAGCATATGTATACCTTTTCCTTTGACATGCATCGACGGATCACCAAGAATGAAGTTTGATCGAGCAGACATTTAATTATGTCCCTTTGGGGATGATTTAATTTATGTGAGTATTGGTTTATGCCCAACAATAAATTCATTGGTTATATATTTATGGCGTAGTTAAATAATGACATCATTTATCTTATATGTATATATTTAATTAACTATTGCATAAGATAAAGTTCATAAAATAAATATACTTTATAAATAAAATTACAGTGAGATTATAGTTATGAGATCCATATTGCATTCATTTATTATTCTTAAATTGTTCCTAGTTATTATTTCATTAAGACTAGGTAATAATAAAGTAGAAAAACTAGTGCACGATATATATATTTTATTAAGAAAGAAATGATGATCTTATAGACTAAATTATAAATATACTTAAATAAATATATAAGTATTTATTAGAGAATAAGTTGACTAAACTTGACCAATTTGAGAAATTTGTGTATAGCAGTATTTATATACCTAGGAAATGCTTATTATGATAATTATAAAAGGGCTATTTGGTTTTACTTCTATTTTTTTGTTGTGATTTTTACTTTTCATTTTTTTGTTTTTAGTTTGTGTTCTTTTATCAGTGATAAAAATATAATTATATTGACATTAACAACTAAACATGTTTTTTAATTTCTGTTCTTCTATCAGTAACAAAATATAATTATATTGATATTAATAACCAAAAAGTCTTTTTAAATAAAAACAAAATTTTGTTTGATTGTTAATGTCAATATAGTTATATTTTTATTACTGATAATAATTACATATTTTTCAAAATTTTATTTGAAAAAATATATTTTGAAGATATTTTAAATTTGATTATATTTATTAATAATTAAAAAATTATGTCTATTTAATTTTATTATAAAATTAAATAAAATTAAAATAATTTATTTAATTAATTTAATATTAATTTAAATTAAGTTATTCATAAAATTTTAATAATTAATATATTAAATGATTAAATAATATATTTTTAGTTAATAATAAATCAGATTATAAAAAAAGAGAAACAGAAAACAAAAAGAATCACTTTTTGTAGTTTTCATAAAAAATTTCAATTTACTAAATTTGGAAACAAAAATAGATGAAAACAGACAGGAGTGATTATTTTACTTGAAATCTAAGTAACTCATATATGGATTGTTATATGTTAATACTATTTATAACCTATCCTAGCTAATGGTAACTTGTTTGGTAATCACTGGATATAATATGAAATATACAGAGGTAGTTGAAAAATTAATATATAATTCATCACTTTAAAATAGTTAGGAAGAATGTTCTAATATTCTCGATTAGTATTAATTTAATAAATCATTTGCCCATATAAAATGAAAAATGAAATTTTTTTAAATAATATTAAAATAATAAGTTACTATAAAATGAAAATTTGAAAATATTATTAAAATAATAAGTTACTAATAATAGAGAAATAATATGCTTCCGTTCAAATAGCATATAAATTAATTTCATACCCGTCTGTTTAAAATATTATATGAAAAAAAGTTAAGTTAAAGAAAAAGATCATG
Source organism: Erythroxylum baracoense (assembly GCA_025629805.1). NCBI lineage: Eukaryota > Viridiplantae > Streptophyta > Magnoliopsida > Malpighiales > Erythroxylaceae > Erythroxylum > Erythroxylum baracoense. The sequence continues at coordinate 12,756,195 of JAOTAY010000191.1, forward strand.
TAAAAAAAATTAGTCAAAAGTAAATTCTTAATATTTGAATAGTTAGGATATGTTGCTATAAATTAATTTGATTTATAAATATATATTATTTAATTAGATAATTAAAAATAAATTAAATCTAACATCAAATACAATTTGAACAGAAAAAAGATTGCGTTACAATTTTCCAAGATTTTAAAAGGCAGTTGCTGTAGGTTCTCTCCTTAAAAATACATTTAATTAGTTGGTGGCATTACATTCACCAAAGCTTTGAGTACCACCAATAATTTCGCTGCTTTATTGAGTGCCAGAACGAGATATTTATAGTGGGAATGTTAACGTTATAAACTTCAATAATAGAAGTCAAATCTCAAACGAAATTGCTCATTAGTTAGCTACTGTGTAGGTCTGTCCACTGAGGGACTAAGATCATTGAGAATAATAAAGAAAGGAGGGCATCATTTAGTGTTGACGGGTTGCGACTTCTGAGGTTTAAGCATTAGTCGTACACTACTTGAAAAGAAGAGGGGCCTCCAGCGATGTTATTGAATTTTGCCTAATTAATCAGGATCGTCACACAGCATGCTTGTCGCTTAAAGGGTGATGAGTTATTGAGTTATGATTTATGAATTCACTATCTCATTTTTCTCTTCCTCTTGTTTCCCATGTGCATAGGTAGTTCGCTTCCCCCCTTTATGGCTCTCTTCTCTAATATACGATACATTTTTACTCTGGGATTTCCATTTTTTCATTTCTTAAAGAATTATTGATCCCTCAAATTCTAAACACTGATCTTAATCAACCCTTTTCGGTTCTTTGTCTGTATTTAAGAAGGCTTACGTGTACTAGAAACAGCAAAAGCAGATGCTAAAGGTAATTGGCTTCCAAAAGTGGGTGCTCTATTCCTGTACTGATCGACAAAGACACCAATTTGATTATCTAAAGGGAGTGAAACAACAGGAGGGACCAAAAAAAGATACCAATATAGTATTTGATCTGACGAAATACCCCACCAAAGAAATCACTAAAGCCCTAAATAATTTAGGGTTGAAAAAGACTTGAAGCACCATATTTGCACCCTCCCCACATTATAATCGTGGAAGCATCTTACCACTTTGTGTCTTTCTTTCCTGCCATACTTGGTACGCATATGCCCCGCGATGTGTCTATTGCCCCCACCAGGACATCACTTTATAAATTGGTTACAACCACTAAAGTTGCAACTATTCCTAATCAAAGGTCCCATTTTCTTTTCTTTTGGTGGTGGGTATGTGTATTTACTAGTAGGAGATGCGTGTGAATGTGGCCGCGTCAAAACAAAGGGAAGTCATATCCTTTAACTGTGGAAAAAGATTTTCTTTTTCGCGTAAAGAGCAATGTTACGAATACCGTATCGGATTCGGTACCGGATTGAGTTCTGAAACGGTACTGTACCGGTACCGGTCAATACCGGGTACCGTTTTGGGCAATTTTTTATATTTATAAAATAGTCCCTGAAATTTTTAAAATTTGCAAAATAGTCCACTGATATATTGTATAGTTATATATTGTACAGTTTCCTGTTTACAAGTTTACATCAACCCTATTTTCAAAAATCATAATAACAAATAATAATCACAATTAGT
>JAOTAY010000191.1:12762802-12772956 GCA_025629805.1 Erythroxylum baracoense
AGCAGTGGTGAGTTTAGATCGATCCTATAGGGAGGGGTGGGGGTGGGAGGTTGGGGTTGGATTTAATAACAAAATAAAATAAAATAAATCCAATGAAAACAAATCAAAGATAACATGCAAAAAATGATAAAATTAGGGAATTAGATAGGGATCTCATTTTTTGGTTAAATCTCGACCTACACCCTAATTAAGAATAATTCATTGATTTGTTGTTTTTTTATCTCTCTTAGCAATTATCAGTTGTAGATTAACAACAAGCTTTGTTAATCTCGATTTTTCCTTAGATCCTACTTAATTAAGAAGTGCTCGTTAATTAACCATAGCTATTAGGAAACCTAAAATAAGCTCTCTAAGTTTATCTGGACAACTTCCTTACGAATTAGAAAAATAGAACAATTTAGGTTATAATCACGAAAGCTTAGATTATTTAACCTATGTTATGTTATCTTTAATGATTCGAAACCATTAGTCGCCACACATGAATCAACAATATAACGATTACATATTGCATTTGATCCTAGCAATGAGTTTTTATGAAAAACTATTCAATAAAGCATTAAAATTATCATCATTCAAATACCTAATCAATCCACACAAGATAACATAATCAATTTCTAATAAGAGAGAGAAATAACAAAATAATAAAAAATACACTTATCCCGGGTTGTCGGCTTAGATGTTACGTCTAAATTGGCGTCGAGACGTGTAACCTTCCATGGATCTCCTAAGAAAATGCTTCAGTCTTATGAAAATTACCCTAGCTGAAGACCCTTTTCTTTCTCTTTTCACTGCCGCAAGCTTCTTTCTCTCCACTATTCACTGAATTAACAAATAAACATTTGATGGATCACCCTTATTGTTCATGCCTCTCCTTCCACAAGCTCTCTCTTGCAGCCCCTCTTTACTGTAGCTCGATGTGACAATTCAAGTTCTTGGTCAACGCATACTATTTGTCTATTTCAAAACCCTCCAACCTACAGCTTATGGAAACTTTTACATTTCTGCAGTTAATGCAGACGTTTTGCATTTTCATAGGACGTCCGCGTGAAATACAGACGTGGTCTGCGTGAAATGTAGGAAGTCCATTTGAAATGCGGACAGTGTCTGTGTTTCCTACTCCACTGCGTCATTGTTTCCGCTTCTCTTTATGCTATTGCGTTTTCTTCATATTATGCACGCGTTTTTTTCCATTTATTTCCAGCACATGCACGTTCCACGTTCTTTGCATTTTGTGTTTTCATTTTTCTTCTCGTTTTCTTTTCTTTTCCAAATGTAATCCTTTCAAATCACTTTAATTTCTCTACTTCCAAATTGTATCCAAGATCATATATGAATTAAAGTGACTATCCTAAGAATTTTTGTGTCATTAATCACTAAGTTTAAATGATTATGTCGCACCTCCTTACCATTGGGTATGCACCGGGACGCCCATAGGTCATTCCGGTATATATCCTATGATAAGGGTGAGCTACATGCGATCACTACATTCATTCCATATGGCATCATATCAATGTATCAACAATTAAACATATATCAACGGACTCTAGGTCAATTGATTTGCAATTTGGTCTCCTATAGCGGACGACCTATAATAATTAATAATCGTAATTACTATTTAAGTCTCTCACTATATATAATGTCTATATGCTCTTATATACGTCCCTATGGATGGCAAACTATGCTCTGATACCGAAAACCTGTAATGCACTACTATCATAAGGCGTGTGCCTAAACATCCTATGGACATTCGAGAACATACCCTATGAAAGTGACATGTTAGAGCAATCATATTCAGTTAATATGGCATCATACATATAACACAAATATTCAAATCTCAACTCCTCATTTCCATTTATAAAACATAGTTACACTATAGCATTTCACTACATAATCTATATATATATAGTATCAAAAACATATGAGAGTTTACTACTCTTTACAACATGTTCTATATGGAATGAGAAACTATACAAAAATATTCTATCTAATTCTTCAGCATCAGCTGACCAGACCATTGAGCCATTCGTGACTTCCAAAATGGACAAAACTAGACTTCTACTAGTTTGCCTTAGGAGCTAAGTCTTCCTCATACCTGAAAAGTTAACGTTGCAATTTTGATGAGTTTTGCAAACTCTATGAGTGAACCATCTTCGATGTGCTCACTCATATCAAAACACATACATCATATATCAAAACCAAATTCACAATATACCTTATCTCAAATATACATTATGAACATCATACATTTCATATACTAATTTCCTAATAATCTGATCATTTTCTCAATCATTCATAATATCACAATTCTTTAAATTCATGTAATCTTTCATGTGATACATTTATATGTATAAATGTAAATGCATATGTGACTCTACTTTCGTTTTTACTTTTTTGTAACTGAGCGCCTATTAACTATCCCGTATTCGTTGTGGATACCAGGCTAATTTCAGATATTGTCCTGTATCCATTATGGATACTGGGCTCATTTTAGATATATTCCTATATCTATTATGGATATCAGGCTTATTAATAACTGAGCCTGAGGAGCTTTATGTGCATTTCTAAGCTTTAAGCTCTTTTGTCATTGGTCATTTAGGTCACAACTCCTTTATCTAATCATGCATATCAATGCTATAAAATGCATCACTTCTCATTATATGAAATCAATCACTTTCATTCATTACACATAGTCATTTTCATATATTCATTAGATCTAGGTCTGGCATTCAACATTTTGTTGAGTACATATATTTCTTTCAAATTCATATTCAATTATAAACACTTTCAATACAATATCAATTATCAAACTTCTAAGACTATCAATGTACAGAATTATCACATTCACATCAATAACATTTTAATAATTGGAATTTAAACAGAAACAGATCATTCCTAGTGAGAAACATCTAGTTCACTCACAGTAAGCTCCAAATTAGCTATTGCCTCGACAATTCGGCAATGATTGGATGCTAACATTTTACTTGTACTTTTATAGTCATGTAATAGCCACATTTATACACAATACTAAGTTGCTCAATCATATTAATAACCAATCATTCACATATATATATGTGTCATGTATAATGCATGCTCAATTGACTATTCCCGGATATGTATCCTTAATCACAAGTCATGATCATTCAAACATTATAACTTGTATATGTCTAGCTTACACTTAGGTTTACACCTCAAACAAACTTAATTATTCTAAGATCATCAATCATACATTCACTAATCCTTTTATAGCATTATATAATCACACCATATCCTAATTTTCTATCATTCATTCCTAGTACATCTTGCTCATACTCTTTGGATCGCAATTGCATTCCTAAGAACACTTTCATTATTATCATACTGATAAATTTTCAGATTTTAAACACATTGATATCAACAATCCATTCTTAAGTTATAACCTTAATTAATAACCTAACATAACAAACACTTTAATCAACTAATCAAACATCAAACTAGGTTCATTTCAAGCCTTAATTAAGTCTAAATACACTATAGGAAAGTAACTTATCATTAGTTGGTTCAATATTCACTCAAAGGATAACATTTCACTTTTAATGCCTTTCCCACGATCGTGGGATAGGTGATCCGTGAATTTCCTATCACTCTTTTCCTTCAAACTTATTTAGATTTTAACTCTTTCTTACCAGGTCAAAACATCTTATGCATAGTTCATCATTTATACCTCATTTCCTCATCATTTTCACCCTAATTCCATCTTAATATCATCCATAAAACAATCCATAAACTATGGCTTATCATCTATATAAAAACAGAACATCAATATATTCATTTCTTTATCAATGTTTCAGCACACATCATACACCGTTAGCACCATAAATCTATCCTTAAACTATCATCATATACGTTTCTATAAATCAAGCCATGAAAGACAATGTTTTACTTACTTATTTAACTCCAAAGCTTCTTCAAATCCACAAGAAAACCTTGCTCTTACAAACTTACATGATCATCAAACTTCTAAGGTAAAATAGGCTAGGTTTTTAGTAACAAGATGAAGATAACTAAAATCTTAGAGTGGCTAGTGTAGGCTTTTAGCAAAAACTCAATGTGGTGAGGGTTGGCGAGTGTGTAGTGAATAGAGAGAAGAAAGAAGAAGAAGAGTGCATGTGGTAAAAATGAAAGACAAATGAAAGATGGTCTTTCAATGTATATATCGTTGATTAATTACGTGGTATAAAAGCATGGTGAGTGTCATGACACTTGTTATAATGCTTACCACATAAAGAACTACACTACTATAATTAATTCGGCTGCTATATAAATGAATTGAAGGATAAATGTAAGCTTTGCAACAAGCGAGCAAGTATCAGAATACATTTGACTAGAAAAATGTTTGCATTTAATGGATTTGTTTCCAACAGGTTAGATTACCAAATTTATGATTAGCCTTTAAAGCATTCATCTCCTCTATCATAACATTATGCTAGCTAGGATGAGATAAAGCTTCACAAACAGTTTTCAAGAGAGAGGAGAAATGACCATAAAACACAAATAAGGAAATAAAAAAGGTGTATTGGCATTTACATTTATGGAGGGCAATGGCAAGAGGTTCCCCTATTAGTTCCAACGGTGAGAACAAGGGTTTACTAGAAATGGAGACCCAAAAAATGCAATGTTTTACTCCTTAGACAGAACTAAGTCATAATTAGAGTTTCTACTTACTTGGGTAAAACACAGACTAAAACTCAGATAGCTAAACTTAGTTATGATATCATGTTAAAGATTATATTTATTTAATATATATTATACAAAGGTAAGGGTATATATACACAGTTCAAACATTAATTTAGAGAATATATTTCCTAAAGTCAATTCAATATAATCCTTGTAATGAAGAGTAGAATCAATAGAGATAAACGTTTAATCTATAATAACTTCCAAGATTGCTTCTATGATAATATTCCTAACTTGAGGTTAGGCCTCTTGGAAGAATGCACCACTTAAACCATTTGACCTTGATGCTTTATTAAGGATTAAATATAAAATAATTTGCTTTATATCTTTAAAAAACATTGGGGTTATCATTGCTCTAATCACTTCTTCTCCATACTAGTTACTAATGAATGAAGTAAGTGTCAACAAAGTAGATATACTTATGTCATGAGTTTGAGGGATTTTAAGAGGAACTTAGAGGTATCCTCGTTGAGTTCTTGCTAAGAAGATATTGGAATACCTTCCTCATTCACTAAGAACTATAACATATTATGGTTTTTCCTTATTATGATAGTTTTATGAAAATAACTGGTGTTCCTATCCCCCTCAAGAATCTATTTCATTTCCCTTTGGTTGAGAAAGGAATATTGGTTATTTTCAGCAAGAACAAATGTAACTAGTACATTCCTCTCCTTATTTATCCACCTTTCCTCCCTCGGGTGTTTATACATATGCACTTAAATGGCCTTTAATTTTTCTTTAGCTTCCTCAACCTTACAAAAAGTATTGGAGTTTCTGCTCCCTTTAAGCTTATTGATATCCTCATTGGTTATAGTGATTTTTCTTATGCATTTGGAGTTTATATAATGTGATGTGCTAGATCCCTCTTAATAACTTGTCAAAAATTAACATCATCTGCCAAATAATTATTGAATTTAAAGGGAAAACATCTTTGTAATGATAAATAACTTTTAAACTAAGATGATGGTGTGATATGATATTGTTGGACATAGAAATTGATAGAAGCTAATTTGACTATAATTATACTCCCATATTTGATGTATTTTACCTGATATTTTATAGTTTTCTTGTATATTTGGTACTTAATTCACTCTAAGTGCATTCATAGGTGATAATTGCCCTTATAGACCAAAAAGAGAGGAAATAAGATAAAATTGTGGAATAAAACAAATATTTGAAGCAACTAGGAGATATACAACCATGTATGTGGTCATGTAAGTCTCATAAAATGTATAAAGTCAGAAATGAAGCATTACTATGAGGACACCTAGCCAACCACTCACTATTAACTATACCTCTATCTAATTTATTCAAAATATGCCAACAAAAAGTTTGTTTATTGCTCCACGCTTGTTTAAGCTTATTTATTCCACTCTGTTCAACACATTAATTTATGTCATTGGCGAAATTCCTTACGTTAGAATTCCAAAACTATTTTAATTTAGAGCCATATACGTTTGTAACTATAAGGGTCATTCCCTCTTATAGAATTGATAACTTTAACCTCCACTCCTACTGTGGCAATAGTAAGTACTATATGACCATAATGATAAGAACCATGATTAGAAATAAAATCCAAAAATTCACTACAAGCTTTAACTTATTGAGCTTTTCTCTTCTCAATTTGATTTCTAATAAACCAATGATTTATTTTTCAAAATAAATACCCTACGTGGTTCTTATCTGGAGGGTTGTTAATACCATTTACATTCCAAAATATTATTGAAATTTATAGACTTAACTCTTGTTCCTTCTTCCTGATTTCTTTTCATTTTCAGGTTTAAATACCTTATTGGAGTCTAAATTAGTCCCTAAATTACGTTAAATGGTATTACCCATCATTATAGGGGTCTAATTCGTATATGTTTCTTGGATTTTTATACTTGCCCATTATTTGGAAGTATTTCTAAAATGTAGTTCTTCCCCCTATTATTAACGATGAAACCAGGCTCCTCTATAAGCTTGGATGGAGCTTCTTGTTGTGGACTTCATATATCAGTTTTAATTGTAACCGTCTCTTCCCATTATTTTCTTTAGGTTTTTAACATAGGTTTCTATTGGTAAGTGATCTTTATGGAGTCCGAAAAGAGAGTGTCCCCTTAACCCAGCCTAACCAACGATATAGTGTTTAACAATTCCTTGTTAATTTCTACGTTAACACTCACAGTTATAAATTTGATTCTTTTCTTTAGTGTCATCATTTCATCCATAAAAATTAGTCACCTTAAAAACTAGATAGCATACTTATTCCCTTAATAGAACAATACTCTAATTGGATACCATTAAGATTAATCCATGAAGGGACATTTTCATGCTTGATATTTTCAAAACATATACCTAGCTTTCATAGTTATAAAAACAAACAATTGCTTCAAACATGTCCTGGTCCTACTTAAAGAATATCTTTGGCTCCCAACTAAGTTGCATCTTGAATAGTACTAGATTATCTTAATATAGGAACACCTCAATTAAGCCCTTTAATTTCCATCAACTATTCATTTAGTTATACACTATTGGGAAGGTTAGATGCTTTCTAAAAAGAAGTCTACTAGAGTTGATGCCTAAGAGCTGTCTCCATCTTTTAGAGTGTCAAAATCTAGTGGTATAATGAGCCTACCATCTGCGTTTGAACGGGGAGGTATTGGAGAGGAATATTAGTTTTTTCACCTACCACTTTCCTTCAACTTAGACGAGGGTTAGTGATATTGCCTCATTGGGTATTTAAGAGTGGATAAGGAGTTATGTTATACTCGTTTAGAACTTCCTTAACTGGTAAGGGTGGAAAGGAACACAAGTTATGGAGGGGGAGGCTCACTGTTTTAGACATTTCACTAAAAAAAGGATGTTTCAGAATGTTAAGTATGATAGGTTAAAATGTTGTTACTACAAACGGAAAAAATATTTAAGCAAGAGGAACTAAATGAACCAAATTCCCCTAAAGGGAAAATACTAGTGCACTCTAAAGAAGCACTAACACTTGATCTAACAAGCCTAGGAGGGGGACAACACACATAAAGTAGAGGGAGAATTATGGGACACCAACACTCAATTAAGAGTGAATAGGATGAAAAATTGTTTAAAGCAATAACAAAATAAGTAAGTAATGGTGAAAAAGGAGCATCTTGATGGCTTCGCGTTTTAAATTATAAATCAAGACAAACTTGCTTTAATTCATTCCTTCTTTATTAAAGAGCTAAAATAAGACTTGAAAATATATGGCAAATTAAGTACTAGATATAACAAAAAAATTTCAAAGGCAAGTAAAATGGTCCTAAGGTCATGAAAAAAATATAGTCCAATTAACACTTATCAAACTCTCCCACACTTAAGCATTTACTTATCCTCAAACAAATAAATTTCAACACTCTTAACTTGAATAAGTGGCAATCCTAGAAAAGAATTTAGCAAATTAATTGGATTAATCAAGACTCTTCATCAATCATTCAATTGCAAACTTATCAAAGTAATCACGCTAGCGAGATCTCTCTTCAGATTTTTTTCTCCAACCTCTTTTTTCAGGTTTTTACCTTTTTACCCTTGAGATTTCTCTCACTTTGAACTTTTCCTTCCTGCCTTCTCTGGTTGGCAACAATTGTAGGTTGTACAGTTGATGTTGGGACCCAGCCCTTGCGAGTCGTGTGTCTAATGTCATAAGGGTGGCGTGCCCACACCAGTCAATCATCAAAAGGAACACACTTTTCCTATTTCCGAACAGATTTTGGGAAAACTCAAATTGGAATTTCAATTGGACTTCTTCAAAATATTTGTTCCCCATTATCTTAAGTCTCTAATGACACCAAAATCATTCAATTTGGTTCAAAAATCTGAAAGTTATAGCCCAACCATTTTCGGACTGCTTTTGCACTGAATTAGTACACTATACCCAAATTCACTCTAGAAATTGAAAGTCTTAGGGACAGAATTAAAATTAGATTCCTTCAGATAATTTGTAGCTCTGTATCTCTAGCGTATTTAGAAATAATAATCATCTGATTTGGAGCTCCACAGATCAAGATATCATCAAATACTGAAGCATGTTCAGTGAAAATATCCAACTCACACTCTTCCAACCAATTCCCTCACTTTGATTCAATCAATCTTTTTCAAATTAATACCACAAGCTATAAATTTTTGTATAGAGATAGAGGAATGTGTTAGAAATCCAATTCTTCAAAATTCAAGTCATTTGAAGGTCGGATGACAAAGTTAGTGAAACATGTTCAAGCTGGGGGAAAGAATCTACCTGGCACATGTGCCCGCAATATCGCTATCGGGACTTGTTGCGATTGGGAGTTTCCTCTTCTCTCTTTTCTTCCTCCGACTTGTCTTAGTAAAAAGGGCATAACTTTCACTACAAGTATCGGAGTAAGGTCATTCAAAAACCGTTTTAAAGAAGACTTCTGTATCTACAACTTCCATGAAGATCCCAAAAACGAAATTTTCTTCTATATGGGTCAAAATTTCAAAATACTGTAGCTGTCCGAAAGTCCATCCTATGCAACATACCAAACTTCCAATAATCATATTTCTCAACTCCAATGTACAAAAATTTCATACTATATATCATTGAAAAGCTAGAAAAATAATCTACAATTTCCAAGAAGAAGACAACTTCATCCAGTTAAGCCTAGATCAATGTAGTATTTCCCTCAATGCAAGAGCACAATTTCTCACCCTTATGGAAAACTTGAAAATGCAATGAACAAATTTGACATATCATCGACAAACACAAACATACTTCATTAACATCAAAATATAAGAGCTTTTACAAAGCTTTAGTGGGAATTTTCAGCCACAATACACCAATATCTCAAAATGCCCAAAATACAAAAAGATACATTAACAGTAATTTGCTCAAAGTGCAACTAAAGCCTTGTGGTTACAAATCTGGCTTAAAACGCAAAAGATGCAAATTTTAGAGTGATGCCTTGATTCCTTTTCACTCGATCTCATTTCCTTCACTTGAAGATGGGACGAAAAGGGGGTGAGCTTAAAAGTTCTTAGGTAACACCATTTAAAATGTTCATTGTCATAGAAAATTCTTATTGAATCATAAAACACATGATTCTTAAATTTTCAACCAAATTCATAATAAAACAAATCATGTATACATCAATCTTGTCAACATATCATGAACACATAAATACATCAAAATGGTTTGGGTAGGTCCAAAATAGAACGTATCATACATTTCTCATAAGGGTCTTGTGTAGCCATAAACAGAACGTACTATCGCATTCCCACAAAATAGTTTTGCATAGCTGTGAACTTATGGAAGTCCGTAAAGGGGTTCCATGCCACTAGCGGGTAGGCGGGAGAAACCTTTTGTCAAAGTGCACTTGACATGCTTAAGGGACCAAACCAAAACCCATATAACATGCATTTCATAACTTGTAAACATGTTGCCCAAATGGCACATTTTCAAAACATGTCTTTCATGA
>JAOTAY010000191.1:12780361-12815023 GCA_025629805.1 Erythroxylum baracoense
ATCAATAAATTACATATTTCCAATCATATTATACTATAGGGGCATTTTCGTCATAGCCACTGTTTTTATGTTCTGTCTCCTGCAACCAAACACATTTCTGTCTTCAAGACGGAGACAATTGTTTTTGTTCTGTCCATCACAACCAAACAGCTTACTGCCTTCAATTTCTGTTCTGTTCCGTCTCCAAATTTTCGTCTCGTTCCGTCTCCAAATTTTCGTCTCGTTCCGTCTCTGCATATTGGAGACAGTAACCAAACAGACTGTTAGCATGAGACCGTAGGGTAAAGAACTGTCTGGCTTGCATATTACTGTGAATTTTGGGGAGCTTTGTACGTCAGCTGTTCATTGCTTTGTGCGTGTTTCAATGGGCGACTCTTGTGCTAATATCCATACTATGAATATTGTGTTTTCAATTGAAAAATTACAGCCTTGTTCCATGAATTGTTGACAATAGAATGAATTGTTTTTAAGTTTTGATTTTTTACGTTTTGGTTATATTAATAATATTTTGATCTATAATTAAAATTTTAATTTTAGTTTCGTCTTATGGTTGTGATTATGATTATGATTACTTTATATATATGACAGTATTATTAAAATTAATTTGTTAGTCACCAAAATGACCAAATTAGTTTTGAATGTGTGGTCATATAATTTATGTATTTTATGAAATGCTATTATGAAAATTTTATTAATTGATAAAAATTAAGGACTTTATCCAAAGGTAAATTAATGTTCTATAACTAATAAATATAAAGGAGAAAATTAATATACTCTTGTCATATATATATAGTTATCCAAAAATGCGAGATGTAGTTGACTAAGTTTATTTAATTTTCTTATAAAGTTTAATTAACATTCTAATGATGATGATGATATGTATTGTTATGTTTATTCAAAGGAAACCTGCAATATATTTAATGTATGTGCTCCCTGTCTAAATCTGTTACTTAGTGAGCGTTTATATGTTTGCAGTTATTAGCCTTTACTCTCAAGCTTCTTTTGTTACCTTGTTCATTGGTGTGAATTTCTCTGAATGGAGTGAGCAAGTCACTTTCTATTTAGGTGCTTTGGATTTTGACTTGGCGCTGTTGGAGAGATAAACCTTCTGACCTTAAAGATACCAATACAGTGGCTGAAAAGGCAAATTATAAGGCGTGAACAAGGTCTAACAGGCTATGTTTGAACTTTATACGAATGACGATTGCCAATAACATTAAGTCTTCTCTTCTTAGCACTGAAAATTAGAATGTTAAAGATTTTCTTAAGCTTGTGAAAGATAAATTTCGCTCTGCCGATAAGATACTTGTAGGGACACTTATGGCTGAGCTCATAACCATGAAGTTTAATGAGTCAAAGAGTACGCAGCAACATGTCCTTGATATGACAAATATTGCAGCAAGACTTAAGACATTGGGTATGGCTGTAGAAGACTCCTTCTTCGTGCAGTTTATCATGAACTCACTTCCTATTGAATATGGATCATTCCACATCAATTATAACACATTGAATGATAAGTAGAATATTGATGAATTGTCTAGTAAGCTTATTTAGGAGGAAGCGAGATTAAAGAAACAAGGAGTTCATTCTATTAACCTAGTGGGTCAAGGAACTGGAAAGAAACTCAAACCAAAGGCTAAGAATTTTGAGAAGAAAGGACCTGCTAAAGTTCCACAGGTTGCTGATGGTGAAAGGAAGGGAAAAAATTTAGATAAATGTTACTTCTGCAAGAAAGAAGGACATTATCAGAAAGATTGCCTAAAATGTAAGGCTTGGTTCGAAAAGAAAGGTATATATTATGTTTTTGTATGCTTTGAATCAAACTTATCTGAAGTTCCTTCTAATACTTGGTGGTTTGATTCTGGTGTCACTACTCATATTTCCAATATCATGCAGGGATTCCTTACAATCCAAACCATAAGCCCAACTAGTAACTTTCTATTTATGGGGAACAGAATGAAGGCCCTAATTGAAGGTGTAGGGACTTACAAGATGACATTAGATGCTGGACATCACTTAGATCTAATGAACACTCTCTATGTACCTTCAATTTCTAGAAATGTAATTTCTGTTTCTAGACTTGATCCTAATGGATATACCTTTAAGGGTGGACATGGTTGTTTCAATTTGTATAAGAATAATTCCTTTATTGGTTATGGAATGCTTATGGATAGTTTATATAAATTGAAACTTGATGATGTTTTCTCTTACTCCCTATTTATTATTAATCATAATGTTGGAATGAAAAGTAGGTTGATGAATGAACATTCTACTTACTTGTGGTATAAACGTTTGGGTCATATATCTAAAGAAAGGTGAGAAAGATTAGTAAAGAATGAGATTATACCGAATCTAGATTTTACTATTCTTGGCTTATGTGTGGAATGCATTAAGGGCAAGAAAACCAAACATAACAAGAAAGGAGCCACGAGAAGCAGTCAACGTCTTGAAATATTACACACTGACATTTGCGAACTTTTTGACACTTCGTTCTTTAATAGAGAAAAAATTTTCATCACCTTTATAGATAATTTTTCATGGTATGAATATATCTATTTGCTGCATGAAAAATCTTAAATTGTACATACCCTTGAGGTGTTTGTAAAAAAGGTAGAGAGAGAATTAGATAGAAAAGTGAAAATTATAAGATCTGATAGAGATGGTGACTATTATGGAAAGTATGATGAATGTGAACAGTGCCCTGGTCTGTTTGCTAAGTTCCTTGAAAGCCATGGCCTATGTGCACAGTACACTATGCCAGGAACACCGTAACAAAATGGTGTGGCAGAAAGGCGTAATAAAACATTAATGGATATGGTTAGGAGTAAATTCCTCATTACCTAAAAGTTTGTTAATGTATGCACTTAAAACTGCTACGTATCTATTAAATAGGGTTCCTAAAACTCTTTTCGAGTTATGGACTAGAAGGAAACTTAGTTTAAGACACCTGCATATTTGGGGTTGTCCAACAGAAGCACGTATCTATAATTCATATGAAAGAAAATTAGATTCTTGAACAGTTAGTGGTTACTTTATTGGTTACGGAGAGAAATCCAAAAGGTACAGTTTTTACTGCTCAAACCATAGTTCTCGTATCGTTGAAACAACTAATGCCAAATTTTTAGAGAATGGTGAGGTTAGTGGGAGTGTTGAAAATTAAGTTGTGGATATCACTAAAATAAGGGTTGATGTTCCATTAACCATAAATGTTCTTAAACCCACAATTATAACAAATGTTGTTCTACTTTGGAAGATCAAATAAATCAAGAACAACATTTAAATAATGAAGAAGCACCCCATGAAGAACCTAACTTACTACCAGCTCATGCAAATGAACCACTTGGTATAACTTTAAATAAACCTATAAAGGTTAGAAGGTCTGCTATTTATAATAATTATATGGTTTATTTCCAAAAGTAAGATTATGATTATAACATTGATAATGATCATGTTTCATTTTCACAAGCCATAAGTAGTGATAAGTCTGAAAGATGGATTGATGCTATGAAAGAAGATTTGAAATCAATGGCTCAAAACAATGTTTGGGATCTTATAGATTTGCTAAAAGGTTCTAAATGAGTTGGTTGTAAATGGGTCTTTAAGACCAAACATGACTCGAATGGCAATGTTGAAAGATATAAACCTAGATTTGTTGCCAAAGGTTACACTCAGAAAGATGGCATTGATTATAAGGAGACTTTTTCACTCAGCAAGATGGCATTAATTATAAGGAGACTTTTGCAGCTGTCTCAAAGAAAGATTCATTGAGAATAATTTTAACATTAATGGCTCAATTTGATTTAGAACTACATCAGATGGATGTGAAAATAGTCTTTCTGAATGGAGATCTTAAGGAGGAAGTTCACATGGATCAGCCTGAAGGTTTTTCCATTGAAGGTAAAGAAGTATGGTGTGCAAATTGAAGAAGTCATTGTATGGACTTAAACAAGCTTCCAGGCAATGGTATATTAAGTTCAATAATACCATTAATTCTTTTGATTTTGAAAAGATTACTGTTGATCGATGTATTTATCGAAAGATCAGTAGGAGTAAGTTTATATTTCTAATTCTGTATGTTGATGACATTTTACTTGTTGCTAATGACTTGGGTTTGTTGCATAAGACTAAAGAATTTATTTCTAAGAATTTTGAAATGAAAGATATGGGAGAGCCATCATATGTGATTGGAATTTCAATATTTCGTAAAAGATCAGAAGGTTTATTAGGATTGTCTCAGAAAGCCTATATTGAGAAAATTCTTGAGAAATTTAATATAAGCAAGTGCTCAGTAGGTATAATCCTTATTTAAAAGGGAGATAAGTTTAGTCTTATGTAATATTCATAAAACAATGACAAACCTTGAGGTTGTCGACATAGTAAGCAAGCCGTTGAAAATTTATTGTGATGATTCTATAGCAGTTTTCTTCTCTAAAAATGACAAATACTCCAAAGGCATAAAACACATGGAATTAAAGTATTTTGTTGTCAAAGAAGAGATTCAAAAACAAAGAATGCATATAGAACATATTAGGACGGATCTCATGGTAGTAGATCCTCTAACTAAAGGTTTACAACCAAATACATTTAAAGAACATTTGCTTAGGATGGGTCTTGGTTGTATTAATGATTGATAATAATATTTGATGATGATGTTTTAGCACTCTTGAGCTTAATAATAATATGTTTCTGAATTTTATATTTCTTATTCATTATGTTTATGTACACGATTGTTTGAATAAGAAATTTGTATGTATTTTCATAACAAGTATGTGGACTGTATGTTGTTTATATACAACTTATGGACCTAAACATAATGAGTTCTTAATGTAATAGTATATGGAAGGGATTATACAACTATACTGTGTATGACCGCCATAACCCACATTATGTGATTTGTTGTGTTTAGGTGCACATGATGTTAACAGTTTACAAGATTTAATTCTTGCTAGCCTTATCTTATACTATTAAATGTAATGATAAAACATCATGCCAAGTGAGAGAATGTAAGAAATATGGCCTAATGTTGTGGCTCAGATTTTCTATAAGCCCATATTAAACTTGATCTAAGGTTTTCTTAATTTAATAATATATTAAATCTTAGCCGTTAATTTAGTACTTGATGAACGTACGAGATTTAATATCAACAAAGAAATGTATATAAACTAGTCCTCTCTATACCATAATTAAGTACAGAAAAAACACAAATACAGAAAGAGTATGTGTTTGTGTATTGAGCTATCCATCAAGCTATCATATAGAAAGAGGGTTAAGAGAGAGAAACTAGTTTGTAATCGGTAAAAGCTTTCTCTCTACATCATGACGAATTCTGCTCAAGGTAAGTGATTTATTCGCTTCATATATGTGGTTATTATTATATTCAAGATCTGAATAAGTACGAATGATTTAAGTATGATTTATTATTCATATATGATTTATGTCTTGGTGTTTAATAATCAACAACAAAAAAACTTACAGAAGACTCTCAGCAATAACTAGAAATTGAAACGGTTAAGCTTCAAGATACTTGTGTAACTAAATGATATATGGTTTTTGAGATTTTCTCTATGTTTTCACTCTCTAACATTTATATATCTATATATAAGGACATACGTGATAAGTATGGAGCTTAAGAAAAGAAGAACGTTAAAAGAAGTGGGGCAATGCGCACCCATAGGGGCTTATCTACGTATCTATGTCTATTGGCATAGTATTCCAGAGAGTTTTATTGTAGATATATTTTTTAAAGGATTACGAACTAAAATCTTAATTTTTCCTATAAAAAATCGAAGTTTGTTGTTTTTCGTTCTTTAGCCCTCATTGTTTCCACGAGCAGACTTGGTTATTAATGTGGTGGAGAGCTATAAAGATTTAGCCTTTAAAACAGATCATGAAGGGTTCACTGCTTTGGAAATTTTGGCTCACAATCCCCAGGAGATTTAATTTCCTAACATGTGCTTAAAACAAGTTCTTCTCTCAAACTTGTTTCCAAATCTTTAAAATTATATAAATATCATCTGCTTTTGTATTTTCATCATCCATGTTCTTCTGAGAATCGTCCCTAACACTTAGAAGAAGTGCACTGACCATAGGGTTACCCACTTACTTGTACTCTTTCGTTTTAAAGAGTAGTGAAAGAACAAGCTGATCACCAGGAAACATAAGGAAACATAAGAAATGTGTAATATATAGCTAGTCCTATCTTTTCAACCATTAATGCACCCACATCCTTTTAAGACTTTCACATCCATTTTTAAATACTTTTTCCATTTAAAATGCAAGCGTGCATTATATGTCAGGAATCAAAGAAAGACCCTAAGCTCTTATCAAAATTCAGCCAACCTATAAAGAATAGGATGACTAATGAAATCAGCTAAACCATGTGCGAAGAACGCGTCAAATTTTGACTATAAATGTGAACCATCTATAAGCCTTTTAAAGGATCCCAACATCTAAAGTTCTTCTTCCTTCTTTTACGAGCTTCCGTCCTTCCTTCTTTTAGCCTAAAAAATTAATCTGAGGTATTATTCTATACATCTTCATAATAAATTTTGTATTACCTGTAAACCCATTCCACATATTAGTGAAGTTTGGCTCTGCCTCTAGCCGTGGACGTAAGTCACATTGACCGAATTTGTGTCCATTTCCTTATTTATCTTTCTTTTATTATTTTTTGTTTTTATCTTTTTAGGCTATTAGATACAATTCCGGGTCCCTTGTTTCAACAAATTGGTATTAGAGCCATATCCCATTTCAAATATAGTAGCCACCATGACAGTAACAAAAACCTCCACTGAAAAGTTTGATTGAAATGTCAACTTCAGTACTTGGCAACTTAAGATGGAAGCCTTTCTTATTCAGGATGGATGTGAGTTAGCACTTGATGGAGTGGAGAACAAGGCAGCGAAAATGACAGTTCAACAACTTGCAAATTTGGAGAAAAGAGCTAGATCAGGCATTATATTAAATCTCTCCAACAAGGTTTTACAAGAAATTGCAAATGAAAAGACGGCCAAAGGTATGTGGGATAGGTTAAAATCCATGTACATGAAGACGGTGAAGAATCGCCTTTATTTGAAGCAAAAGTTATACATATTAAGAATGACAGAAGGTACATCTATACTCTCACATCTCGATAGATTTGATTATATTATTATGGATTTGGAGAACGTTGATGTTAAAGTTGAGGATGAAGATCAAGCCATATTATTATTATGTTCCCTTCCCCAGACCTTTAAATATTTTCATGGTACTATGATTTATGGGAAAGAATCAATCTCATATAATAGTATAAGATCTACATTAAAGTCAAAATAGCATATTAATAAGGACATCACAGGGGAGACTAGTGGAAGTCAGGCTGAGAGATTATTTGTACAGGGTAGATCTAAAAATAAAGACTCAAAAAATAGTAGATCCAAAGGAAAGTCAAAATCAGTTTGTAATTATTACAAGAAAAAAGGGGCACATTAAGGCTGACTACTATAAGCTGAAAAATAAGGAGAAAAATAAAAGTGAGTAGAATAACAACAATACCATCGAAGCTAGTGTAATTATAGATGGGAATGAGGGAATTATCTTTGTAGCCACAGATAATAAAATTAGGTCTAATAATGAGTGGATTTTAGATTCGGGTTGTTCTTACCACATAATTCTCGATAAGGATTGTTTTTCCACTTATGAAACATAGGATGGTGGAATTGTCTTGATGAGTAATAATGCTCTATGTAAAGTTATTAGTAAAGGTACAGTCTAGATCAACATGTATGATGGCATTATCAAAACACTAACTAATGTTAGACATGTTCCAGAATTGAAGAAAAATCTCATCTCTTTAGGCACCCTTAATACTCTCTGATGCAAGTACGTAGCTGAAGGTGGAATTTTGAAAATTTCCAAAGGTGCTCCTGTACTGATGAAAGTTTGCAAGTTTGTCAGTTTGTACATTTTGTAGGGATCTATAGTAACAAGTGTTGCAGTAGTCTCTACATCCTCAGATGTTGATACCATCAGGTTGTGGTATATGCGATTGGGACACGTGAGTGAGAAATTCTTAACATTGTTAAGCAAGAGAGGCCTACTTTATGGTCAAAGTACTGGTAAGATGGACTTTTATGAACATTGTGTATTTGGGAAGCAGAAAAGAGTCGACTTCAATTCACCTGTAGTTTATAAAACAAAAAGTACTTTGGACTACATTCGTTATGATCTTTGGGGGCCCTCTTGTGTTCCTTCCAAAAGTGGTGCCAGGTATATGTTGACTTTCATTGATGACTATTTAAGGAAGGTTTGGGCATATTTTCTTAAGCATAAGAATGATGTTTTCTTAACATTTAAACAATGGAAAACTTTGATTGATAGGAAAACATTTTAAGTAGTTGCAGACAAATAATGACTTGGAATTTCGTGGAAATGAATTCAATGAATTTTCCAAGAATGAAGGAATTGCTTGACATCACACTGTAAGAGGATGATGCCTTAACAAAATAATGTGGCCAAGTGTATAAACTGGACTCTTTTGAAAAGGGTTTGGTGTATGATCTCTAATGTTGGGTTAACACTGGATTTTTGGGCTGAAACCATTGCTACGACATGTCATATTATCAACTGTGCTCCATGTGCTCCTCTTGATTTGAAGACTCTAAAGGAAGTTTGGTCTAGTAATCCTACTAATTACTCTAATTTAAGGATATTTGGGTGTCTAGCTTATATACATGTAAATGAGGGAAAGTTATAGCCTAGGGCTACAAAATGTATTTTCCTCGATTATGTTTCAGGGGTGAAAGGATACATATTATGGTGTCCTAATTCCAAATCACCTAAATTTGTAATTAGTAGAGATGCTACTTTTCATGAGTCATATATGTTGTATCCTAGAAAAGGGTCTTGTAATCCTTGTAATTTTGAAAAAAGAGGATAGCACATAGAAACAGGTGGAATTAGAGATTAGTAATCTAGGTCCTTCTCAGAGACACTCTACATGTCAGACAGATCAAGTTGATGACCGAGAGATTGATCTTGTTGATGATAAATCAGTAAAGGAAAAACATTCCTTAGTTAGAGATAGACCAAGACAAAAGAGTCGACCACCACAGAGGTATGCAAATTTAGTTGCATATGCTTTATCAGCGACACAGGAAATAGGTGGAGACGATGAACCTATCACCTATTTGGAGGCAATTCAATATGTTAATTTGGATAATTGGGTGCTAGCTATGAATGAAGAAATGGAATCTCTACATAAGAATGGTATTTGGAATCTTTTGATGCCACCAAAGGGTAAGAAAATAGTTGGTTACAAATGGGTTTTCAAAAGGAAAGAAGGTACTTCAGGTATTGAAGATGCAAGATATAAAGCACGAATAGTTGCAAAGGGCTACAGTCAAGTACAAGGTGTAGACTTTAATGATGCTTTCTCACCTCTGTTCGTGTATTACTTGTATTAATTGACATGTTTGATTTGGAATTAGAACAGCTTAGTGTCAAGACAACTTTTCTACATGACGAATTAGATGGACAGATTTATATAAAATAACCTCAAGGTTTTTAAGTTAAAGGTAAAGAAGACCAGGTTTGCTTGTTGAAGAAATCCTTGTACAAATTAAAGCAGTCTCCAAGACAATGGTATAAAAGGTTTGATTCATTTATGTTAGATTATGATTTCTCCAGGAGCATGTATGATAGTTATGTCTACTTTTGAAAGCTAGATGATGATTCATTCATTTATTTGTTGTTATATGATGATGACATGCTCATTGTACTAAGAATCTTGTAGAAATTCACCAATTGAAGGCCTTATTAAGCTATGAATTTGAAATAAAAGATTTAGGAGCAACTAAAAAAATCGTTGGCATAGAGATTAGAAGAGATAGAGGAGTTGGAAAATTATATCTGACCCAAGGAAGCTACCTAAAGAAAGTTTTGGAGAGGTTTGGCATGCAAGATGCCAAACCAACCAGTATTTCTCTAGCTAGCCATTTTAGGCTATCGATTGCTCAATCACCATAGTCAGAGGAAGAGGAAGATTATATGGAATTTGTTCCTTATTCTAATGCAGTTGGCATTATGTAAGCAATGGTTTGTCCTTGTCCTAATTGTAACATCTCGTTTCTATACTAAGGGTTAGGACATAGGATCCTAAACCAAGATATATGAGAAATAGCATAGAGAATACGTGAGGTACATTGCATTTACATGCATATCATTAGTACAAGCATACACACATGTGATTATTGATATTTTCACATATTACAATGATTGTTCATGCACTCATTTGAAATATTCTTGGTATAAATTATTTTAATGTGATTATAATGTGAATAGTGAATAAATTGTCTTGGAAATTGATTTGATGAACTATATCATTGATTTAAAATGTTTGAGGGAATTTCTGATATTTATGAGTAATTTTGGACTAGGGAAAATGCCAAGTGGTAGAACAATTGATAAATGGTAGTAGAATTAAGTGTCAAATGGTAGCAGACATTATTGATAAGAGACATTATTATTTAATGACAAGTGTCATTAAAAATTGGGAGACAATTGGATTGGAAATTGAGGGACAATTAGACTGATCATTAAAAATCATATGGTAGCTTTAGTAGATATCCAACTTAACCTTTATTCTTTAAGTGGAAGGTGTCATGACAAGTGTCATGACACCCACAACGTTATTTTTTACTAATCCACGAAAACTATCAAAGTGAAAGACCATCTTCTTTTCTTTGTCTTTCAATCATTAAACACTCTCTTCATTTTAATCCTCATCTTCTTCCCTCCTTCTTGTCCATTCGCGGCATTTTCTCACTAACCCTACTCTCAAAGTTGAGTTGCCATCATTTTTCACTTTATAGTTCAAGATCTTTGCTATTTCTATATCTTGTTACAAAAAGACCCACTGGATTTGACCTTAAATGTTGATGATCGTGTCTTATGGAAGGAGCTAGGGTTTGACATGATTTTTTTTGAAGAAACTTGAAGTCTAAACAAGTAAGTACATGTTGATCTTCATGGGTTGTTTTGAAATGAATTATATATGGTGATTGGGTTGAAATAGTATGATCATGATCATAGAGTTAAATATATGTTGTACATGGGTGTAAAAATTAATGGGTTTATGTTATGTTTTTAATATATTAATGTTATGAATGGATTGGTTAATAAAAAGCATTTGTGATGATATCTTGAGATTAAATGATAATGATAGAGGAGTTGAATTATGATGATTTGTGGATTAGAAAGTAAGTAGGGATATGTCATATTTTTGAATATATGATGAACAATAGATCATGAGTTGTGTTAAAGATGTTTTTGAGATAGGTTGGTTATGAAAATGATGTTTTAATGAGAATTGAAAGTTAAAGAATATAGAGATGAGTTTATGACTTAATTGTGTGTATAGAAAGAGTGCAGAAATTTTGAAGAAGGAATGATATGTTTTGGGTATATGAAAACCATAAGTTATAAATCGTTATGTGAGGATATAGAATGAGATTGGAAGCTAAATAAAAGACTAGTATAGTGTCTTGAAAAAGGAAGAAAAAGATGATAGTTTAGAGATAAAGTGAAGTTGATAATGAAGTTAAATGTGAGCTAAAAACATTGATGAATGTATAAATACCTTTATGTTGTGTTTTTGTATGACTAATGAACAATAATGTATGATTTGTTTGGTGGACGTTCTTGATTTTAAATGGAGGTGAAAATGATAAGAAATTAAGGTATAAAGGATGAATTAAGCATAAGATATGTTATATGTAACTTGAAGGACTTGGGAATTTGGAAAACAAGGAAGACTATAGCTAGAAGTTTTGGATTTTGATAACCCACAATCATGGGAATGTATCCATGATCATGGGAAGTGATAAAAGTGCAGGAGATGGTCTGTTTTCATAACCCACGATCGTGGGAATGGCCTAATCGTGAGATGTTATCTTTTATGTGATAGCTGGATCAACAAATGGTTAGGTACTTTCCTATAGTGCATCTAGGCTTGAATGAGACTTAAAATGAATTTAATTGATGAGGCATTAATTGATTAAATGTGTGAAGTGTTTAGAGTGATAAATGAGGTTATAGCATAGTGAATGAATTGTTGATATCAAAGTACCAAAATCTAGAAAATTATGAGTATAATAGGAATGAAGGTGTTCATATGAATGCTAATATGATTCAAAGAAGATGAGAAAAGTGTATTGAGTAAGAATGAATGAGAACTTGGATATTTTATGATCTTATAATGCTAGAAAGAATTAATGAATGATTGAATTGTGATATTAGAAAAACTAGGTTCTTTAAGTGCAAGTTAGACATATACAAGCGAAATTGTTTGAATGATTAAGATATGAGATTAAGGAAACATACCTGAAATAGTCAAATTGAGCATACATTATACATTACACATATACGTATGTGTGTAATTGAATGTTTATGTGCTTATGGAATTACTAATGTGTGTACAATATGTATTGCATGAAGTTGATACACAGGATTGAACGTCAGCGTCCAGATGTTTCCGGATTATAAAAGCAAATGCTAATATGGAGCGTACTGTGAGTCGAACTAGATGGTCATACATTAATTGATTGCTCTGTTTTACATTTCTATATTGAATTATTACTGATGTGAATGTGATTGAGACAATGTCGGACATAAACAGTTTGAGGAATTTGATAAATGTGAATGAGCAAGAAATAAGTGATACTTATCATATTTGTTGAATACTGGACTTAGGTCCGATGATATACGAAAGTGAATCTATAAAGTGAATATAAGTGGCTGATTGATATATGAGATTTGATGCATTCCATTACATGAATGCATAATCAGATAAAGGCAGCTGTGACTAGAGTAGCCATTGAAAAAGAGCTTAAAGCTCAGAATGTGATTAAGAGTCAAAGGCTCATTATGTATAATGAGCCTGGTATCCCTAACAGATGCGGGACAGTTGTCAATGAGCCTAGTATCCACAATGGATACGGGATAGTTAAAGGCACTCGGTCACAACAACAAAATAACTGAAAGTGAGTCACATGTTCATTTCATATGCATTCGATATGTATGTTCAAATGATTGAAATAAATAGTTTGAATGATTCTAAATGTGAAATAAGAAATATGTGAACAAAGATGATGCTTGATGTTATATGATAATTAGTAAAGTGATGTGCCTTATGTGATGATGTGAATTAACTGTGAACTATTTGTGTTATGTGCTATGAGTGAGCCATCGAGGATCATCCGCTCACTAAGTTCGAAAAACTCACCAAAATTGCTACGGTGTCTTTCAGGTTCAGGGGATACCCAATTAGACTAATTAGAGTATAACCACTGCATTCGGATAAGAGGTAGAGGTCACAATCAGTTTGCATCTACATAAGTTTTCCATCATTTTTGTATTAAAGAGATGTATTCCACAAATACTGTACCATATGTATGTGAATAATTTTGTTATGTAATGACTTTATGACTAGAAGTGTTTTGTAATTGTAATAGGCCCAAAGGATTACTAAAATTCTGATAATTTGTTTATTGTTTGTAATAATTGTTATTGGTGATGTTTATGAGTAAAATGGACCGAAATGATTATTGGTTTTTGTGAAATTGGGTACGATGGCTGAAATATTTGTAATGAGTATGATTGATTGACTATCCTACCATACCACTCTCGTAGAGTATGTTCTCAAATACTGACGGTATGTTCGGGAATATGCCTTATGAGAGTGGGGTGCTACATTCTGGTTACCATAAGGTTCTCGAGGAAAATCACAAACTTTATAATTAGGTTGCCTACCTCTTAAAAACTTATTATGCAATATATTTCTATTATTTTCTTAAACTTCAACACTTTGCTTCCTTTAAGCAGGTAGTATTCAGGTTTATTATCGAGTTCCACCAATTTTATGCTAACAATCAAACTTTTTAACTACAGTGGAAAATATAGAAGAAGGAAATGTTTCTATTAACACCCCATCGAGATATAAGAAGGATGCAAGTAATTTAGCTTTCGTTTCTTGGAAGAAAGTTTGGAATATTATGTCACTTCTTTTATAATGTCAACCAAAACCTCCTTCATCCATCTATTGTGAAGCATTTAGGAAAGCTAATTCTTATCATTAGGCATCTGTTGGTTAGTTTTCCAGGTATATTTTAGGAATTACGAGCTTTTAAACCTTTGTAAAAAGAAGGAAGCTTATGGTTCTTTGTAAAAACATGAATCTTGTTGATGATTTATGAAATGATGATGGAAATTGTATTTCAAATATATCATGCTTATAGAAATCATGTTTTCAAAACGTGCCTTTTGTGCAATATATGTACAAGTCATATATTTCATATTTGTATGGGATTGTGGTGGTCCATCATGTTATGTCACGTGCAAATTGACCATGTTAATGGCTTCTCTAGCCTGCCTGCTAATGGCATAGAGCTCCATCACGGACTCCCTCATATTTACTGGAGATTCACAAAAGCTCCCTCATCTTTATTGGAGATTCGTAAGAACTCCCTCATATTTATCATAGCTTCGCAAGAACTCCCTCATGTATATGGACTACCCAAACCATTATGAGTGCTTAAGTTGTTTATGATTTGTTGACAAGTTTGATAAATAAATTGCTTATGTTGTTTATGAATTGTTTGACAAGCTTGAGAATTTGAGAAATATGTGTTTTATGCATTCAATGCAATTTACTATAGAAATGAATATTTAATAGTTTTGCTTGTTTCTCCGCTATAAACTTGGTGCCCACGACCTTTTAAGCTCACCCCCCATTCCTCCCCATCTCCAGGTGAAGAGTAAGAGATCGAATGATAGAGAGTTAAGGCACCACTGCAAGTTTACATATTTTTGTATTTAAGTTAGTTTATGGAAACTCAAGGCTTTAGCTGCATTTCAAGTATTACTCGTTCATGTATATTTTGTATTTTTGGATTATGAGACTAATAATGTACTTGGGTCTTGAAATGCCTATTAAAGCTTTGTAAAACTCTTTTCTTTTGATGTTAATGAAATATATTCATGTTTTTCTCATGACTCTTCAAGTTTTCGCATTGCATTTTCAAGCATTTATAGGGGTAAAATTTGTATTCTAAATTTAGGGGAAAAACTGTATTATTCTAGGCTGATTTGGACAAAGTTATCTATTGGAAGTTATAGTTTATCCTCTTAGCTTTCCAATGATATAAAGTATGTAATTTTTGGAGATCGGACTTGAAAGATAGGATTTTTACAAGTTAGTGATGCTGCAAAAAAGTGTATACTGGACACTTTATAGCTTATTTCTAACTTGACCTAACGGAAAAAGAATACTATAGTGTCTTGACATGGGAAGAATTAGTGTGATAAGTTAGGGATGAAATGAAGGTGATAAAGTGAGTTGATCATGTGCAGAAATTATAATGAATGTGTATTAGTTTGAATGTTATGTTTTTGGATTGAAGACTAAACATAAATTATGATTTGGATGTAAATGATATTGAGCTGAAATGAAAGTGATAATGATGAGAAAAATAAGTTAGAAATGATAGATATGCATAAGAGGGGTCATAAGTAACTTGTAGGAGTTAGAAATCTAGAAATTAGCCTATAAATGTTCTTTGGGTAGACTTGACGTCCACTGGGCGAACCTTCTCGGGAATTCCAGCGTTTCAGCTCAATATCATTTATAAATGTGCAATTTTGGTCCTTTATACAGAAAAATCTCTCTTATGAGTCTTCATAGAAGTTATAGAACTCGAAGTCCTCTTCAAAACCATAGTTGAATGACCTTAATCTGACATCCATAGTGAAAGTTATGCTTATTGTCCCAAATCATATACATATATAAGTTATGGACTTATCAATGCTTTCCTATGATACATTTAGGCTTGAATGGAGCTTGAAATGTACTCAGTGATGTGGAAATAAGAGATAAAATCAGTAATATGTTTAGGGTGATGATTGAGAATGTAAACATAACAATGGGTTGTCGTATATCAAGTGTTAAAATATGGAATTTTAGGATATTATAAGAATGAAGATGAACCTATAATGACTAATGATATTCCATTACAAGAACCCTATAGAGTGATGCACTCATGTTTAACTCACGAGTTGGACTTCGGAATTAGGGCCTAACACTTACAACCCGTGAAAGTAAATCACTCCCAATAGCACAACCTCCTCATGTTAACTTTAACAAAATATTTTCACAACAATGTTTGATAATAAACAAAAGAATTAAATAACTCAAGTGATTTAAACAATAAGGACATAAAAAAAGACACTTGAGATAAGAAAACAACTCCCCTAAAAATGTAGCTTCATCAACTACGAGTCTGGGAAGTAGTAGAATAATAGTTTTTATGAATCTCTGAAAATAATCAGCAAGCAATCCACGCCCAACAGCTCCAATAAAATAACAAACAAAATAGCATTTCATCACTGAAATGTCACAACATATAGCTGCTCAAGAAACCTATATATTAGATGTATTTTTCACTAAAAAACAATAACACAATTTTCCAGAAAATTCATACACACAGTGGAGAAAACGCAGCTATGCAAATCATCAATCGGATATATGTTTCATCACTAAAATATCACAAAATACAGTTACACACCTGACACAAATAATTGTTGTTTTTCCCTCACAAAAATGATGGGGTAGCAGTCCAATTATTCACCCATATGTGCATAAATGCAGCTGCCAAGAATAGTTTAATAGAGCATGTAATTGCTCACACAAAAATAAGCAAATGCAGCTGCACAAATTAGTTAATTTTCGGTCATTTTTTCCCTCACGAAAATAACAAACATTTAGTCTAGAAAATCACATTAAACTTAGCAAAAACGCAACTTCAAAATACTCAATCAAATATACACAAATTCAGATACCTTAGATATCCATTCTCACCAAAATAGGTTTTCAAAGATGGTTACAAAATCACTAAAAACTCTACACATTATCTTTATTAAGATATGGTGATTTTATCCCAAATAATAAATCCTATCTTCACTAGGATTTTACCCTTCCTATAATTTTACCTTCAAAAGTCTCGACTAAGGTAAACTTCAAATATATCCAACTATGTCCAATTACAAATAATGTTAAAAATTAATTTATAAGATATCATAACATGTATCTTAACAATCTCCCCTTTTTGGCATTATTTGTCCCGGTAAAAAGATAAATGGACACTCCCCTTTCATTGAACATCAATTTATGAATAACTTCCAAATAATTTCCTAATAACTTTCAAATATCCAAAGAAACAATAATAGAAGCAATAATCCCAACCAAAAAGAAGAATGTCATCAAAACGATCAACCTTAGTGAATAAGTAGGCATAAAAATCAGCAATAGGTGCAGTGGAAGAATCATAAGCATGTAATGCAGTTTCATAAGGCCAAGATGATAGTTTACCACCAGTCAAACACACTAACCATCATATCATTACTCACATCAAAGCCATCCGCATACGACGGATTAAATTCAGAAACCCCAAAACTGCATTCATTGAATCAGAATCAAAGTTAATTAATCTCCCAATAACATAAACCATATGAAATCATATTGTCCAAACTCATACAACCAACGATGTAGAGAGAAATCAAGATAAAACTTAAAAACCCAAATCATAGAAGACTGGAATCTTCCTACAGATCTCCAACCAAGCATCAATATTTTCTCATCATAACTTCGTAAATCAAAATCAAAAAGCAAAACTCTTAAATCATCAAGCAAAGCCTCATTTTCACATCAAATATACTATTCAACAATTAAGGAAAAGCCAAATAAACACCAATCACCTAAACCTTAGAAAACTCATAGATCAAAAGCTCAAAAAGACTAGACTTTAACTCCTTTGAACCCTCCTTTTTTATTTTTTTATTAAACAACATCAATATACTTCAAAAATGTAAAGCACACAGTCCCTGTACCCCTTGAAGAAATTCAAACCTGGCCTTATTCCTTGTTACATTATCTTTGTCATCAACGGTCTGGTTGGTTTCTTCTTCCGAAACCAATTGGTCTTTTGTTTGAACAATTTCTTTACCAGCAATAACTAATTGTGAATTTGGACAGATTTTGGTTTTTGCTTCTTTATGTCTTCGTGTTAGTTCATAATGATGGTTTTGAAGATTTTCTTCTACCACTTTATCAATCATTTTGTGCCATAAAGTCATATTATCATGTGCGGTTGAATTGTAAGAAATAATAGCCTACAACATATAGCAATTATTCGCCAATCTTTTGCCACTCACTAAACATTCTCCTTGTTCATTTAACATCCTTCATTCATCACTAGTGAATTTCACCAATAACCCATCATTACAAAGTTGACTAATACTTACCAAATTAGCTTTTAACCCATCAATGTGAAGCACACTTTTAAAGTTTGGCAGTCCATCTATGCAAAGAGTCCCTTTTCCAATAATTGTGGCCTTCTTTCCATCTCCAAAAGTAACATGGCCATCCATACAAATTTGATAATCCATCAAGTAGCTTCTTTCACCTGTCATATGAAGTGAACACCAACTGTCAAAATTCTATCTATTGTGAGAAGTTCCACGCATTGATTTAAGAGCCACAAGTGCTTGCTGCTGGTTCTTTCTTACCCAAATCTCCTTTAGTGGCTTCTCCTACTCAAAGTTCTTATAAGAATGTTTGAATTTTCTATTTTGAGCATTATGGAATAGCATTTGTTGTAGCTTGTGTAACAACTTGGACCACCTGCTCACAGATATTGTCCACTTTGAGCCTTGACCTAACCAAGCCCTCACAGTTTTGCTATTCCCACCCTTAGGAAAACGCCTCTATGGGGGATAGGTTTCCATAGCCTTATAAGGCTTACTTCGTTCCCCTCTCCAATCAATATGGGAATCTAACATTCCACCCCCCTTGGAGGCCCAACGTCCTCGCTGGCCCACAGGCCTGGATCCACCCCCCTTAAAGGCTGAGTGCCCTTACTGGCACAGAGGCCTGGATCCACCCCTCTTAGAGGCCCAGCGTCCTTACTGACATACCAATCTAGGTACTGGCTCTGATACCATTTGTAATAGCCCGGACCACCCGCTCATAGATATTGTCTGCTTTAGGCCTTGGCCCAGCCAAGCCTCACGGTTTGCTCTTCCCACCCTTGGGAAAACACGTCTATAGAGGAGAGGTTTCGATAGCCTTATAATGCCTACTTCGTTCCCCTCTCCAATCGGTATGGGAATCTAACAGCTTGTAACAATTTGGCTTTATATAACCCTTTACACCACAAAAGTGACATGTAGACATAAATTTTTTGCTTCTTTTGGGTATTTCTCCTTGCTTACTTGGTCTTGCTTCTTTAACAAATCTAACTTCACCATTTTGTTCATTATTCAACTTGGAACATTCACCTTTATAGCCAACACCTTGAAAGTCCTTTTTTTTTTACCAATTTCCAGTAATTGATCTAGCTTCTCAGTACCACCATTCAACATTCTTATTCCTTTTTAGATATTAACCATCTTTAACTTTGTTTCATCAAGTTCATCTATTGTTGATAACAACTTTCTCTCCAAATCTTGAGTGACATCCTTCATGGTTAAATTTACCTTCTTTAGCTTCTCGTTTTCCTTACACGTTTTTACTCATTTGGCATACATTAATTCATAGACCTTGTAGATGTCTTTCTTTTATTCTGAGTTGTTTCCATTGCTTTCATAATCTAAATTTGAGTTTAAAACTGAAACATTTTTATTTTCGTTTCCATTTTCTTCATTGGCTGCTACTACGGAAGCAATTGGAATTTTTCTGTTTAAAGTAACCAACGCAACTTGATTACTCACAATTTCTTCTTCGCTGCCGCACTCACTTTCATTTTCTTTGTCACTCCAAGCGCTGGTGTAAGACTTCCCTTTTCTCTTTTTAAGAGTGTTAGCACATGTTGCTTGCATATGTTCGAAACCTTGAAACTCATGACATTGTATCTTCTTTGCTTTTGCTTGCTGTTTGAAATTATTATTGGATGAACACCCACCATTCACTCTGAACTCAAGTCTATCTTTATTTACCTTCTTTAGCCACTTGCTGAAATTTCTTATTAATGACACTATATCATCATTTTCATCGAAGCTGTCTCTTGAATCATTCATGACTTTTCCAACCTCAACTTGGAATGCCAATACTTTATTTTTCTTTTTTATCTTTAAACAAATTCATCTTAAAGTTGGTAAGGATCCTAATTACCTTATCCAAAGATAATTCATTTATATCATGGGCTTCTTCGATGGTTGCAAATTTTGATATAAATCTAGGAGGCAATGATCTCAATGTCTTCTTTGTAAGTTTAGATTTGAATATTTTTTCCAAAGTTGATGTGCTTGATTTACAATGTCATGCAATCTCTCATGAAAGTCTCCAATAGTATCGCTTTCATCCATCTTCAACTCTTCAAATCTAGCGGACAACATCTAAAGTTTCGAAGCCATTAAAGATTTTGATCCCCTATATATTGTTTGTAGAGTATCACATGCTTCTTTTGTTGATTTATAGGGCAATATCATACTGAACCATCCATCATCCACAGCACTGAAAATTGCAAGAATAGTTAGAGAGTTATTAAGTGCTTCCTCTTCTTCAGCCCTTGTCCATTCAAATGGATCTTTAGGTATCGTTTTATTTTTTTCATCTGTCGTCATTGGATGTGTCCAGCCATTTAAAACCGAATTCCATACTTTTATTATTTGTGCCTGATAAATAGTCTCATCCTTGATTTCCACACAAAAATTGGAATCATCTAACAGTGGTGGCCTAATGATTGATGCTCTTTCTCTTATAGCCATAATTTCGAAACACATATCTGTATTAACTTGAGGTACCAAGTTCTGATTCGATGACCCAAGCTTTGATACTATTTAAAAATCTAAAAGGATGTAGTTTTGCAAAAATTCTGGTTTAACCGCAGTTGCTTTGAATTGTATCTGTGATTGCTTGATATAAATCAACTGTGTCAGCAACTGTAAATTTTCTAGCATAAACAAAAAAAGAAAAATTAAAAGTGAAATAAACAAATCAACTCTCGAGATTTGGTAATGCAGTTTGGCACACCTTGACTATGTCTATAAGGCCTTCACCCATTTTAATAACTTTCACCAAGGAACAATAATAGTTTTACTCAAAGCATTACAGAGCTGAATCAGCCAGCCCTTGACATTATTCCTCATCCTCACAACTCGTGAAAGTAAATCACACCCAATAGCACAACCACCTCATGTTATCCTCAACAAAGGATTTTCATAACAATGTTTGACAATAAAGATAAGAATTAAACAACTTAAATTTAAACAATAAGGACATAACCACAGACACTTGAGATAAGAAAATAATTCCCCCTAAAAATGCAGCTTTATCAATCAAAAGCGTGGGAAGTAGTAGAACAATATCTACTGTGAATCTCTGAAAATAGTCAGCAAGCAGTCCACGCATAATAGCTCCAAGAAGACATCAAACAAAATAACGTTTTATCACCGAAACGTTACAAAATATAGCTACTCACAAAACCCATGTACTAGACTTATTTTTCACTCAAAAATAATAACATAACTTTCCAAAAAATTTACACACACAATGGAGAAAACATAGCTAAACAAATCATCAATTGAATATATGTTTCATCACTGAAACATCACAAAATACAGTTACACACCTGACATAAATAATTGTTGTTTTTCCCTCACAAAAATGATGGAGTAATGGTCCAATTATTCACCTACATATGTATAAACATAGTAATAGTTATACATTCGTATATGTTTTTCTAGGTAATTAGCATGTGTTTTCTTGCATAATTGTTAATTATTGTTATAGTTTAGGATTCATTTTGTATGTTTTCATTTAGTTTGATTTCTATTGTTGTTATTTTATGTTTGATGTTAATTTAAGGTAAGAATTGACTATCTTTATGTAGGCAGGAAGATTGAGTAATTTGGAGATTGAGCTAGAGATCAAAGAGGAAAAGAAAAGAGGAAGTTTTCTATGGCGAATTTCCACGATCATGGGAATCATGTCAATTCCCATGATCGTGGGAATTACAATTTGAGACAATACACGGGGCTTCATTGAACATAGGGTTTTTGGACTATTAAAGGATAATTAAGCCTCCATCTTAGAGAGAGACGAAAACTTTTGTAGAAACACCATCCTTGAGTGAAGAACACATGCTTAGAGCCTTGAGGAAGGATTGAAGTCAAGGATCATCATCAAGATTGGAGAAAATAGCACATCAACACCAAAGTTTCCAGATTTTAAAAAAGAAGAGAAGGAGTTTCCTTATTCAATTTTTTGTCAAGTTTACTTCTTTTATTCTTTATAAAATGGTTTATTTGAATGTTGATGATATTATGGAGACCATAAGTAGCTAATTAGTTTTAGGGATTGCTTTTCAACTATTTTGTTAGAACTTCTATTTCATTGATTTTAATGAAGTTGTCTTTGATGATTGGTAAATTTATTTGTTATCTTACAATAAATCGAGGGAGTCAGTAAGATTAATTATGTAGGATTGTACAACGAGAGTTAGTAGCCTATAGACATACAATCATCACGTTAATTGATTAGTTAGAAGAGAGATCTC
The DNA here is from genome assembly GCA_025629805.1 of Erythroxylum baracoense. Taxonomy (NCBI): domain Eukaryota; kingdom Viridiplantae; phylum Streptophyta; class Magnoliopsida; order Malpighiales; family Erythroxylaceae; genus Erythroxylum; species Erythroxylum baracoense. Next base: position 12,802,948 of record JAOTAY010000191.1, read on the forward strand.
GACAAATTCAATTGATCACTCATAAGATAGTTTAATATCTAGTTGAATCGGTAGAGTCATTGGGTAGGTTGAGAGATCATCCAATTGATTCTTTTTAATTCGATTAGGGACAAGTAATTACACCTTGAGCGAGGGTAATTAATACATTCAAAAATCTAAGGTGAGACACAATTTGATTAATAAAATAGGAGGGAGACAAAATAGGAAAAAAAAGTAATCTCTAGTATTTAGATTCTTGAATTTTGATTTTTCTACACTTTGGTATTGTCTATTGCTTTGCTTTTTTCTTTTAATTTTAATTTAATTTAATTTTCCAGATTATTTGCATTAAATAATTTCATTTCTTAAGCAAAGTTTCGTCTAAATTAAGTGATGTCTGAGCATCAATCCCTGTGGGATCGATATCTGCTTTCTAACTACAAATCACAACTCGTATACTTGCAGTTTTTTAGCAGAAAACAAGTAGATTGCTTTTACAATCAACAAGTTTTTGGCGTCGTTGTCAGTGATTGGTTGTTTAACATCTTAGTTAATTTATATTACTTTGATTTAAGAATTTTGATACTTTTCCTTGTGTAAGTACTGGTGCATGAACACAAGGAGCACGCGAAGAATAAAAGAAGTTAGTGAAGAGTAATTTCTTGACATCAAGAGACACAAAAGAGAGTTAAAAAGGGCAAAACATCTAAACTTTTCACAACAAGATTGAAGCAGGAGAACAAGGAGGACCGGTGAGGACTTTGATGGAATTCATGAGGCCAGGATTTAGTCCTCAAGTAGTGACAAGACCGATGGTCCAAGCAAATAATTTCGACATAAAGCCAGTGCTACTCAACATTTTACAAAAAGTGTGCAGTTCTACGGGCTATCCAATGAGGATCTGAATGCCCACATCATAAATTTCTTGGAGAACTGTGACACATTCCAATTTAATGGAATGTCCGACGATGCAGGGAAGCTAAGACTATTTTCATTCATGTTGAAGGATCGGGCTAAAGCATGGTACAACTTGTTAAATTTAGGCCAGATTACGACTTGGGACCAGCTTGCCCAAGCATTCCTTGCCAAGTATTTCCGGTTAACAAAGACGATAAGGATTATCAAGAAAATTACAAATTTCTAGCAAAATGATGGTGAATCTCTCTATAAGGCTTGGGAGAGATTTAAAGAACTTCAGATAAGTTGTCCCCATCATAACTTGCTGAGAGAGTTCCTACTTCAGACGTTTTACAATGGAGTGAATCTGAGCACTAGAGGAACCATTGATGCAGCAGCAAGAGTTTTTTTAATGAGGAAGACTGTGGGCAGCTCATGATCTCCTGGAAGAGTTGGTGAGTAACAACTGCATATGATCGAGAGAGATGAGCAGACAGGGGCAGAAGGAACAAAAAGGTATGATAACCATTAACTCTATTACTACCTTACAGGCTCAGATCATGACTCTTACGAAGTAGCTGAACAACATGCAAGGAGCATCCTTCTCCACATCAAAGGCGATGCAAGTGCAATGTGAGCTGTGCGGGAAAAACAACCATGGCTTAGCAGAGTGTTTTTTATTAGAAGTCGGTGGTACCAAACAGATAAGTTACCTGGGCTAGCCACAGCGAGGTAACAACCCGTACACTAATACTTATAATTTGGGATTTAAAAATTATCTGAGTTTTTCTTAGAGTAATAACAATGCAGGTGGCTAAGTAAGACCACAAGGACTGCCGAGATTCCAATAAGATCTAATTGGAGCTACGGAGAGTAAGATGGACAAGATGATGGAAGTGTTAGGGTCCAAGCTGAATCAAAAGAGGATGTTTGCTATCCAAGAAGAAAGTCAGAAGAGGATGGAAGCAAAATTCGACCAAATCGTGAAGAATCATGGCTCATTAATCCATAACTTGGAGGTTCAAGTAGGTCAACTTACTAATGTTTTATCTTCAAGAAATGTAGGTAGCCTACAGAGCAACACCGAGGTCAACCTGAAAGAAAGAATCATGGCCCTCACTCAGGCAGAGAAAAAGGAAAGTGAACATGAGGAGAAAGACGGAGTCAATAGAGAAGGACAAATAGTTTTGGAAGTCCTTCCGAGTGAACTAGTAAGTGAGCCGAATAGGGAACTTCAACTTGGACTTCTACATCAAATTTTTGCTCAACAGAAGTCATCTTCAAGAGGAGCAATGAGGAACTTTAAGGAAGTTAAGCTAAGCGAGATGACAGATATAACAAATCAACTTCAAACAAAGCTCATGTTTAAAGAACCAGTGAAGAAAGAGGCCAATGAGCTCATATCAAAAGGAAGTCCACATATAGCACAAAAGAAAGAAGACCCAAGGGACTTCTTCATTCTGTGCAGTATAAATAAAGTTAAGATAGTTAGGGCATTTGCAGATTTGGGAGCTGGTATCAACATGATGCCTTACTCGTTTAGTCAGAAGTTGGGTTTAGGAGAGCCAAAGCTCACTAAAATATTGGTGAAAACGGCCAACAGAACAGTACATCAACCAAAGGGGATCATCAGGAACGTGCAGATACAGATTGATAAATTTAGCTTCCCCATGAATTTCTACATATTGGATATTAGAGAAGATGCAGTGCTTAGGCGACCATTCCTAGTTACTTCTCATTCGTTAATTGATGTTAATGGGGGAGAATTAATACTGAGAGTTGGAAAGGAGAAATTGACTTTCAGGGTATCCAGGAAAGAATATCGTCCTCCTTCACCCCCAATGGACATCAAGGAAACTGAGCCCCAAAAAGGATGGGAAGATATTGAAGACCCTAGGAATACATTCAAGAAGAAATGATCACGTAGGAGAAGGCATATAAAGGAAAATAACAAGGAAGGTGGAGTACACACCGGGTTGGCTCTTATACAGAGGTTGAGATTATCTTCCACACTACCATCGTACCAGTCATTCGAACCGTCTTAAGCAAAAAGGAGAGTCGAGCTACAGACATTAAAAGAATTGCTACATAGGAGGCAACCCATGGAATTCTATTATCTTTTGATTGAATTTGTTTATTTGTTTGTTTGTCAACAAGGATTGTGTTTGAATTAAGAGTGATTGATGTTTAAATTGGTTTTTATTTGAATTTTAACTTATTTTCTTTTCGAAATCCTTGATGATAATATTAATTTGATGTGTTTGTAAGTTGTGGGATCATGGAGAACCAAAATTAATCTTGGAAGAAGGTTTGAATATGTGAAGATCACCTCTTCCTATGATCGTGCAAATTTCATCCAGAGGGAAACTTAAGTTTCCCTCCCCTTTTTTTTTCTCTCACCCATTCTTCAAAATTTCACTCCTTCTCTCTCTAACCCACAAATTCTCTCCTCCCACTCTCTAAAACTCTTTATTTTCCTCTAAATTCTTGGTATTTTCTCCAATTCTTTTCATTAATCTTACAATCCTTTCATCTTTTCATGGATTACTCATTCAAAAACAAAAGGATTTGGGTAAGATTTTGCTCTCTCTCTCTTAAATACAAAATTTACTCATTTTTTGCAAATTTTCTTCATACAATGGCACCAAGGAAGATGATCACTCGAAAACCAACTGACGAACTCCGTTTGCAAGTTTTCGACGAAGGTAAGCGCTATTTAGTGGCAACTTATCGTTCTTCATTCCCAATATATTTGAAAGAAGAAGGTACGCATTTTCGTGACCTTAAGGATAGAGAAATAGTCAGTCCTAGGTATTTTGATTCTGAATTGTTAGAGAACATAGGAATGAGACGTCAACTTGAGCAACTAGCTACAAACGTAGGATGGAATAGGTTTGTTCGGTGTGATATACCTATTTATACTACTATAACTTTATAGTTTCTCACAACAGTTTGGTATAACCCTAAAATGGATATGTTTTGGTTTAGGTTAGCCAGAAATTTTTTTAAACTTGATTCTACGATCATGCGTGAAATTTTCAATTTGTCAAATGCAAAAATCTAGATGGTCACACTAATTTTGATGTCAATTCTTTTTGGAAAACTCTGACTGGGGAAAAAAACTTTGACTCTAAGAATGCACCAAAATTTTTAATTCGTAATGCGTAGCATTTACTTTTACACAAATTTATGTGCTTAACTGTGTTCAATAAAACTAAAAGTAACAAATGCTCGATCAAAGAACTTTTCTTTTTGTGGTGCATGGATCAAAAAATTAAAATCAATACAACTTATAGGAATTTTCGATCAATAGTGAGTGTTGTTAACAAAAGGAGTTTGAGTTTTGGGATGTCTCATATTACTTTTGCTTTGGGTGTGTTTTATAATGTTAATATAAAAAATTTGCGCACAATGCCACACGATATGTTTAACATATCATATTTGAGACGTTTTGAGATTTTGGAGTTCCATTCTATGGAACTCTGAAGTCCTCAGACGTGTACTGCTGTGAGGAATAGGAGGGGCACTAGTATAGCCGCCTCCTGACCCTCCACATCCTGCGCAATCCCAGAGCTAGAGGAAGAAACAGTGGAAGAGGAACTGAGTGCACCAGTGGAGGTCGATCGATATTAACAAATCCTCAATCAGATGACTGCCAATTCTTAACAAATGATATCCTAACTAAATGAGCTCGACAACCAAATGCAGAAAGTCCACAAGGAGCAACGTAGCTTGAAGAAGAAGTTCCTTAACTTCTGTCAGAGGAATAATTTTGAAGTTCTTTTACCAACACCGTCGCCACCATCATCTGAATAAGCTTTTCTTACCCTTTCACTTTTATATTTTTTGTTTCTTTTGTCTGGTTTAATTTCATTTTTTGTTAGGTTTCATGTCATTTTTTTGTTTGGTTTTATGTCATTTGTGTGTTTCAATTTCTTTTGTTTGGTTTGAGGTCATTTTCCCTTATTTGGTAGTTGACTTGTCACATTGAGGACAATGTGAACTTTAAGTGTGGGGAGGTGACATTAACTTTCTCAATTGCATTGTTTGCATTTTGTTAAATAGGATGTATGGTTAGGCATATCATGGACTTTGTGTCAATAACGGAATTGCATTTGAATTATTCTAATGAATATGGCCATGAGATTATGTCATGCTAGTTGGAATCAGATTGAATGCATGCTTGAACTCGGATTAGGCTACTTAAGTAGAAAGTGAACCATATAGAGTGATGAAAAATAGTTGGTTATAAAAGCTTAGTCACAAATTGATATTTGAATAATAAGGTAGTGTAGAGATGCATAATGAGTTTTCATTGGAGCCAATGTGAGGATTGAGCCATATGACTCCATCCATAGTCATTTTATTTCTTTATTGAGTGATATTTCCTCAGGTTATTACCTTCAAAACTTGCTTTGAATCGGTTTGAGTCTACTGGATGCATGCTTAATAGAGATGACTTAGCCCGTTTTTGTGTTAACCCTTGGCTTAAATGACCTACCCTTTGTATTATCCTTTGCTATCCCGTTGAGCCTTAACCTTTTGTTTCTTGAAAATACCCAAAGTTTTAAAACTTTAAATCTTTTTAACTTACTCATTCATAAGCTTAGTAGAGTATTAAGTAATGCATTAGTTAGGATAGTTGTGAAAATTCACTGAGATGAGTTGAGTATATTTTTGCCTGTGGATTATAGTGTATATAGTGCTATTTTAATTCATAGTTCCTCCATCTATTTAAAAAAAGGGAAAAAAGGAAAAGAAAATAAAAGAAAAAGGAAGAATAAGTGAGTAGCATCAATAAATGTAGAATATAATTATAATTTTATATCTCGGAGTTAAGTTTTGTTATCCCTTTATATCCACTTTTTACTTTATGAATGCTTGTGACTAATCTTTTTTCCTTTTTAGCTACCTTAACCCTTGCCACATTACAACCCTGAATAAGTGCTTTTGATTTATTTATGCATGCAATCATTGCAGAGGAGAATTATTGTATTAGCAAGCCTATGGTAGTGTAGTTTCCTATAGGAAGTTTGAGTGAAACACTAACCATCAAACACTTGAGAGAAACGAGTGAAAATTGTGAGGAAATTTCATGTTGCATCTTTACTTATCTTTGAGTGATGGAGTTAATTGTTGAGTTTGCTTATGTACACCAATGAAAAAGTAGTCATGATAAATGTATTAACTTGATATTCGAGTTGGCTTAAATTTGATGGATTGTATGCTTTAATCTTTGTGAAAATGAAGTGATATAATTGAGTGATTGTATTTATTTTGCTTGAGGACAAGCGGAGATTTAAGTGTGGGGATATTAATAGTTATGCATTAGTATATGTTTTTCTAGGTAATTGGCATGTATTTTCTTGCATAATTGTTGATTATTGTTGTAGTTTATGATTGATTTTGTATGTTTTCATTTAGTTTGATTTCCATTGTTGTTCTTTTATATTTGATGTTAATATAGGGTAAGAATTGACTATTTTTTTATGTAGGAAGGAAGATGGATCAACTTGGAGATTGAACTAGAGATCAAAGAGGAGAAGAAAAGAGGATTCCATCTGTTGCCAATTCCTAGGATTGTGGGAATCATGCCAATTCCCACGAACGTGGGAATTATAAGCCAAAAGATTATAAGGGACTTCATCAAATTTAGGTTTTTTGGACTATAAAAAGATAATGAAGCCTCCATCATCAAGGGGAGACAAAACCCTTCTATAGAAACACCATCCGTGAGTGAAGAACACATGTTTGTAGCCTTTAGGAAGGATTGAAGTTAAGGATCATCATCAAGATTGGAGAAAATAACACATTAACACCAAAGTTTCCATATTTTGGCAAAGAAGAGAAGGAGTTTCCTTATTCAATTTTTTGTCAATTTTACTTCTTCTATTCTTTATAAAATGGTTTATTTGAATGTTGATGATGTTATGGTGACCATGAGTAGCTGATCTAGTTTTAGGGATTACTTTTGAACTATTTTGTTAGAACTCCTATTTCATTGAATTAAATGAAGTTGTCTTTGATGATTAGTGAATTTATTTGTTATCTTGTAATAAATCGAGATAGTGAGTAAGATTAATTGTGTAGGATTGTACAATAAGAGTTGGCAGCCTATAGGCACCATTATGTTAATTGATTAGTTAGAAGAGAGATCTCGACGAATTCAATTGATCACCCATAGGATAGTTTAATAACTAGTTGAATCGGTAAAGTCATTGGGTAAGTTGAGAGATCGTCTAATTGATTCCCTTTAATTCAATTAGGGACAATTAATTACACCTTAACAGAGGGTAATTAATACATTCAAAATCTAGGGTGAGATGCAATTTGATTAATAAAATAGGAGGGAGAAAAAATAGGGAAAAAAGTTATCTCTAGTGTTTAGATTCTTAAATTCTGATTTTTCTGCATTTGGTATTGTCTATTGCTTTGTTTTAGTCATTTAATTTTAATTTAATTTTCCATATTATATGCATTAAATAATTTCGTTTCTTAAGCAAAGTTTCGTCTGAATTAAGTGGTGTCTGGGCATCAATCCCTGTGGAATTGATATTCGCTTTCTAACTACAAGTCACAACCCATACACTTGCGGTCTTTGAGCGTAAAACGAGTAGATTGTTTTTACCATCAATATTTTCTGACCAAATATTGAGGTATCACATTTGATTTATTTTATATTGCTTCTTATTTAAACTTATTAGGTTCTTTATTATTTGTAGCATTTCTTTATATAGGGGCTGGAAAATTTCTATTCCGTACCTTAGGATAATTCGAAATTGTTACGATGGAAAGTAATAATACATTATCTTTAATTAGGTTTCGTCTTTGTCAGGTTGTTACTTGACACTATTTGGTCGTTAAAGAGTGTTGTTGGACGCCAACCTTGATTAGTAATTAATTAGATTAATTACTACCGACATAGTGATGAACTTATGTGGTCACACACTTACGAGTGTAATACTTCCTGTTTATTATTATTTAATTTATTATGAGATAATTTGTTAAATTATTTAAATGGCATATTATTATATTTTTTTATAACAAAAAATATAATTAATATTGAAAACTCTCTTGTTTGAAATAAAAAAATAGTTTTGTTTTATTTTCTTTTATAAAAAAAGAAGGAAAAAAGAAAAAAAGAAACAAAATCAAAAATTTGTTACTGTACTTTTTTTCAATAGGGCTCGCACGTTTTCAATTTCTTAACCCAAAAGTTTGTTTTTTTTAGTTTCTTTGGTTTTGCACTTTAAAAACAAAAATGAGAAGGAAGTAAGTTTGGTTTTTAAAACCTCTCCTTTTGTTGGAAACAAGAGAGAAAGAGAGAAAAAAAATTGTTTCACCATTCTTTAAGAAAAGGTTCATCAAATTCCTCAATAGTCGTATCAAGTGTTGAAAGTGGGATGTATTTTTCGTGTAAAGTATATAGAAAATTCGTATTTTTGAAGTTTACTACCGTTCAATCTTTATAAATCCCAGGTTTTTGTTTTTACCTATTTTTATTATTAATATGAATTTAAACGCAATAGATCAATTTAGGATTGTAACGTTGTTTCCGCTGCAAATGCAATCCTTCATTCTATGTTGTCTTTACCAAGAACTCTCTTCCTTAGTTAATAATATTTGTAGTTTTACCGATATCTATGGGTTCTTTAAATTTTTTCCCGCATTGAGGAAATAAGGTAATTAGGCGAAATACTATATATATTTCTATATTATAACTTTTTTTAAAGACCTATGGATTTTCTTATTATTTCTAACTGGACAATCCATTAATTCAATTAACAGAGGATTATATAAAATTTTTAAAGGTTTTTAGTGGAGATTGGAAATAGATGGACTTTTTGTACAACCTATTTTATTGACAGGATTTATCACCACTTTAGCTACTTTAGCGTCTTCGTTTGTTACCTGGGATTTTCGATTATTCTCGTTTTTAATGTTAGTAATGTATTGTGGCCAAATAGCAATGAAAATAAATAATGTAAACAACAATTTTCTCAACATTCCTTACCATTTTACTAAAGCAAAGCAAAACAAACAATATTAGACAATGGACAACAAATTTCCCAACTAATAGTAAAAGATATGAATGATCATTTCAAAAAACACAACCTAAGAATTGGAAAGTCATAATACTCTATGAACAAGTTATTATTTGCATATTTAGCCAAAATCAACAAGCACTTCAATTAAAAGAACCATCAAACAAGTGTGATAGATACTCACTCAACTCTTCATCATCTTAACCATTTAAAGGTAGGATATGTATTCACTCATCGTTCATTTTATGTAAGACATCTACCATAAGTTTGCTTACCAATCCAATTTGTCATATCAAACACAAGCATCAATCTAAAGGTCTTTATTTAGGTTGTAATGGAGTCGAGATAAGGGTAGGAAGAACGAAAAATGTAAGTTAAAACCACATCACAAATTGAGCATTTAAACATAGACAAAAGAATGACCATAAAACACTCATTTTGTCCTCTCACTTAACAAATTGAACACTTCTTCTCTCTACTCTTCTTTTCATTTATGCTCATTTTCTCTTCCTTCCTTTTCCTTTCTTTTTTCTTTTTTCCTTTTTTCATTTTTTTATTCTTATTTTTCACTGTATTTGTCATTTTTTTGTATTTATGATTATAAAACAAGGAAATCAAGAGAAGAGAAATATAAAGGAGACGTGAAAATCCCCACAACTATACCCATCCCTAATACAATAGCGAACTATATGTTATAATTCCCCCACACTTATTTCGTAAGTCCAATTATACTCATTCAAATGCTCAACTTGCTTTATGGTAGGTACAACGAAAACGATAAATAATTAAGGTCAAGGTTGACATTTGGGTTTAAAGAAAGAAAAGGTGTCATGTTAAGCTCAAAGGGGATTTATTAGAGGTAAGATCATAGTGGCCTTTTAAGCAAAAGGGCTAAATCCTAATTGCCTTCATCATTTCAATATTTGCATAAGATTGTGTGATCTAAACTAGTATCTGCAAGCAAGTTTCGGAGTTCCTTAATCATAAAAGAACACTCTCGACAAAAAATTACATAATTTGGTGTTTAATATTTGAAAAAGGCTCAAAATCTTACCAAATGGAAGGTGTCATTCATCTATCACAACAAGTCAATTTCCTTTTAACTGAAATCTAAGTCAATTAGTTTAAGCATGCAAGTATACTCATTCGCCCATATTATGCATTTCTAATCCATATTGAGTTAATTTAATAATCATGCATATCTAACTACTAAATGGGAAAACAAACACACAACACACAAATAATCATTTTTTTTCTTTTCTTCTAAACTATTACCTACGCAACCCTTGATGTGATCAGAAAATGAAAGGGTGATCTAAGATGTAAAAGAATGAAAGAAAGGACAAAGATGAAAGCGAAAAGAAATTAAAATAACAAACAATAGAAAAGCAAAGGTTAGAAACACAATACTAAGATGGGGGTGGAGGCTGTCTGAAACCAGCATTCAAATTGACCATGAAGGTTCAAACTTTTAATGTCAATTCTACATATGAATTTTTTCTAAATTCAAATTTTTTTCCCAAACTATATTTCGGAGTAACTTGTGCACTTGATCAAATATTCCTAATTCAATAAGTGCTTGAGAATCTATAAATCTATCCGGAATAATTTTACGATTATGAAGAATAGCATACCTTTGTTGATGCTCTCTACTTTCAAATATGAGGCATGGAATACCTAAAGTGGGATCTTGTGGCAAAGAAAAGGGAACTCTTGGTTGTTCCATTCTTGGAGGCATAACTGGTTGCGTAAGTAGAGGCTATGTTTGTGCTCTTAGTAGCTTGGTTTGGTGGACGTGGTGGTAAAGTTTTGCAGTGACGCTTCTGTGGTGGTGACGAAGAGGTTATTATGGGAGGGAGGTTGTGTGAGTTAGATTGAGTTAGAAAGCAGGGGGAGAGGTGTGCGTTAGATTGAGTTAGAGTATAGTATTTATATGGGGAGAGGTGTGCGTTAGATTGAGTTAGAGTATAGTATTTATATGGGGAGAGGTGGAGTGTGCAGGCATGCAGACCCGTGAATGGCACCAATGGAAGGGCATGCACTGGGTCACAGTGCATGCCCATCCCTCCTGTCAGGTGTGACTGGTGCCAGTCAGAGCCGTGACTGGCACCAGTGCACAGGTGTCCACTCGTGACTGGCACCAGCACCGGTGGACGCTCGTGCATTGTGACCCAGTCACACTGGTGCTGTTTTTATTTCTAAGTTGTACATTGTCAATTTTTATTTTGATTTATAACATTGGAAGGTATATACGTTGTTAGTAAGGAGAGATGCATTGCAGGGGAGGCTTTAATTAGTAATAAGAGAGCTGTCGAGTAACAAGAGGAATAACCACAAATGTTAATTGCCTATATAGACAGATCATCATTAGAGGAAGGCATCACTGCATGTTTATCCATTAAGGTATCTTTTGATATGGAAACCAAATATTTATTATCTTTGAAGTTTTTAGATGCTTAGACAGAAAGGGGATCAAGTATCCGATAAAAATATTCAATGGAATTGTTACTTTACTTTACTAAAGAAAGGTATAGGAAAATATAAAAATTCCTGTTAAGAATAAAGGAAACAGTTCAAGGTCCAATTATAAATACATATATGACTTACTTTGCAAGTCCAAAGTATGTAACATTTTATAATTATACCTTTACAAAATATGTACATAAACTCAAGTTAAACTTGATATTGGACTTATTAAAAATTATGTTATTACTCATAAAATTTCAAATTTAGTGAAATAGAAGTTGCAAACGAATTGGATTTAGTTTTTAATTACAACTTTGTATTTCCTTGTATTCTTTATTAAATGCATGGTATCTTACGAAGGTAATATGGATATAACTATAAAGATGATGATTTCTAATGATTAACCATTTATAATGAGTTAGAAAATAAGGGACCTTTTCACTGTTAGGACAAATAATTAATGCATCAGTTTTTAAATATGAATATTAATACATTATATAATATTAATTAGTTACATTTTTAGTTGGCATACACGACAAAGATTAGTTATATGTGGTAAAAAAATAAAGAAAATGTCTTTCTTTACAAAGAGCTTTAAAGCAATTCAAGTCAAGAACAAAAAAGAATGAAGTCATTCCATATATAATAAAATTGTAATATTTCTTATAACCCTATTTTGATTATTTCAA
>JAOTAY010000191.1:12824863-12850876 GCA_025629805.1 Erythroxylum baracoense
TCCCACGAAGTGGACAAAAGAGGAGAAGAGAAGAGGTAATTTTCTGTTACAAAATTTGACGATTGTGGGAATTGACATGATTCCCACGATCGTGGGATCTTACAACAGAAAGTTCCCTCTTCTCTTCTCCTCTTTTGTCTCTAGCTCAATCTCCAAGTTGCTCATTCTTCATTCCTACATAAAAACAATCAATTCTTACCCTAAATTATCATCAAACATAAAAGAATAACAATGAAGATCAAACTAAACGAAAACATGCAAAATGAATCCTAAAATACAACAATAATAAACTATTATGCAAGAAACACAAGTCAAATACTAGAAAAACATAGACTAATGCACAAATATCATTTATCACCCTATAAGTTGTCACATTCATTCATAATTTTAGGTATTTCGATCAAGTAGCATTGCTAGTATTTTTTCATGAAAACAAGTAGCTAAAGCAATAAGTTAGGTATTAAAAAAATTATGTTTGTATATTTTAAACAAATAACTATTATGCTGGCCTTCGGGTTATGAATAAAGCTAGTAACTAGTTGAGAATGTAATGTAGCCAAGTAACCGAATCAACATGCATCACAAATGTGTGCCTTTGTGTCAAAAGCCTATAATGACGTTCCAACTAAGCAACTTACTAAAAACATGACTTAGTTGAGTAACTGGATCGCTATTCATTACCAATGTTTACCTCCATGTAAAAAACACGAGGTCCATATCCATAAAAAGCATTATAAAAAAATTTCTCATAAAACATACCGAGCTTGTAAGTAGCTTCACTTTTCATAAAAACGTACTTTGGATTAGTTACAAAATTTAATTAACCAAATAATTATTAATATGTGTGTACAATTCAAAGGGGGTGAATAAACCTAACATTTAAGTTTTGATTAATATGTATATTTAGTCCAGAGCTTCTAGATGCAGATTTTGCACGTTAATGATTTGGAATAACTTGAATAATTGTGTTTATAGTTAAGTTGTTTTATGAAGTTGAAGCCATTGTCTCATTATTGCATTGTGTGCTGTGTAATTTTGTGTTGTTTATTGTTTTTTTTTGCTTGAGGACAAGAAAATGTTTAATTGTGGGGATATTGATAAGTGTAAATTGTATCGTGTTTTAGAGCATAGTTTTATATGTGTTTACCCATTAATTCGATCATTTAGTATGTGTTTAGATTAGAATTGTGTTAGTTTGTTAATTATTTGTGTTTTAAGGTTTAGTACAAGCTTTTGAGCTTAAATATTATATTTTTGAGGTACCTTGATGTGTTTGCTAGTGTTTTAGGGTCAATATCGAAGAATGGAGGAGTTTTCGAAGACATTTGGGTCGAAACAACAACCATGATTGTTACAGAAGGCTTAAATGTGGGCTACGATTGTGACAGAATGCCCTTAACTTGCAGGGCCATGGTCGTGGCCTGCGTCAGGTAGACATATAGTTGCTTACGAACTTCATGTTCTGAGGGACTTTTTAGACATTTTGGACCTCAGAAAGACCATAGGGTTACCTAAAACGTAAAAGAATATTTAAAGAACATTAAGAGGAGCACAAAGGGGCTTTTTGCATCAGCCACAGTTAAAACCCTAAATAGAGAATACCGAGAGAGAGAGAGAGAGAGAGAGAGAGAGAGAAGAAGTAAAAGGAAGATGAAGCTGACTTGACATGCTTCCTGGATCAAGAGGTTTCCCGACGTCGTTGCCTTCTGTCGTCTATTCCAAGTCATTATTTCTTTTTCGTTTCGATTTTATTTATGTATAGAGTTGAGATGGATAGTATGATGATAGGATTTGGAATATTAATGATATTCTAAACTCTCCTTTGGGATTTATTTTGATTTAATGATATTTTAGTCGACTGTGTTTATTGGATGAATGTCGTGATTAGATTACATTCTTGCATAATTTAGTAATAAACTAAGAGGGTGAACTGAATGAAAAATGATTAAATCAGATTAATGAGAGTTAGGTGATTTAATAGAAAATGTGAAAAATAATATTAGTAATTGTGCAAAGAGAGATCCTATGTGATGTTTCGATAGTTTATTAGAGTGCTTTAGATCTAATTAGAGTTTTGGATAGCTTATGAATTGAGAGATTGCACATTCCTTAATCTAATTAGGGTTTATAATTTATGGTTTAGTAGTTTTAACTCAAGAGAGAGTAATCACTAGGATAGTCTGGAATTGACACTCCATCGACACATAATCGGCTAGGTTAGCATTAATGATAAGTAAAATCCCCTTTCTCATAAATTGGTAAATTCCTTAGGTTGATTTCTATTATGATTGCATAATGCTCACTTGTTCATACTTTTTTGTTTTATTTTTGATTTGATTAATTGAATTCAATCCTCTTAATTAATTTCTTTTGCATCTTTTAATTTCAATTTAAAGTTTTTTCTAGCCTTAGATTTTAGGATTAGATTAGTCCCCCTTCTCGTGGGATTGACATCTCCTATACTACAGTCGTGACCCATGCGCTTGCTACATTTGAGGGCTTATAAATTTTAAAGCTCGAATGACACGATCACTAACCCAACTTCAAGTTAATAAGTTTGAATTGATTGAACAAGATTTAGGTCATATTAAGGCCTTTTTTTAAATTTTAGGCTTCAAGCTAGGTTTAGGCTTAGATATTTTCACCCAGCTCAACCAGAAGCCCAAATGATTATAGAAAAAATAATGTCATTTTATCTTTTCTAATTACATTAGGCTTTAGGTCACTTGAGACCTAATCAATTCTAGGCTAAGGATACGAATGTTGAGCCTATTTGGGCCTTAGGCTAGGCCTAGGACATTATAAATACGATCAGGTCATGCTCAATCCTAGCTTAGTCCCTCTTCTACTTATGAACTTATGTTTAATTTGTGCTAAATCCTTTTACTCTTTATAAGGTTGATACATTTTTAATTTTCAAAAGAAACAAGATTATAAGTGATGATGCTTGCGTAACACTAAAAGAAGATATTCTACTACTAATAACATATCCAAACCAAAAAAAATGTGTATATATATATATATAATTTCTCAAGTAATACAAACAATTAGCGTGCTTCTTCTCTTACATAGTTATACATATTTACTATATTTAGAAAATGCTTTTCATAAATGTAAAAAATCCTTAAGGCAAGAACCTTAAAAATAACACTAAAGGTTGTATGAAAAAGATGTGAAACTATGTTAAATAAAAGAAATTTAAAAAGAGAGCATATATGTAATAAAAAAGCAATAATAAAAAAGGGAAGCTAAGCTAAGAACAAAAACTATGATAAATAAAATGAACAAAAAAAGGGATAATAGAAAAAGTAAATTAGATAAGTAGGAAAAAAGTAAAGAAAAGTAAAAAGGGAGCATATCAATGATAAAAAGAAAATTTTAAGTAAAAAGAGAGAATATGGGTGATAAAAAATAAGAAAAGTGACATGAGAGAATGAAAAATTATTGTGCGTATAAAAGGAAAGATAACTTAAGAAAATACGTTATGAAAGCAAAATCAAAAACAATAATATGAGATAAAATTAGGATAGTATGATAGTTATAGACAATAAATAAAATATTACATGAAGAAAGTAAAAAACATGACTAGTCAAATTTAATGTTAAGTAAAGAAACATCAATAATCAAATTTAATGTTAAGTTATTTTAAACAAAAAATAATTAAGTTTATACTTTTAAGTTAATAATTTAAGTGAAACAAATAATACTATCATTTATTATCTAATATATTAATAAGAGATTTGAACCAAATCTTTTTTGCTCTCCCTAAACTTTATCCAACATTTCTTTCATTCTTTTAGATAGGTGTTTATTTCCATTTTAGAAGATAAGGCAATTTCTTTCATATTATTTTTTTATTTGTTTATAATATCTCTTGCATTCTCCTAAGTTGCTCACCTATTTTAATCTTTCCACTTATCCTCCCTCTTCCCCAACCTCCTTAGCCTCTTCTCTTTAGACAAGACCTTTGCTCTCATCCCACCTTTCATTTTTTTCCCTTCTTCTTCCTTCTCCTTTTGATTTAGGGTAGAAAATCTAGTCTAAGCTTATAAATAAATTTTTATCCCCATTTCGAATTCTTTTATATTAAGCCTTTCATTTCATAAATTTAGTCTTTTAACCCTTTTAAGGTCTTCAAAATTGGAACAAAATCACACTTGTGTGCTTCTTCTTAGAAAAAACAATCATCTATTTAGTTGTCAAGAAATGAACAAGTGTATATTGGACTAAGATTTGCCTTAAACATAGTTATTATTTGTTTGAATTCACATCATTAAAAGGCCTTCAAAATGTCTTGAAGCTTATCCTTTCACACATTAGGTGTAAGCCACTCTTCATCTATAAATGAAAGCTAGGCATAAATTTACATAGCAACAGTTCTAAATATGTTTCACTATAAATAAACTTCAATAATAGTCCCCTAGAATATTGGATTATAGAGGGACTAAGTATCACATAAGTATTTTCAGAGTTTCCATTTGTTTAGACAATCCTATTGCAGCCTTATATAGGCTCAGATACGATAAATTTACATACAAGTTAACCTTATACCTCTATTTTCAAACTATATTAAGATGGTAAGATTAGATGAATCTCTTAATATATATTTTTTAAAATTTGAATAAATTAAGCCTTGAAGGCAAGTCACGAAGTCTTACAATACAAAGAATAAGTTAACCAAAGGATTTAACTACAATACAGTTAAGTATGAAAGAGCTAGTTAAACTGGTTGTTGAAAACCCCATATTGGTGAGATCCCTCAACAACAACCCTTAATCTTTGTTTAATCTCGCATACCAAGTTTGAAGGCAAGCTGAGTACGTAATTCATTGTATGATCGACTAGGAGGCAGGTGTCAACGTACCTGAATCATGCCTAACTTATACACTGGAGACTATGGCTATATGTGTGTTGCGCTATGCATTTTTCTGTGAGTAAACTAGTATATAACAGACGCCACTGCTAGAACTTGTCATACATTCCAGTATTGAACTAAATAGGAACCATACTGGAGTTTCTGTTTTTGTGTGCATATTTGGAGTCAAATGTGATTTAGTATTTGATTGTAAAATTGCTCTTGGGAGGTGATTTGGTCTTGAAATGTTTTTAGATTTCTCTCGTCCTATATTGCAGTGATTATCAATGATAAGGCGATCGAAAAACACTTGTGTGCTGTGCTATTTCTATATTTTGGCCATAATGTGTGTAGACTTTCCATATTAGTAATTACCCTATTTTTTGCGTTAACCCTTAGCTTAAATGACCTACCTGCTGGTTATCCCTTGCTACCCCCGTTGAGCCTTAACCTTTTGTTTGTGAAACACATGAAATTTTAAAACTTTAAACCCTATTATCCTACCCTTTTCACAAGCTTAGTAAAGGATTAAGTAAAATATTAGTTGGGATTGTGTGAAATTTTTACCGAAACAAATTGAGTACATTTCTGCCTATGGACTATATTGTATATGGTGCTAGTTTTGACTCATAGTTCTTCCATGTATGAAGAAAAAGAAAGAAAACTGAAAAAAATGAAAAATGAAAAAGAAAAGAAAAGAAAAAGGAAGAACAAGTGAATAACATCAACAAGTGTAAAATATTCGTTATATTTGCATGTCTTGTAGTTATGTTTTGCTATCCCATTTTAGAATATTAGTTATATTTGTATGTCTTGTAGTTATGTTTTGTTATCCCATTTTATATGTTTTGTAATTTACTTATGCTTGTGCTTAACCCTCTTTCCCTTATTTTGACCCATCTTAACACTTACCACATCACAACCCTAAATAAGTCCTTTTGATCTATTTATGCATGCAATCATTGCAAAGGAGAATTGGTGTATTAGTAAGCCTATGACAGCGTAGTTTCCCATAGGAAGTTTGAGTGAAACACTAACCCTTAAAAACTTGAGTAAAATGAGTGAAAACCGTGAGGAAGATTCATCTATGCATCTTTACTTATTTTTGAGTGATTATGTCAATTATGAGTTTGCTTATGTACACCAATGAAAAAGTAGTCATGATATGTGCATTAACTTGATATTTAAGTTGGCTTGAATTTGAGGGATTGTATGCTTTGATCCTTGTGAAAATGAAGTGGTAGAATTGATTGATTGTATTTATTTTGCTTGAGGTCAAGCAAAGATTCAAGTGTGGGGATGTTAATAGGTGTGCATTAGGATATGTTTTTATAGAGAATTGGCATGTGTTTTCTTACATAATTGTTGTTTATTGTTCTAGTTTAGGATTCATTTTAATTGTTTTAATTAAGTTTGATTTCCATTATTGATCTTGTGTGTTTGATGCTAATTGAGGTTAAGAATTGATTATTTTTATGTAGGAAGGAAGAGGGAGCAACTTGGAGGTTGAACAAAAGATGAAAGAAGAGTTCATCTGGGACAAATTCCCACGTTTGTAGGAATCATGCAAATTTCCACGGATGTGGGAAATCACAAAAGAAATGAGGAGTGCATCTGTGTGCGATTCCCATGCTTATAGGAATCATGCAGATTCCTACGGACGTGGGAATTGTAATTCGAGGCAATCTACGAGGCTTCATTAAACCTAGGATTTTTGGACTATAAAAACATCATTAAGCCTCTATCTTCAGAAGAGACGACACCCACTTGTACAACCATCATCCTTGAGTGGAGAACACATGTTTGAAGCATCGAGGAGGGATTGAAGACAAGGATCATCGTCAAGATTGGGCAAAATAGCACATCAATACCAAAATTCCAGATTTTGGCAAAGAAAAGGAGTTTTTTTATTCAATTTTCTTTCAATTTAATCTTCTCTATTCTTTGTAAAAATGTTTTATTTGATTGTTGATGATGTTATGGAGATCATATTAGGCTGATTTCGTTTTAGGGATTGTTTTTGAATTATTTTGTTAAAACTCCTATTTTATTGAATTGAATGAAGTATTTTTGATCATCGTTGTTCTTAATTGTTGTCTTGCAACAAATCGAGAGAGTGAGTGAGATGAGATTTGTATAGGATTGTATAACGAGAGTTGGCGACCTATAGACTAGCAATCATCATGTCAATTGAATAGTTAGAAGAGAGATCTCAATTAGTCAATTGATCACCCATAGGATAGTTTAATAACTAGTTGAATCGGTGGAGTCATTAGATAGGTTGAGAGACCGATCAATCGATTCCTATTAATTCAATTAGGGAAAAATAGTTACACCTTGAGAGAGGTTAATTAGTACATTCAGAAATCTAGGGTGAGACATAATTCAATCAATAAAATTGGAGGGAGACAAAATAAGGAAAAAGTAATCTCTATCATTTAGATTCTTGAATTAAGATTTTCAGCAATTGTGATATTGTTTGTTGTTTACATTAGTCTTTTAATTTTAATTTAATTGTCTTGATTATTTGCATTTAACAATTTCGTTTCTTAAACAAAGTTGTGTCTAAATTAAATGATGTCTAGGCATCAATCCCTATGGGATCGATATCTGCTTTTTTAATTACAAGTTACGACCTATTCACTTGCGGTTTTTGAGTGCAAAACAAGTATATAGGTTGTTGAGCATCGTGTTTGATTTACATTATTTAATTTAAGAGTTTTTGATACTTTTCCTTGTGCATTTGTAGGTTACTTTGATTTAAAGAACTTCATAGGAGCTATCCACATCATAACCTCCCGAGGGAATTTCCACTTCAAACATTCTATAATGGAGTGAATCCTAGCACAAGGGACACAATTAATGTAGCAGCTGGAGGTTCACTGATGAGAAAAACGGTACATGCAGCTCATAATTTGTTGGAAGAGTTAGCAAGCAATAGCTATATGTGGTTGAGCAAGAGGAGTAGACAAGGACAGAAGGAACAAAAAGGTATAACACCTATTGACTCAGTTACTACCTTGCAGGCTTAGATCACGGCTTTGACGAAGCAGTTAAACAACATGCAAGGATCATCTACCTCAACAGTTAAGGCAATACAAGCACAATGTGAGTTTTGTGGGGACAACAACCACAACTTAGTATAATGTTTCGTATTGGGAGCTAGTGGGACTAAACAGGTAAGCTGTTTAGGCCAGCCGCGACAAGGTAATAACCCATATTCGAACATATATAATTTGGGTTGGAAAAATCACTCGAACTTTTCTTGGAGTAACAATAATGTAGATGGCCAACAAAGACCACAAGGACCGCTAAGATTCCAGCAAGAGAGAATCAGAGCATTGGAAAATAAGTTGGACAAGTTTATAGAGATGTTTAATTCCAAACTGGCAGTTCAAGCAGAGAGTCAGAAAAGGATGTATGAAAGGCAAGAGGAAAATCAACAAAGGATGGAGGCAAATTTTGATTAGATTGTGAAGAACCATACCTCGCCAATCCATAATTTGGAAGTCCAGATACGTTAACTTACTAATGCTTTATTTTCTCAAAATGCGGGTTGCTTACCGAGCAATAATGTGGTTATTCTAAGGGAGCAACTCAAAGCAATTACATTTTGGAGTGGCAAGCATATGCAAAAACTAAGTGCAAAAAAGGACGACCAAGAAAAAAAGGACTACCAAGAAAAAGAAAATAGTACGGAGATAGAAAAAGATAGGGGAGAGGGCAGGCGGTAAGTACCCACCACCGTACAAGCCCAAACTCCCATATCCACAAAGAGTGAAGCAACATCACGTGGATACCCAGTTTTCCAAATTTTTAGAGAAACTGAAGAAGCTATAGATTAATTTGTCATTGGTGGAAGCTTTGGAGTGCATGCCCAAATATGCGAAGTTTTTGAAGGATATACTCACGCATAAACTTAGTTGGGAAGACAATTAGACAGTTACATTGACGGAGAACTATAGTTCTATTATTTCAAGTCAAATGCCTTCAAAATTTCAAGATCTAGGGATCTTTACTATTCTATGTGTTGTTGGTGATTTTGAATTTTCCAAATGTTTATGTGATTTAGGTGTAAGTATTAATTTGATGTCTTTGTCTATTTTCAAAAAATTAGGATTAGGAGAGGTCAAGCTGACTTCCATGCTAATTCAGCTTGCGGATCAATCAATAAAAAGACCATTTGGAGTTTTGGAAGATGTATTGGTAAAAGTGGATAAATTTATAATTCCAGTTGATTTTGTTATGATGGATTTTGAAGTTCATAAAAATTGTCCGTTAATTTTATGTAGGCCCTTTATAAATACTGGTAGGGCATCAATTGATGTTTATAAAGGAAAACTTGTGTTGAGAATTGGTGGTGAGTAGGTTGAGTTTAATAGGAAAAAATCTTTAAAGAAACCGATGGATGGAAATGTGTGTATGAAAATTGATGTAGTAGAGGAGTGTGTGAGGAAATTAAAGAAGGAGTTGATGAGGTGAATGGAGTACATAAAGATGAAAGTGTAAAGGAAGAGGGTGTCTATGAGGGAGTGGAGATAGAACAATTAGAGAGAGCTGGAGCACCTACACCACCTTCTACCGTTAAACCTCTGACATTAAAGCTTAAACCTTTGCCTTCCCATTTAAGATATACCTTTTTAGGAAAGAACCACACTTTGCCTATCATTATCTCCAATAAATTAAATTGTGAGCAAGAAAAGAAAGTGGTGGAAACTATTAGGAAAAGGATGAGAGCTGTAGGGTGGCAATTTTCTGATATTAAGGGGATTAGCCCCAATGTGGTGATGCATAGAATTAACCTAAAAGAAGGTTGTAAAACTGTAAGAGAAGGACAAAGAAGGTCAAAATCTGAATATGCAAGAGGTTGTAAAGAAGGAAGTGGTGAAACTTCTAGATGCAGGAATAATTTATCCCATTTCAGATAATGAGTGGGTGAGCCCAGTACAGTGTATGTCAAAGAAGAGTGGCATGACAGTGATAGAAAATCAAGAAGGGGAAAATATTTCCAGTAGGACTGTCATAAGGTGGCAACTGTGCATGACTATAGAAAGTTAAATTTGGCCACCAAGAAGGATCATTTTCCTTTACCTTTTGTGGACCAAAAGATTGAGAGAGTGGCTGGTCATTCTTTTTATTGCTTTCTGAATGGATATTCAGGGTACAATCAAATATTTATATATCTGGAAGATCAGGAGAAGACCACTTTTACATGCCCATATGGAACTTTTTCATATTGAAGGATGCCTTTCGGTTTATGTAATGCACTTGCTACATTTCAAAGGTACATAATGGCGATATTCGCAAACATGAATGAAAACTTTATGGAGGTATTTATGGATGATTTTTCTATTTTTAAAGAGTCTTTTGATCATTGCCTATCGAACTTAGATAAAGTGATCCAAAGTTGTGAGGAGTCACATTTAGTTTTAAATTAGGAAAAATGTCATTTCATGGTCCAAAAGGGAATCGTATTACGCT
Source organism: Erythroxylum baracoense (assembly GCA_025629805.1). NCBI lineage: Eukaryota > Viridiplantae > Streptophyta > Magnoliopsida > Malpighiales > Erythroxylaceae > Erythroxylum > Erythroxylum baracoense. Next base: position 12,835,200 of record JAOTAY010000191.1, read on the forward strand.
ATAAAATTTCATATAAACAGATTGAAGTGGATCGAGCTAAGACAGAAGTAATTGAAAAGTTACTACCTCCCTTTAACATCAAGGGTGTCTGAGCTTTTCTTGGTCATGCAGGGTTTTACTGACAGTTCATTAAAGATTTTTTCCTCATTGCAAAACATCTGTCTCATCTATTGGTAAAAGATGTGCCTTTTATTTTTTATGATGACTGTTTGAATGCTTTTAACAAGTTGAAGAAGGTACTCATAGCAGCACCATTTTTGACATCACTAAATTGGACTCTACCATTTGAGATCATGTATGATGCAAGCAACTATGCAATTGGGTGTGTGCTAGGTTAGCGGAAGGAGAAGAGGTTGCATGCTATCTATTACGCAAGCAAGACGTTAATAGGAGAACAATTAAATTATACAACTACTGAAAAAGAACTGCTTGTAGTAGTATTTGCTTGTGAAAATTTTCGTTCTTATTTGTTAGGTTCACAAGTTATTGTGTTTAAAGACCATGCAGCATTGCGTTACCTTTTCACTAAGAAGGATGCTAAGGTTAGGCTTATTCGATGGGTACTCCTACTTTAAGAGTTTAATATTGAAATCAAAGAGAAGAAAAGAGTAGAAAATGTCATAACGGATCACTTATCGAGGCTTAAAGTCAGACATCATGAAGAGGAAGAGGAAATTAAGGAAAGTTTTCCTTCCCTGGTTTACAGATATTGCGAATTACCTCTCAAGCGGTATTCTTCCATTCGATTTATCATATCAAAAAAGGAAGTGCTTCTTATTTCATTGCGCTCATTATATTTGGGATGAACCTACACTCAATAAGATTTATGCTGACAGTTTAATTCGTAGGTGTGTTCCTGAAGATGGAATGCCTGAGATCTTAACTTAATGTCATAGCTCACCGTATACAGGGCATTATGGAGCTAACAAGACTGCCGTATGAATTTTAGAGTGTGGATTATATTGTACAACTTTATTTAAAGATGCTCGAGATTTTGTGCTCAAGTGTGATAGATATCAAAGAGTTGGCAACATATCAAAACGAGATGAATTGCCACCTTCGAATATAATGGAGGTTGAGATATTTGATATATAGGGTCTAGACTTCATAGGACCATTCCCAACCTCTGAAGGCAATAGGAGTTGATTATGTTCTAGACGGGTCGAAGCGGTTGCTACTCCAACCAACGATAGCAAGGTGGTTCAGAAGTTCATTAAGAAGCTTTTTACTAGATTTAGGGTGCCTAGAGCAATCATAAGTGATGGGGGAATTCATTTTAACAACAAACCGTTTGAAAACTTTATGAGAAGATACAACGTTTATCATAGAGTGGCTACCCCGTACCATCCCCAAACTAGAGGTCAAGTGGAGGTGGTGAATAGAGAGCTGAAAAAGATTTTGGAGAAGATAGTGAAAATTTCAAGAAAAGATTGGTCAATGAAACTAGACGATGCACTGTGGGCTTACAGAACAACTTTTAAGACCCCTATAAGCACAACACCATATCAGGTTATGTATGGAAAGGCATGTCATTTACCATTGGAATTGGAGCACAGAGCATATTGGGCAATCAAGAAATTGAATATAGATTGGAAGCTGGCAGGAGAAAAGCGGTTGTTACATATTGACGAGTTGGAAGAGTTGAGGTATGATGCTTATGAAAATGCCAAGCTATATAAAGAAAAGGCTAAGAAGTGGCATAATGGCCATATCAAGAAGAAGGAATTTAAGAGAGGGAATTTAGTACTTTTGTTTAACTTAAGACTTCGACTATTTCCCAAAAAACTCAAGTTAAGATGGAGTGGGCCTTTTAAAATTCTTCAAATGTTCCCCCATGGAGTTATGGAGCTGGAAAATGACAATGGGGACATATTCGAGGTTAATGGGCACCACTTTAAACCATATTATGGAGGGATATATCCCTAAGCAAGGGAGGTTATCTCTCTCCTATCTTCCACTTTTTCATGAGTATATGTTGAATGGTCGAGCTAATGACCTTAGCTTAGCATGTTTAATCTCTTGTGTTATTTTTTTGTCTAGTTTTTGTTTGAATTCTTTGGTTTGATTATTTTCAAATTAAAATTGATTGATGTTCAAGTTGATTTTGTTTAATTTTTAATTTGTTTTCTTCTCTAGTTTGTTATTGATGATATTATCTTGATGTGTTTGTAGGTTTTGGGAGCATAGAGAGTACATATAAGCTTGGAAGAAGGTTTGCAATTGTGAGAATCACAATTTCCCACATTCGTGGGAATCACTTTAATTCCCGCAAATGTGACCCACGTCCGTGGGAATTGTGGTGATTCTCACGGACGTACGAATCCTCTCTAAAAAGTTTTTGGAGAGGAATCCCACGCTCGTGGGAATTCGGGTGATTCCCATAAATGTGGGAATCTTTTCTAAAAAATTTCTGGTCAGGAATCCCATGTTCGTGGGAATTGTGGGGATTCCCACGAACATTGGAATTCTACACCGAAGGGAAACTTAAGTTTCCCTCCCAATTTTTCTCTCACTTTATCTTCAAATTTCATACTCTCTTTCTCCTACCCACAAATTTCTCTCCTCCCACTCTCTAAAATTCTTCAATCTCCCTTTAAATTCTTAGTATTTTCTTCAATTCTTTCATTATTCCTACATTCTTTTTAGTTTTCCATGCATTAATCTTTCCAAACAACAAAGATTTAGGTAAGTTTTTTTGTTCTCTCTCTCTCCAAAGCTCGAATCTCATTTCTCTCTTTTATTCTTGCAAGTTTTCCTGTAACAATGGCAATGAAGAAGATGATGGCTCAGAAACTGAGTGACGAAGTGCGCTGCCAAGTTTCTGGTGAAGGCAAAAGCGATTTGGCGGCAACTTACCGATCTCCCTTCCCGATTTACTCGGAAGATGAAGGTATGCACTTTTGCGATTTTAGGGATAGGGGAATAATCACTCCTAGGTATTTCAATTTTGAATTGTTAGAGGACATAGGAGTGAGGAAAAAGATTGAGCGACTAGCTGACAACATAGGGTGGAATAGGTTCATTCAGTATGACATGCGTATTCACCATATGATGACAACTTAATTTTTCACTACTATTTGTTATACCCCAAAAATGAATGTGTTTTGGTTTAGATTATAAGGTGCTTTAGATTGTAATGTCATTCGTCATCTTTTCAATTTCCAAAATACAAAAGTTTTAGATGATCATCCTAAATTTGATGTGGATTCCTATTGGAAAATTTTAAAAAGTGAAGATAGTTTTGATTCATGCAATGCACTGAATGCTTTAATACATAGTGTTGAACATTTTTTGTTGCATAAATTCATGTGTTTAACCGTGTTTGATAAAATCAAAAGTAGCAAATGTTCGGCTAAAGAACTTTTCTTCTTATGGTTCATGGATCGCAAAGTTAGAATCAACACACCCTTTAGAATTTTTAGATTAATTGTTAGTGTTATTAATAAGAAAGTTCTTATTTTGGAATGGGGCATATTGTTACTACTTTAGCTCATTTTTATAACCATAATTTAGAAGAGGTGCGTACAACGCTACATGATATGTTTCACATATCATTTTTGAGGTGTCTCAAGATTGTGAAGGTTTATTCTATAGAACTCCGTAATCCTCAAATGTGTACTGCGGTGAAAAACATGAGAAGCATCAGTACAGTCGAGTCCTGACCTTCCACATCTCAAGTAACTCAGGATCCAGAGGACGAAGCAGTAGCAGCAGAACCAAACGCATCAGTAGAGGTTGACCAACTCTAACAAAACCTTGAACAAATAGCCGCAAACTAACATCAGATGACATCTCAATTAAATAAGCTCAGCACATAAATACGAACAGTACATAAGGAGCAGCGTAGTTTGAAGAAGAGGTTCCTCAACTTCTGTCGGAGGAACAATTTTGAAGCTCCTACACCATCACCATCACCATCATTGGAATAAGCTTTTCTTATCCCTTAAACTTTTAAATTTTGTTGTTTCTTGTGTGTGAGTGCATTTCTTTTCATATGTATTTGGTTTCATATTATTTGTTTGTGTCCTATGCCTTTTATTCAGTTCTAATTTCTTTAATGTTGATTTGACTTCAGTATCTTCTGTTTAGGTTCATATCATTCGTTTGTTTAAATTTCTTTTGTTTGGTTTGTTTTCATTATTTTTTGTATGGTTTGATGGCATTTTCCTTTATTTGGTTGTTGACTTGTTATATTGAGGACAATATGATCTTTAAGTGTGGGGAGGTGGCATCAAAGTTATTAGTTGCATTTTGTGTTGAATAGGATGCATGTTTAGGCATATTGTATGTGCTTTGTGTTAGCAATGGAAACACTTTTGAGTCACTCTGATAAATATTACCATAAAATTCTGTCATGTTAGTTGGAATTAGATTGAATGCATGTTTGAACTCAGATTAGGCTACTTAAGTAAAAAGTGAACCATATAGAGTGATGAAAAGTAGTTGGTTACATAAGCTTAGTCATAAATAGACATTTGAACAATGAGGAAGTGTAGAGATGCATAATGAGTTTTCAATTGAACCAAAGTGAGGATTGAGCCATATGAATCCATCTTGGTCATTTCATTTCTTTGTTAAGTGTACTTCTATAGGTTACTACCTTCAAAACTTGCTTTGAATCGGTTTGAGTCTACTAGATACATGCTTAATAGAGATGATCTAGGCCCTTTTTCTGTTAACCCTTAGCTTAAAAGACCTACTCATTAATTATCCCATGCTACCCTCGTTGAGCCTTAACCTTTTGTTTGTGAAACATCAGAAATTTTAAAACTTTAAACCCCTTATCCTACCCTTTTCACAAGCTTAGTAAAGTATTAAGTAAAATATTAGTTGGGATTCTGTGAAACTTTTACTAAGACAAATTGAGTGCATTTTTACTTGTGGACTATATTGTATATAGTGCTCGTTTTGACTCATGGTTCTTCCATGTATGAAGAAAAAGAAAGAAAAGTGAAAAAAATGAAAAAGAAAAGAAAAGAAAAAGGAAGAATAAGTTAATAGCATCAATAAGTTCAGAATATTAGTTTTCTTTGTATGTCTCGTAGTTATGTTTTGGTATCCCATTTTATCCGTTTTGTACTTATGCCTATGCTTAACCCTCTTTCCCCTCTTTTGACCCACCTAACATTTACCATATTACAACCCTAAACAAGTCCTTTTGATCTATTTATGCATGTAATCATTGTAGAGGAGAATTAGTGTATTAGCAAGCCTATGATTGCGTAATTTCCAATAGGAAGTTTAAGTGAAACACTAACCCTTAAACACTTGAGCGAAATGAGTGAAAACTATGAGGAAGATTCATCTGTACATCTTTACTTATCTTCGAGTGATTGTGTCAATTATGAGTTTGCTTATGTACACCAATGAAAAAGTGTTCATGATATGTGCGTTAACTTGACATTTGAGTTGGCTTGAATTTGAGTTATTGTATTCTTTGATCTTTGTGAAAATGAAGTGGTAGAATTGATTGGCTATATTTATTTTGCTTGAGGACAAGTAAAGATTCAATTGTGGAGATGTTGATAGGTGTGCATTAGGATATGTTTTTGTAGGTAAGTGGCATGTGTTTTCTTGCATAATTGTTGTTTAATGTTTTAGTTTAGGATTCATTTTAATTGTTTTAATCAAGTTTGATTTCCATTGTTGTTTTTGTGTGTTTAATGCTAATTGAGGGTAAGAATTGATTATTTTTGTGTAGGAAGGAAGAGGGAGCAACTTGGAGATTGAACAAAAGATGAAAGAAGAGAAGACAAGAAGCATAATGTAGAGGTTGGATAAATTCCTACGCTCGTGAGAATCATGCAAATTCTCAGGAACATGGGAAATCACAACAAAAATGAGGAGTACATCTGTGTGCAATTCCCACGCTTGACATCATTAAGCCTCCATCTTCAAAGGAGACGACACCCACCTGTAGAAACACCTTCCTTGAGTGGAGAACACATGTTTGGAGCATTACGGAGGGATTGAGGATAAAGATCATCATCAAGATTGGGCAAAATAGCACATCAATACTAAAATTCCATATTTTGGCAAAGAAGGGAAAGAGTCTTTCTATTCAATTTTCTTTCAAGTTAATCTTCTTTATTCTTTGTAAAAATGGTTTATTTGATTGTTGATGATGTTATGGAGACCATGTTAGGCTGATATCATTTTGTGGCCTGTTTGGTTGGATGTTAATTAATGAAACGAACAGAATGGAATGGAACAAAAGGGAACGGTTTATAATGGAATGGAATGTAATATAGTGAAAAGTTGTTTGGGAGGGATGGAAGGGTTCATAATATAACGTAGTGAAACATTGTTTTGGAAGATGGATGGAATGTAATATAATGTATAATAAATGACTATTATACCCCTAATATTAAAATGGTTGTTACAAAAGGTTTAATGTTATGATTTTAAAACAGAAATCATGTCCAATTAAAAACTCACACACAACTGTGACAAATCATTTTTTATATATTTTCTATTTTAAAATAATAAAAATTTTAATAAAAGTTTTATCATTTTATTATTAATTATATACAATTTATTGTTAATTATATAAAAATATTATTTTTAATTATTTAATAAATTTTATTCTATTATATGTGATTTGTACTTAAATTTTATTGATTTTTATTTTTATTTATATAGAAATATATACAAATATTAAAAATAATTTTTATATATTTTCTATTTTCATTAATAAAATTTTTATTAAAATTTTATTGTTAATTATATACAATTTTTATTAATAATATAAAAATATTATTATTAGGGTAAAGAGAAATAATATACAAATATTATTAATTATATACAAGGATTTAGGGTTAGAAGAAATAATTGGTATTAAGAAAAAATATTGAGGGTATATTAGGTAGTATGTATTTATTAGTTTACGTTCCATTCTAAACCCTCCAAATCTGAGGTTTCATATTTTCACTTTTTAGGATAGAATGGAACGTAACAAAAACCCTCTACTTCTATCTCATTTCATTCCATTCCATTATGAAACCCTCAACCAAACGATAGAAATGTGTTACGTTACGTTCCGCTCCATTCCAAACCCTCCAACCAATCAAACCCTTAGGGATTGCTTTTGAATTATTTTGTCAAAATTCCTATTTTATTGAATTGAATGAAGTGTTTTTGATGATTGTTGTTCTTAATTGTTGTCTTGCAACAAATTGAGAGAGTGAGTGAGATAAGATTCGTGTAGGATTGTACAACGAGAGTTGGTGACCTATAGATTAGCAATCATCATGTTAATTGAATAGTTAGAAGAGAGATCTTAATCAGTCAATTGATCACCCATAGGATAGTTTAATAACTAGTTAAATCGGTAGAGTCATTGGGTAGGTTAAGAGATCGTTCAATCGATTCTCATTAATTCAATTAGGGAAAATAGTTACACCTTGAGAGAGGGTAATTAGTACATTCGGAAATCTTGGGTGAGATACGATTCAATCAATAAAATAGGTGGGAGCCAAAATAAGGAAAAAGTAATCTCTAGCATTTAGATTCTTGAATTTAGATTTTCTGCAATTACGGTATTTTCCATAGTTACGTTAGTCTTTTAATTTTAATTTAATTTTACAGGTTATTTGCATTTGACAATTTAGTTTCTTAAACAAAGTTGTGTCTAAGTTAAGCGGTGTCTAGGTATCAATCCCTGTGGGATCGATATCAGCTCTTTTTACTACAAGTTACGACCCGTTTACTTGTAGTTTTTGAGTGTAAAACAAGTAGATAGGTTTTACCATCAACAAGTTTTTTGCGCCATTGCTGGGGAATTGATTGTTGAGCATTGTGTTTGATTTAGATTACTTTGATTTAAGAGTTTTTAATACTTTTCATTGTGGATTTGCAGGTGCATAAATACAAGGAGTACACGAAGGACGAAAGAAGTTATAGAAGACGAATTTCCTGACATTAAAAAGCACGGAAGAGAAATAAGAAGGGAAAAGCGTATAAATTTCTCAAATCAAGATATGGCTAAATAAGGAGAGCAAGGAGGACCGGAAAGGACACTTATAGATTTCATAAGGCCAAGGTTTAGTCCTCAAGGAGTGGCAAGGCTGGTAGTTCAATTGAATAATTTTGAGATAAAGTTGGCGCTACTCAACATTCTTCAAAACAGTGTGCAGTTCTACGAGCTATCCAATAAGGATCCGAATGCCCACATTGTAAATTTTTTATAGATCTGTGACACATTTAGATTCAACAGAATGTCTGACGATGCGGTGAAGCTGCGACTATTTTCATTCACGTTGAAAGATAGGGCTAAAGCATGGTACAATTCTTTGAATCCAGGTCAGATCATGACTTGGGAGCAGCTCGCTCAAGCATTCCTTGCCAAGTATTTTTCATTGACAAAGACGACAAGGATTATCAAGAAGATAACGCATTTTCAGCAAAATGATGGAGAATCTCTTTATGAAGCTTAGGAGAGATTTAAGGAACTTAAGAGGAGTTGTCCACATCACAACCTCCTGAGGGAATTTCTACTTCAAACATTATATAATGGAGTGAATCCTAGCATAAGGGGCACAATTGATGCAGCCACTGGGGGTTCATTGATGAGAAAAATGGTAGAAGCAGCTCATGATTTACTGGAGGAGTTGGCAAGCAACAACTGCATGTGGTCAAGCGAGAGGAGTAGACAAGGACAGAAAGAACAAAAAGGTATGATACCTATTGACTTAGTTACTGCCTTACAGGCTCAAATCATGGCTTTGACGAAGCAGCTAAACAGCAAGCAAGGAGCGTCCACCTCAGTAGTTAAGGCAATGCAAGCATAATGTGAGCTGTGTGGGGAGAACAACCACAACTCAGTGGAATGTTTCCTATTAAGAGCTAGTGGGACCGAACAGGTAAGCTATTTAGGTCAGCCGCAGCGAGGTAATAACCCATATTCGAATACATATAATCCGGGTTGGAAAAATCACCTGAATTTTTCTTGGAGTAACAATAATGTAGGTGGCCAATAAAGACCACAAGGACCGCCTGGATTCCAGAAAGATCAAATCGGAGCATTGGAAAGCAAAATGGGTAATACGATGGAGGTTTTGGGGTCCAAATTCGCAGCACAAGAAGAGAATCATAAAAGGATGCATGCAAGCTAGGAGGAAAATCAGAAGAGGATGGAAGCAAAATTCGATCAGATTTTGAAGAATCATGCATCATCCATCCACAATCTGAAAGTTCAAGTAGACCAACTAGCTAACGCTTTATCTTCATGAAATGCAGGTAGTCTGCCAAGCAACACTGAGGTAAATCCGAAGGAAAGAATCATGGCCTTTACTTAGATGGAGAAAAAAGAAAGCAAATGTGGGGAGAAAGATGGAAACAAGTAAGAAGAACAAATAGTGCTAGAAGTCTTTTCGAGTAGACCAGTAAGCGAGTCGATTAAGGAACTTCAGCTTAGACTTTCACATCAAAATTTTGCTCCGTAGAAGCCATCTTCAAGTGGAATAACTCGAAATTCCAAGGAAGGGGAGTTAAGTGAGATGACAGACATTAAAAATCAACTCCAGACAAAGCTCATGTTAAAGGGGTCGTTGAAAGAAGAGGTTATCAATCACATATCAGGAGGAGGTCTGCATGTAGCACAGAAGAAAGAAGATCCAGGAGACTTTTTCGTTCCGTGTAGTGTAAATGGAGTTAAGATCAATCGAGCATTTGCGGATTTGGGAGCAGCTACCAACATGATGTCGTATTCATTTAGTCAGAAGTTAGGTCTAGAAGAGCCAGAGTCGACTAAGACATTAGTGAAAATGGTTGACAGGACAGTGCATTTATCGAAGGGGCTGATCAAGAATGTGTAGCTACACATTGATAAATTTACCTTCTACTTGGATTTTTACATATTGGATACTAGTGAAGATGACGAAACTCCTATAGTTTTGGGGAGATCGTTTCTGGCTACTGCTCGTGCAATTATTTATGTTGATGGGGGCGAGTTAATATTGAGAGTAGGGAAGGAGCAGTTAACATTAAAGGTATCGAAGAAAATTTATCATCTTACACCATTCCCAACAGATATTAAGGAACCTGAACTCTAAAGGGGATGGGAAAATACTGAGGACCCCGGAAATGCATTCAGGAAGAAACAAACGTGTAGGAGAAGGCAGAAAAAGGAAAACAATAATGAAGGTGGAGCCTAAAATAAGGTAGCCCCTGTACAAAATCTGAGATCAATTTATGCACTACTATCATTCCGATCATTTAAACCGCTATGAGTATGAAGGAGAATCGAGATACCGATGGTAACATAAGCGCTGCATGGGAGGCAACCTATGGGAGTCAACTAGCCTTTGTTTGTTTTTGTTCAATTAATAGTTCATTTGAATTCCTTAGTTATGACCATATTTGAATTGGATTTGATTAATGTTTGTGTTAATTTTGTTTGGATTTCAATTTTTTCTTTTTAAATTTCTTGTTGATGATATTATCTTGATGTGTTTGTAAGTTTTGGGATCATGGAGAATGCATATAAGCTTGGAAGAAGGTTTGAAATTTGCGAGGATCACCAATTCAAATCTCTCTAAAAAGTTTTTAGAGAGAAAATCCACGTCTATAGGAATTATGATGATTCCCATGGACGTGGAAAATCTCTCCAGAAAGTTTCTATAGAGGAATCTCACACTCGTCAGAATTCTAGAGATTCCCTCGGAAGTGGAAATCCTCTCCAGAAACTATCCCACGCTCGTGGGAATTGTGGCGTGGGAATCCCATCCGAGAGGGAGCTTAAAAATTTCCCTTCTTTTCTTCTCTCATTCACTTTTCAAAATTTCACTCCCTCTCTCTCTAGAATATGATTTTCTCTCCTCCCACTCTCTAAAACTCTTCATTTTTTATCTAGATTCTTGTTATTTTCTTCATCCCTTTCCATTAATCTTACATTACTTCATTTTTTTCATGCATCAATCATTCAAATATACAATGATTTAAGTTAGATTTTATTTTCTCTCTTTAAAATACGAATTTCGCTCTCTCTTTCATTTTTGCAGATTTTATTCTAACAGTAGCTCCACCAAGGATGATGAGGGTTAGGCAACCAGTCGACGAGCTTCACCTTCAAGTTTTTGGCGAAGGAAAACCTAACTTAACGACAGCCTATCGGGCTACATTTCTGATTTACTCGGAAGAAGAAGGTGCACATTTTGAAGTGTTGAAAAATATAGGAGTGAGACGCCGACTTGAACAATTAGCTATGAACATAGGGTAGAATAAATTTGTTTGGTGTGACTTACCTATTGCTGCCACTATATCCTTAGAGTTTTTTACAACAGTTAGGTATAATTCTAAAATGGATTTGTTTTGGTTTAGGTTAGGTGGCAATGTTTTAAAACTTGATTACTCTGTCATACGTGAATTGTTTAACTTGTCGAATACAAAATCTTAGATGGTCATGTAGATTTTGACGTAGATGCTTATTGGAACACTCTTATGGGTGAAGCCCATTTTGATTCATATAATGCCCCGAACTCTTTAATTCGGAATGCTGAGCATTTGTTGTTACATAAATTCATGTGCCTAACTGTGTTTAATAAAACAGAAATCAATAAATGCTCAGCTATAGAACTTTTCTTCTTATGGTGCATGGATAGAAAGCTTAAAATCAACACTTCTTATAGAATTTTTTGATCACTAGTGAGTGTGATTGCTAAAAAGAATACGTCTTTTAGGATGGCTCATATTGCTTCTACTTTGGGTATATTTTATAATGTTAATATGGAGAATTTGCATATTCCTCCCCACAACATGTTTGATATAGTCTATTTGAGACGCGCTGAGTTTGTGGAGGTCTAATCTACGAAACTTCACAATCCTCAGACGCGCACTGTGGTGAGGAGCAGGAGGGGCACCAGTGCAGTCGTAAACCGACCCTTCACATCCAGTGCAGCTCCAGAACCAAAGAAGGAAGCAATAGTGGAGGAAATAACGGAACCAGCAGTGGATGACCGATATCAATCGATTCTCAACCAAATAGCCGTAAATCAACAACGAATGACATCCAAACTTGATGAACTCGACACTCAAATGCGGCAGATTCACAAGGAGCAACGCAGCTTAAAGAGAAGATTCCTAAACTTCTGTCAGAGGAATAATTTTGAATCTCCTACGCAATTACCGTCACTACCATCTTTAGAATAAACTTTTCTTACCTTTTAACTTTAAAATTTTGTTGTTTCATTTGTGTGATTGCATTTCATTTTATGTGTATTTGGTTTCATAGTATTTGTTTGTGTGTTATATCTTTTGTTTAGTTCTAATTTCTTTAATGTTGATTTGACTTCAGTATCTTCTATTTAGGTTTATATCATTTGTTTGTTTAAATTTCTTTTGTTTGGTTTGTTTTCATTTTTTTGTATGATTTAATGTCATTCCCCTTTATTTGGTTGTTGACTTGTCACATTGAGGACAATGTGATCTTTAAGTGTGGGGAGGTGACATTAAAGTTTTTAGTTGCATTTTGTGTTGGATAAGATGCATGTTTAAGCATATTGTATGTGCTTTGTGTTAACAAAGAAACCACTTTTGAGTTACTGTGATAAATATTGCCATGAAATTTTGTCATGTTAGTTGAAATTAGATTGAATGCATGCTTGAACTCAGATTAGGCTACTTAAGTTGAAAGTGAACCAATAGAGTGATGAAAAGTAGTTGGTTACATAAGCTTAGTCATAAATCGACATTTAAACAATGAGGCAATGTAGAGATGCATAATGAGTTTTCAATTGAGCCCAAGTGAGGATTGAGCCATATGACTCCATCTATAGTCATTTCATTTCTTTGTTAAGTGTACTTCCATAGGTTACTACCTTCAGAACTTGCTTTGAATCGGTTTGAGTCTACTGAATGCATGCTTAATAGAGATGATCTAGGCCCTTTTTTGTGTTAACCATTGGCTTAAATGACCTACCCATTAATTATCCCTTACTACCCCCGTTGAACCTTAACATTTTGTTTATGAAACACCCGAAATTTTAAAACTTTAAACCTCATTATTCTACCCTTTTCACAAGCTTAGTAAAGTATTAAGTAAAATAATAGTTGAGATTGTGTGAAATTTTTACTGAGACAAATTGAGTACATTTCTACCTGTGGACTATATTGTATATAGTGCTAGTTTTGACTCCTGTATAAAGAAAAAGAAAGAAAAATGAAAAAAATGAAAAAGAAAAGAAAAGAAAAGAAAAGGTAACAATAAGTGAATAGCATCAATAATTGCAGAATATTTGTAATATTTGTCTGTCTAGTAGTTATGTTTTGCTATCCCATTTTATCCAAATTGTACTTTACTTATGCTTATGCTTAGCCCTTTTTCCCCTTTTTTGACCCATCTTAACCCTTACCACATTACAATCCTAAACAAGTCCTTGTGATCTATTTATGCATGCAATCATTGTAGAGGAGAATTAGTGTATTAACAAGCCTATGATAGTGTAGTTTCCTATAGGAAGTTTGAGTAAAACATTAACCCTTAAACACTTGAGCGAAATGAGTGAAAACTGTGAGGAAGATTCATCTGTGCATCATTACTTATCTTTGAGTGATTGTGTCAATAATGAGTTTGCTTGTTTACACCAATGAAAAAGTAGTCATGATATGTGCATTAACTTGATATTTGAGTTGGCTTGAATTTGAGGGATTGTATGCTTTGATCTTTGTAAAAATAAAGTGGTAGAATTGATTAGTTGTATTTATTTTGCTGGAGGACAAGCAAAGATTCAAGTGTGGGGATGTCGATAGGTGTGCATTAGGATATATTTTTTTATAGGTAATTGGCATGTGTTTTCTAACATAATTGTTGATTATTGTCCTAGTTTAGGATTGATTTTGTGTGTTTTCATTAAGTTTGATTTTCATTATTGTTCTTATGTGTTCGATATTAATTAAGGGTAAGAATTGATTATTTTTATGCAGGAAGAAGGAAGGAGCAACTTGGAGGGTGAACTAAAGATCAAAGAGGAGAAGAAATGACGAGTGCATCTGTGACAAATTCCCACGTTTGTGGGAATCATGCAAATTCCTACGTGACGTGGGAATTACAGAAAAAAATGAGAGATGTGACAGTTACAAATTCTCACTCTCATGGGAATCATGCAAATTCCAACGAACGTGGGAATTACAATTCGAGGCAATATACAAGGCTTCATTAAACTTAGGATTTTTTGACTATCAAAAGAGAATTAAGCCTCCATCTTAAAGGGAGACAACTCCCATCTGTAGAAACACCATCCTTGAGTGAAGAACACACGTTTGGAGCATTGAGGAAGGACTGAAGACAAGAATCATCATCAAGATCGGGAAAAATAGCACATCAACACTAAAATTCCAGATTTTGGAAAAGAAAAGAAGGAGTCCTTCTATTCAATTTTCTGTTATTTTAATCTCTTATATTCTTTGTAAAAATGGATTATTTGAATTTTGATGATGCTATGGAGACCATGTTACACTGATTTTATTTTAGGGATTGCTTTTAAAACTATTATGTTGAACTCCTATTTTATTGAATTGAATGCAATTGTCTTTATTGATTGTTGTTTTTAATTGTTATCTTGCAACTAATCAAAAGAGTGAGATGAAATTCGTGTAGGATTGTACAACGAGAGTTAGCGACCTATAGACTAGCAATCATCACATTAATTGAATAGTTAGAAGAGAGATCTCGACTAGTCAATTGATCACCCATAGGATAGTTTGATAACTAATTGAATCAGTAGAGTCATTGGGTAAGTTGAGAGATCGTCCAATTGATTCCCGTTAATTCAATTAGGAATAAATAGTTACACCTTGAGAGAGGGTAATTAGTAAATTCGAAAATCTAGGGTAAGATATAATTCAATCATTAAAATAGGAGGGAGACAAAATGGGGAAAAAAGTAATCTCTAGTATTTAGATTATTGAATTTAGATTTTTTGCAATTTCGGTATTGTCTATTGTTTACATTGTTCTTTTAATTTTAATTTAATTTTCCAGATTATTTGCATTTCATAATTTAGTTTTTTGAACAAAGTTGTGTCTAAATTAAGTGATGTCTAGGAATTAATCCCTATGGGATCGATATCTGCTTATTTTACTACAAGTCAAGACCCGTTCACTTACGATTTTTGAGTGTAAAACAAGTAGATAGGTTTTACCATCAACATGAGCCTATTATAAAAGTGAAGGAGCCTCTTTCTGAAATGAACACATACAATATAATGTGGAAAAATAAAAGATAAGGAGAGAGAGAGAAGAAGGAAGCATTCGATTTATACTGTTTCAACTTACAACCCAAGTCTACATATAATCTCTAAATATCCAACATGAATGTTTCACTATAAAAATCAAGTAGTAATTTGACGAGCCTTTTTAAGCTCACGAGTACATATTTTTCAAGATTTTCTAACCTTCCAAACTATTAGTATTTAACTAGCCTCTACAAGCTCTCAAATAAGATTTGCTCAAGATAAGCTTCAATAATCTCTCTCTCAAAAATAATTTTTACTTTCTAAAGCACAAGAGATTTGAAAATGGCATTACTTTAAAAAATACTAATGCTATGATTGTATTTCAAAAATTTTGCCTCGTTCACACCTCTCTTTGTCATACTTCTTGGTGGGGTGTCAAACCAACAAAAATAATTTCCTTTCCCACAAAATACTATAATTAATATAATATAATGGTGAGCAGGGTCG
>JAOTAY010000191.1:12864608-12893577 GCA_025629805.1 Erythroxylum baracoense
TCGTCTGTGAAGACGTATCCTCTGTGATGACGTCAGCTTCCTCTGGGTGACGTCATCTTCCTCTGTAAAGATGCATCCTCTATGAGTTATTCTCTTCTGTAAGATATCTTTTTTGGTAAGTTATCTTCTTCTGTGAGGATGCACTGTCTGTCAAGATGCAGTCCTCTACGAACTAGCTTTGTATGTGTTTTGATTCCTCTATGAACAAACTTCTTCTATATTGCTTCGCCTGTGATAACGTCAGCTTCCTCTGGGTAACGTCATCTTCCTCTGTATTGCTTCGTTTGTGTTTTGGTTTCTTCTGTCTTTTGCTTCGTCTATCTTTTGCTTTGTCTATCTTTTGATTCGTCTGCGTATTGCTTCATTTGCTTCTTGCATTCGTCTGCTTTCTACCTAAGTGGCAGAAACTTCCTCTGTGTTATTGTTCATGAACTCCCTCTGTGTTACTGCTCATGAACTCTCTCTGTGTTCCTGTTCATGAACTCCCTCTGTGTTGCTGTTCATGAACTCCCTCTGTGTTACTATTCATGAACTCCCTCTCTGTTACTGTTCATGAACTCCCTCTGTGTTACCGTTCATGAACTCCTTCTGTGTTACTATTCATTGTATATCTTCTGCCCTATTTTTGATCCTTTAAAAGATAAAATTGGCCTTTGAGGTCTTCATGGAATTTGTATATCTTGATGTCCTCTTTTGAATTATATAAAGAACAATTGAATCCGATATTTGTAGGAAAAGTTATGTTAATAGTAAAACTTCTTCTGTGTTGACGTCAGCTTCCTCTGGGTGATGCTATCTTCTTCTGTAAGGATGCATCGTCTGTAAAGATGCATCTTCTGTAAATAAACTTATATCCATTGCGCCCCCCTAAGTTTACGAGAGACCTGAAAGAGTGTCATGGAAAGAGGCCAATAAGAATTGAATCGTGATGTTGATGGTTTTCAATAAGTTTTAATAAGAGAGAGAGAGAAGTTATGAAGAGACCCTGGAATTGCCATTGAACATGCATCGTTCATACTTTCTATACTTTGATATTTTTAGTGCGTTTGTGCAAGGGTGATAATTGTGAATGTGTTCTGTCTGTTTTAGAGGAGCACGTCAGACGACAATCGAACATTGCCGGACCATCCAGGCAATAGCTTCTGGGAGCGTACTATGAGTCAACCTAAATGTATTCCTAGGATTGATTTGATTGTATGAACCTTGATTTGTTAACTTTCAATATGATTGAGCTATTTGTGTGCTGTTTCTAAATTCCGGACCTGAGGTTTGAAGAGTTTGTTATGTGATTATATATTAGAAGTGCCCTGATTTGTTATGAATTTCGAAAGATATCGTTCCTCAATAATAGTTGAATGCCGAACTTAGGTCTGATGACTGTGAAAACTTCGTCTGAGCATTTGTATAAGATTGTGTATATGACATATTCAGTATTTAATGCATTTCATAAAATGCATGCTCAGATAAAGGCGTTGTGACTTGAGATGCCAGTTAGAAGCGCTTCTACGTAGAGCTTTGCTCTGTGATCTACACGTCAAGCTATGCTCCGTGAATTTGTTCCGATTGAGCCCTATGGGCCAAAACTTTGTATATGTTTGTGAAAGGCACTCAGTCACAACAATAAGAACGAATATGAGTCTCATGCATGTCCCATGCAAATACATGCGCAATGTTTGAACGATATGCAAGTTGAAATGAATGATCTTCTGTTATGCTAATTTCTGAATAAATGCTTATCTGTTTGAATGAATAACTGTGAAATATGTGTTGTATTTGTGTAATCCGGTGAATTCATCAATGATGGTTCACTCATTGAGTTCGCAAAACTCATCAAAAATTGCACTGTGGCTTTTCAGGTACGAGACAGGAGACTTAAGTTTTAGTCAGGACATAAAGTTTCTGTGGATGGAGAAATGGATCAGAGGTCTGTCAGCTGACTCCCGTAGGAATATAGTTGTTGTTGTTTTGTAGTTTTGTTAGAACTTATATAGGGTTTTGTAAATATTTGTTGATAAGAACAGTGTAAGTTTTTAAATGAATGAAGCGAATATTTTAAGAGAAAATTATAACGATTTTCAAGTATGTTAGATGATGCCATGTGTAAGTTAGAATTGTTCTTACTCCAACATACCATTATCGCAGGTTATGTTCCTAAAAGCTTAGGTATGTATCCTATGGTAGTGGGATGTTGCATCGTGCCTATATTTCTTCCCAATCGAACTCATCCATTTCTTTTGACTTATTATATTGTATCCCCCTTTAATATGCCTTGATGTGCTAATAAATTATTTACTTTTTAGTGCTATAGTCCAAAATTTCTAGTTTTATTAAAGGTTCTCACTCTAAACGTTATAATTAAACTTAATGTTAATGATACTTTAATACCACTTATTGAAAAATATATAGTAATAATAGAGAATAGTGAAAGAAAGAAAATAAGAAAATAAACAAATTTTAAACAAAATTTGACTAATTAGGTATGTCTACGTCCTTAGGAGCTAAGAGCAAATAATTCATTATTGAATAATTATTCTTAAATAGTCCCATTATCAAACTTAACCAATGTTAGTCATGAATATAATAAGTTCCATAATCCTTTAAAAAGAATACAGTAAAATATGTTTGTTGAGTGTCACAGATAATAATATCCACCTTAAAAGTTATACTTTATATAAGTTAAATCGTATCCATGTCTGACACCCTTAAGACATTATTCAAGTAAATAGTTCACTATTGAATAATTGTTCTCAAGTAGTCCCTTTATCAAATTTGACCAATGTTAGTCATGAATATAATAAGTTCCATAATCCTTTAAAAAGAATACAGTAAAATATGATTTCATATAAGGTTGAGTGTCACAGATAATAATATCCACCTTAAAAGTTATACTTTATATAGATTAAATTGTATATATCCATGTCTGACACCCTTAAGACATTAATCAAGTCTAAGAAATGATTTAACTTCTCCACAATAACAAACTTTGTGAACATGTTATTTGCATTCTCCAAAGTATGAAAATTTTCTAATAAGATACGTATAAATGCAATCAAGTGCTTCATCCTTTAAAACTTCACATCTATGTGCTTATTCCTTGTATGATACACTCAATCCTTTTTCAAATAAATAGTAGTTTAATTATCATAAATGTATCCAAAATCCACCTTATTTACCCTTACTTCTTTCATTAGCGTTGTAAGTTATAATATTTCCTTAGCAGCCTTAGATATTATCATGTGCTTTACTTTAGTTATAAATATTACAACTATAGACATTAACATTGATTTCCATCAAATAGGCCCTCCTACAAAAGTAAATACATACTATATAATAGATCTAATGTTATCTAAATCTCCTGTGTGGTTTGCATCTACATATCCTATAACTAATAAATTCCCTTATTGATTACTAAACAGAATCCGTTAGTTTGACACATCCCTTAAGTACCTGATCCACTTAACTACTTCTTAGTGTTATCTCCTAGGTATTGACATGTACTTACTAAACCCACTAATAGAATGAGCCAAATATGACATGTATAAAATATTACATATGTTAAATATCTAATAAAACTAACATATGGTAGCTTAGACACATCATCAACCTCTTTGTATATTTTTTGACACTATGCTAAGGAAATTATGAAGTCATTTACCAATATAATGCTCATTAGTTTTGCCTTATTTATTCTCAATCTATGCAATACCTTCTCAATGTAGCTAAATTGAGATTATCATAGTTTTCTAAGGCTCATATCCTTCTGAATTTCTATGGTTAGTATTTTCTTAAGAACAGTAAAATTCTTCATCTTAAATTCCTTTCCCAAGAAGGTCGTTAGTTCTTTTATATCATGTATACTCTTTGTAGCAATCAATATATCATCCATATCTGATAGCAGAAAATAAACAATCTATCATCAAGGCTCTTAATTTATACATAGTACTCATATCTCACGTAGCCAATTTAGATCATACAGGAGTTAAACCGTTTATATCATTATCATGGAGACTACTTCAATCAATAGAGTGACTTATTAAAATTAACATACTAGATGCTCCTCCTTAACTTAACTAACCCCTCAAATTGCTCTATATAAAATTTCTCTTTTAAGTCACCATAAATAGAAGATGTCTTCATGTCTATTTGCTTCAAATGCATATCAAAACTAGCTACTAATGCTATCAAATATGAAAGTATGATAACCACTAAAGAAAAGGTTTTACCATAATCAATCTCCTTCTATTATGCGTATCCTTTTGATAGAGTTGAGCCTTAAAATTTTCTTTCTTTACATACATCTACTTTAATTTATAAACTACCTACTAACATTGTTAAAATACTAATGGAATAATAACTAATCACTATAGAGAAGATTTCTTGATAATCAATCCCTTTTTATTGTGCGTACCCTTTTAATATTAGTTGAGTCTTTAGCTTTTTCCTTCCATTTCTCTGCTACCACTGATTTCCTCTTATATCTACTTGCAGCCTATAAGTCACTTTCCTTTGAGAAGCTACACTAACTCATATTGTTTAAAGATTCCACCTCCTCCATAATGGCGTCTATCCATTTATCGTTCTCTTGATTGTACATAACCTCTTAAAAGTTAGTTGGATTTCCATTGATTATAATGAGTTTGAAGGATATCAAGTCTTTCAAATCATATCTATTTGGTAGTTTAATGGTACATCTCATTTTATTTGTGGCTATACTATGCTGATATTCTTCTTTTTAAATTGATCTATTTTTTAAATTATAATTTTTTAGCCTCTTTAAATTTACTGTAGGTTGAACCAATTATAATTTTACCTTCTTCGTATTGCCTTTGCTGGTTATGGCATATCCTCTCTATATATTTGTTTAAATATATATTGTTCAACAAATACTACGTCCCTAGCTATTAATCATATCTTCTTGATGTTGGGTCCTAAAATTTGTGTTCTTTCACACCTTTAGGGTATCTAATTAATATACACTTCTTTGACTAATCAAGTTTAGGCCTTTTACTACAATAAATATGCATATAAGCAAGATAACTAAAGGCTTTTAATATAGAAAAATCTATCATAATTCCTATCTACATTTACTTCGCTATTCTCCCATCTCGTGATGTTTATGGTGATTTATTTATAAGGCAACATACCATACACACATCCTAACTTTTATATTATTACTTTGTTTATCCTCTTTGAAATGTCTCTTTGCTATAGTGTTTTCTAAACTATGTAGTGTCTCTAAATCTAATGCTTCTCACATAATTTATGAAGTTATGTCTATGTACTCAATACCACTGTCTAATTTTAAGTACTTGATCTTTTTGCCTATTTGATTCTTTACTTCAGTGTTCTAATCTTTGAACTTTACAAAGACCTTGAACTTTTTATTCGTAAATTATATCCAAAATTTTCTTAAATAAAAATCATCAATAAATGTTATAAAGCATTGAGATCTACCCACTGATAACTATATAGTAGGTTCCTATATGTTAGTTTGCACATAGTATAAAATTTATTAGATTTTGTGCTTTCTTTTACTAAATGTCACCTTAAGATGTTTATTAAGCACCTAAAACTTATAAAAAAACTAACTTATAGTGTTTGACACCTTTTAATATACTATTCTTATAAAATTCTACCATTTTTTGTTCACTAAGATAACCTAGTCATATGTATCATAATGTAGTACTATCGTCGTTTGACCATACTAGAATAGCTTCTACATCTACAATTGTACTCCTTATGTGTTTGTAGATTTTTTTACCAATATTGATCCTTTAATCACAGTTAATGCACCCTTTACCACCTTAACATTAACTTTTTTGGTTTTATAATAAAAAAATATTTGCATGTAAGTTGCCAATAAAATTAAGTTCTTCCCTAAATTTGATACATATTGAGCATCACATAATGTCCTCACAATACCATTAATTATCTTAATCCCATTCCATCTTGTTTCATCAATTTTTTAAGCTTCATCATCTCTTAAACGAAAAGTCTAAAGTTTCCTGATGTGTATGATACAAAGAAACTTTGTTTAGTATTATATGATGTGAATATCATGTATCTAGTATCGATGAGTTCTAAAGTTGACTGGTTGAAACGTAGACTATATCTCCTTCACTACAATCTGAGTCCTTGTTCTGCACTATATTAGTATACATTGACAAATGATCAAACTTCCTTTAATCATTTTACCTCTTCTTATTTATGCAGTCCCTCTAAATATCTCCAATTTTCTCATATTTATAGCATTGGATTTATCTTTTACCCTTGAAATTCGATACAAAACTCCTTGTAGTTGAATCATTTTTGTTTTATTTCCCTTCACGATCTTGGTTTCACCTTATAAATAGGCTTTCACCTTAAGAACTTTCATCGGTATTAAACCTTTATTAATTGTAAGCCAATAACGCAATTATGATGTCCTCTACATTAACTGTCATATTACTTAATGTGAATGTAGTCACCATATTTTCATATGATACAAGGAAGGAGTAAAGCATAATCATTTCTTTATACTCATCCATAATAATCACCTTGAGTTTGGACAAATCATTGACTATTTGGTTGAAAGCATTGATATATTGTTTCAGATTTGTTCCATCCTACATCTTTAGCTTGCATGGTCTCTACTTTGGATACAACTTAATTGTGAAAGAATGTTACATATAACAAATCTCTAATTTCTTCTAAATCTCCACAAGAGATGCAATCTTCATGACGTGGTACACAACCTCTGTTGTTAAAGAAATTCACATGGTTTTAGCCACTCATGCTTCTATTGTCACAGTCCAAAATTTCCAGTTCTATTAAAGTGTATCACTTTAAACTTAACTAAATTCAATATTGCCTCATTGATACTCTAATATCACGTGTTGAGAAAATAGATAGCAATAAAAGAGAATAATGAAAGAAAGCAAATAGGAAAATGAAAATATTTTAAACAAAATTTGGCCAATTAGGCATGCCTACGTCCTTAGGAGCCAAGCGTAACTGATTTACTATTGAACAATTATAATGATGATAACGTTAAACTTGGCTTACAATAATTTATTTATATGTAAACTCTATTTGAAAAAAATATACTCAAATAATCCTTTTACCAAATGCAACCTAATTTAATCATGACTATAATAAGTTCCATAAGCCTTTTAAAGATTGAAAATACACTAAAAATATTTTTTCATATAAGATTGCGTGTCACATATACAACCTAAAAGACGGTAATGTCCTAAATCATAGGTCTTACTGTATCTTTCTAGATATAATACGAGGTTCTAACATGCTCATTGTCTACGAAAGTACCTCCGTCGTACTAGTATACTCCTGTCTTCTACCTGTGCCTTTAGCTCTTATAAATGAGAGATTGAATAAGGTAATATTTCAATATTTTAATTTTTTTCGCAGTTTAGATGATATATAAAACCACTAGATTTGACAATTGCCTTAGAGATCTTAAGAAAAGAACGTACTTCAATACAAAAAATAGAGAAGTACAAAGAGATTGGACAATTGATGAAAAGCTACCCTAAATCAATTTGCCAAATTCTCCAAATCACTTTCAGTTATCAAATCATATCAAAAGTTAAAGACATGGCAGTCGGTACTGCTGGAAAGAACCAATTATTTTGATCCCCACTGGCGGAGCTCCAAGCTTTAGCGATTTTGCATTTGTAAGACTGCATTGCTTAAGAAACACTGGTCTAAGGAACTAAATTATTATACCGGATCTTTAGCTTGTAATTTGATTGAAGAGCATGGAAATGGGCAAACATAGGATATATAGGTGGATAAAAGGACCGCCTTCTTGTTGTATGTTTATGCAGCTGTAACACATATACTGCCAACGATTTGCATGGCATGGCCAACTAGCTGACAGATGAAAAAAAAAAAGAACTTAATTACCCCAAAAAGCTGACAAATCACAGAAAGGAAGGATGATATGAAGACTTGGCCTCACCAACTCCAAACCCCAAGGTCGTAACAAAACAAACTACAAGAAAGAGACCGAGAGATAAGGGAGGTCAATACCAACTTACCTTAAAACCCATATGTGCCCTCGTGTGGGCTATGGTCCTCTCGTCCAAGAACCACAAAGCTGGTCACTTTCAAGGGAGACCCACCATGCATGTGACACTAACAGAGTTTGGGTACCACCGGACATGGCAGGAGTATCGATTTCTATGTATAGAGGGACACCACACGTGTGTGCGCATTAATATACTTTCATCAGCTGTTGGCTTCTTCTTTTTGCGAGTGAAAAGATGCAGCATATCTCAGTTCACTGTTCAACACAGCCACAAGCCTTCTTTGGTCCTCACTCCTTACATTACCCTTCTTAAATTCCGCACTGTCCTCTGTGCTAATTAACCCAACCCTATCTGCTAGCCGTCCAGTGACTTTTTGCATCCCGAACGGTTTTGGAAGGGAAGAAAAAGTAAAAGATGGAAACTAAAGCTCAGCTCTGTTATTCATAGCAAGAACTTACAATGATATACATGTGGAAGTAACTTCACCCTTGGCAAGCCACGATACATACATATGAATAAGATGTTATATTCAGAACTAGATTTTTGAGATATCAAAGTATATTAGATATAGACAAAACCGTAATTAAAATATCTCATATATTTTTTACACAATAACTCTGAAATTAAAGTTTCTTTCTTTGTCTTCCATGCACGTAAGTCAATATTCAGGTGAACTATATACTCACAATATTCAGGTGAACTATATACTCTTTCTTGATACCATAACGTTTCCAGTACTATATGATTGGGAGGTTAGGTAAAAACAGGTAATTGGTTTTTAAAAATTCATTTGCTCTCTAAAGTCTTAAATCGAAAGCGACGTATACGAGAGAACGTAATTTAGAACTTTGAGCCAAGAGGCTCTCTCACATCCTTATCAGCATCAGCAGTAGTCAAATAATTAAAGAAAACAAGGAATGCTTTAACAAGAGGTACGGTCAGGATAAACATCACTAATTAATCAGGTGTATGAACATCAACCAAGCAATTAAGGCGTTAACAGTTGCCCGACACATTTCTTTATCAGGTAATCAAATCCCACGGACAAACTTGGTAATTAAAACCTTAACGTGGAGGTATTGAGGGTCACGAGTGGCTTGTCTCCTTCGTACTCTATCAAGATGTTATTGAGCAATTGATAGATACGCATAGCAAAGCAACCGATGTTATTGACTTATTGAAAGCTGGTTCATGCGCTCTAGTAGATGGGAACAGTGATGACTTTCTTGGCACTCTACCATGCAATTACCAATTGATGACTTATTTTCATATTTGTAATGCAGTGTTTTTTCCTGACTGTTTATGCATGCTTAATAGGGTTACAGTAATATATTGGGTCATGTGACTCATAACCTCCATTAACTAGACGATGTGAATTACAGAATTGGGTCCATTCTCTACCAAAATGCTTATGCCCTTTTATGCAAAAAAGAAAACGAAAAGGATTATCTATACAAAGGTGAATATATTTGGGCTATAAAAACAGAAGTAGATAAGGCAAAGATGGTGATGATTAGCTGGAAGGTGCTTTCGAGGGACATATCTTGTCTGGAGAGAGGACGTGGGGTCTCTGATTGGCTGGCCAGTGGCCATAAGTGGATGATGGAGCTTTGAAGGAACTCATAATTGTGCTCAAGGGTCAAAAATCAGCATCAAGAGTAGTGGACCCGTTGTGTCTCCGATGCTTCCAAATGACAATTATAGCCACAACATTGGGCCAATTTTGTGCTTGTAGGTACAGTATACCTCACTGTCCCCATACGATATATAAGCAATAAGCATATGCAATTTTCCTGTTCGTGTTTATTTCTTCAGGAGTAGAATAGGCGTAAAGTAGAGGCGCCGGTTATATTAGGATAATCACTTTAATTTGTCTGAAATAAATTGTGAAGCCAGAGAACAGTTTTCTTAGTTTTAAAATTAATAGGCATAGATGCTTCATTTCAATTTGAAGTTATAATTGGAAAATTAAGGAAACTAACTTCAAATTTTTAATTTTTAGATATAGTGGATGATAGATTAATGGGGAAGATTCAAAAGTAAGATACTATCAACTTTGGTTGGCAGGAAATAAAAAGTAGGAAGAAGAACGATGAAGAAGCCATATAATGGATACGTACACGCATATCTGCTTGGTCTTTTCTTACAGATTTGTTCTTTACAATTGCCAACTAACAATTTTGATTTTGAGAAATATAGAAACAACCATAATTGACCAATATTTGATAATTAGTTGTGGACTCTTATTGAAATATGAAATCTAGAGTGAACAGCAATACTATTTAATTTAGTAGCAGTTCTCTAGCTAGAGTTTCATCCAACTTCCGAGAAAGTTTCCCATTGAAAATCCACAATTTTCCAACGATTGTTGTCATTGTCTTTGGAACAATATAATTAATATGTTGCATATTATTTGGGACTGACTAGGCATTATCCTACACTACACATTAGAAAGATACTCTCAAGATGCATTATGATCTTGTGTGGATTAGGTTGCAAAGAACATTCATTATATATATCCATCACCCAAGAGAGAGAGAGGGAGAGAAAAAACAAGAAAGAAAGAAAAGAAAAGATGAGCTACAGAGTGAACAAACAAATGGTAACATCAAGTAGATGAAGGAAAATAAAGATTCCATGACCAACTTCAATAATTATTATATAATGTCATATTAGTTTATGTTTGGTCTGTTGGATCGGGTGAAGTTCATATCTCTTGAAATGTCAGTTCGGAAAACAAAACTTTCTAGACTTCAATCCTAACGTTGGTTTAGGTATTAAATGCAACTCAAATGAATGCTGTCGGCAACATAAGATTAGATTAAAAATGATCAACGCTATATTATATTCATGCCGTAGAAAATTCATCAACATATTCTATGCTAATATCGCAATAGGTTATGTCTCCCTTTAACTTACGGGTAGGTTCTACATATAGTAATGAATCAAATTATTATTGATACAATTTACTAAACATTAAGAAGAGCATCTAGTCGTCAACTAAATTAAATATAACTCTCTTTAATTTTTATGTTTTATTACATCTAGAGATGCATTAATTAAGCACATCGACCCTGAAAATGGGAAGCAATGTAGAACTTGGCCCAAGACTAATCAAGTTAGGAATAGATATTGATCAAAATTGATACCAAAGGTCACCCACACCCCTGCCCTGCCCATTAACGACAACCCATGTGTCCTGATCGGCACCCAACCTCCACCCTCCACCAAACGCTTCTCATGTATCCTGGGACATGTATCTGCTTATCCTGACCGAAAAATTTGGAGACACGGTCTTCATTATGGACGGCTGAGGTTTGTCCCAAGCTTGTCCCCCAATTATGTAGGCGAACTTATTACTTTTTGCTGTTATTAGACAAACACTCCTAGTTGCTCGTGCCCTAACATTTCAACCCAAGACTCAAAGTCCACTCTCTCTCAACGTGTGCGTGGCTCGTACTCTACCCCTAGGAAATTAAGCCATCAAGTTATAGCAATATTGTACTAACTTTGTTGATAACATATTTTTTTAGACGCAAAAAATTGTTGAGAATCCTTTAATTCAATTTAAATTAATTTATAGACAAAAGTGTAAGAAATTTCATTATGTTAGTAATAAATAGATTTTAATTAAAATATAGTCTACTTAAAATCATATCTGACACTATTATACATAAGAATAATGCTAGAAACTTTAGGGTAAAATTTTTGCATTGTTTAACACTTTTTTTATTTCTCTCTATAGTTTTCTTCAGCTTATTTTCTTGTATCCAACAAATTTTCAACAGTTCAATTAGTATTATTGTGTAGCCAAACCAAAAAAATATACATAAGTAATTGATCTCATTTATCAGTTTGAACTTATAAATATAAAGATGTTCCTATCTTCATCGTACCAAATCTGTAATATTTGGTTAGTAGAACTTTTCAATACCTCTAATCTTATTCTTGTACCAATTACAAATTATATATACATTACATGTCAGTATCGATAAATAACAAAATGCATTGAAGTGATGCTATCATGAGTGCACGCGCTACGAGTGATGAAAATTAGTTTGCTAGGCTTTCCATAAACAGTTGCCCTTAGCTTTATTCCTTCCATCTATAAAAAACCGCATAATGCAACTTAACATCAGCCATCCTTCACACGCTTCCAGTTTCCGTCTCCAAAGAATTTGACAAACTCACAGGAGCAAGGACGACCATATTAGCTGAATCTTAGCCGAAAAGTGGAATCATCAATGGTCAAGTCTCAATCACTTCTGAGGAAAGTTTTCAAGTGTTGATTGATCAGAGATAGTTCATCAGCCCCTTTAAAGGCTCTAGGAATAGTCATTTGGGAGAAACACAACTATGGTATTTGAGAAGGAGCTTAATCTTGAAGCCACCGAGCTCAGGTTGGGGCTTCCGGGCACCAACGCTCAAGAGTCACCCGAAAAACAAGTATCTCCTTTTAACAGCAATAAGAGATCGTTGCCTGACATGAATGAGGACTCTTTCGGATCTGGAGATAAGTGTAATAGATTAAATGGCATAAAGGGTGACCTAGAAACTGCCCCATCTACCAAGTAAGTGGTCATCTTATTTAATATCTTCCTTTCTTTGCAGATCTTGTACATATAGTTAGCTTTGGTTACTGTTGATGGTATCTTTATATTAAGGAAACCCTAATTGTTTATGGAATGTCTATATATGGCTAAGATTAAGGACTGACATATAGGACGCTTGTTGTGTGGGATATTACAGGGCACAAGTGGTAGGATGGCCACCAATTCGATCGTACAGAAAGAACTGCGTTCAAGCAAAGAAAATAGAGGCTGAAGGTACTGGGATTTATGTAAAAGTTAGCATGGACGGTGCTCCATATCTCAGAAAGATTGATTTGAATATTTACGAAGGATATCCCAAACTCCTTAAAGCATTAGAAGACATGTTCAAGTTTCAAGTTGGTGAGTATCGCCTTTTTTTTTCAAAAAAAAAGAAGCATATGAAGAAATTATTGATGCTTTTATGGAAACGATCATGAACCTAAAGATCTTCCACTTTGGTTATTGATTAGCAGGAAAGTATTCTGACAGGGGAGGCTACAATGGTTCAGAATATGCACCAACTTATGAAGATAAGGATGGTGATTGGATGTTGGTTGGAGATGTTCCTTGGGAGTAAGTTTCTTAACTCGTATCATCTAGTTATCTTGGATTCTCATAGTTTTCTTTTCTTTTAAAAGATACTTAAAAGAAGTCTTATGTCTCTCTTGATTACAGTATGTTCATCAACTCCTGCAAGAGGTTAAGAATCATGAAAGGATCAGAAGCTAGAGGCTTGGGATGTACTGTGTAAAGATATTGAAGAAAGCAAATCTATACATCTAGCCTCCTCTGTAGGAGGATTGACCTGATGACGATCTCGTTGTTTCCTTCTTGACTAGCAGGAGAAATATTCCGAATGAATTTTGCTAAATATTCAATTCAGTACATGTATAGCTTTTCCACGTTTGACTCTAGTAAACTTGTACAAAACAAATCGGTATTTTCAAGATGCTGAGATGAACATGTAAATTATTTGAAGCCAAATAATCCATCGAGCATGTGCAATTCTGTTTATCGTGCATAATGTAAATTTTACGTGAAAATGATAATATGGATTTGAAAATTTTCTAAAATTTGATCTTATAACTTGCAAACATTCATTCAGTCTAAGGTTGAAAGTCGTTACGATTTCGATATTCTTATCATGCCATCCAACCGTTAAAGCATGTCCCCCCATAAGATGTCTGTATAAGTCATTAGAGAAAAAACCAGTTGAGTGCCAACATTAGAAAATGGATTCTTCTCGCTATAAGTATAATTTTCATTGTCTTTTTATTAAGGCAACCGATTTTTACAAGAAGTGGCGGCATAATAAGTATAAGGCAATGTAATTTTTTAATTAGATAATAGAATACAAAATATTGTTTTAAATTTTAACTAAGGTAACACATTAGTTTCAAACTATAGCAACAACACTTTAAGTCTTTATTACGCAACAAAGTGAAATTTTTTAGGCAACAATTTGTAACAATAAAAGCAATAATTTATTCTTTGTTATTAATATTACTTTAGTAACATCCATATATATATTAAAAGAAATATATAGATATTAATGTACGCCTTTATTGTGCACATACTATCAAATGTAAGCGTAAAAAAACTGCATTTATATATAATATATAGTTTATAAAGACTTCTAAAATTCAATCTTTTAACATATTTAAAATACTAAAAAAATCACTAGCTAAAATATTCATTTACAATATCTTCCTTCATTCCACATGGAATATAAGTGAATTAATCTAAATACTAAACAAAACCAATATATATGGGCACTTCAAAATCCTTCACCAAGTACCTCCTTATTTACTCCTAATCATCACCATCCTACAAAAAAAGAAAGAAAAATACAAGAAATATATTAGAATTGTAAAACTACTATACTCACAAAAATCTTAATATATCTAAAAATGAAATACTAACTATTTTATTGTGACATCAATTTAATCAAGACGAATAATATATCCCAAAAACTAACAACACAATGATTTAATTCTTTTTATGAGCAAATTTAGCAAGCATGAACATAAGCAGCTAATTATAACAAAGAAGATAACAAGATGATGAACAAAAGTAGTGAATTAAGGAAATTTGTTACCTGATATTGTTTATGTTTATATGTATGGTTTAGAGGAATAGAAGATTCCTTTCCTCTACCCATCATACATCAAAACATAAATAATAATATAAATCAGCATTCATTCTAATAGATATGTAAAGAACACAAGTAAATAGATCTTTGGCAAAAGAAGATAAGCTTGGAAGCTCTCAAGACATTGGTCAAACAAGTAAATTAGAAATTGATATCTTTGGTAGAAGAAGATAAGCTTGGAAGCTCTAAAGACATTGGTCAGAAATTAAAAAAAAGTTCGCAATATCATTTAGTACCATAAACATTTTAGGTTGTCATAGTAAACTGACAAATGAAATAGCTTGTTTTGGATCTAGTATATTCATCAAATTCTATCTTAAGACACACAGTAGGACATTATCTACTGTTAAACATCATAAAATGACAGGAATAATAAAAAGGTATTATTAGAAGTCATTTCAGATACAAAAGGGGAGAGAAAGAGAAAGGAAACTACTTTAAAATCCTATAAAGCCACGATTAAGTCTTTCTCGAATGTCCAGTATAGGTCTTTAGTTTAATTAACTGCTTATAATAAACCTTCTAGAAATTTAACTTTTCAAGTAAAAGATTTTGACTTCAGTTTGTGTCTATCAAGAGATCAACAAGCAAGCAGTTTAGAATCACTGATGAATAAATGATTGGAAACCAACAAAGTTATTGTAAACTTTTAATATTTTTCTTGGAGAACTAATAGCTATATCACATTAGGAGCTTAGCCTGAGAAGACAACATCCCCACGTATGGTTCCTCTCTCAACTTTTTCCTTGAACCTCCATCATTAGTATACCTATAACGAGTTTAAAAATTTAATTAAGAAATAAATTTTACACGAATGGGCCTCAAAAGTGACCAGTCTATCTAATATATTCATCTTCCATTTAACACAAAGGCACTAAAGAGTGAAATGATGACATGAAACTACAAGAGAATAAAAGAAGGAGTGTATGGCCTTAGATATGATATGCATAGACAGAAAAAACAAAATTTGAAGGTAGAGACATTCCATTTTAGAAACATTACTAGAAAATCAATGTTAACTCCAGGTATCTTCAATATTACTTCTAGTCTCATTTAATGAATATACTTTTATAAGTCTACATAAAAAGGCCCAAATTTTTGTTAATTTTTTAATTATAACCCAAACTTTAAAAAGTAGCAATAAAATGCCCAAACTTTCAAAAATTTTCAATTCTAGCTCGATGTTAGTTTCATTGTTATCTTTGCTGATGTGGCACTACTATATTTCAAGGGACTCTCATTAATCAAAAACATTAGTGTAATTGGCTAAAGTGAGTCTGATTATTGAAATGAAATCATTTCATGATAAAATCGAGATGACGTCATTTCTTTACTTATTTTTGTAAGTGTTATTATCTAAAAACTAACAAAGAAACATGCTTCTTATTGGAGAATATATCTGTCAATTCAGAGATAAACATGCCGCTCTTTCTTCGTTAGGAATATGAAAAGGAACAACAACTGTGGTAAGTTTCTGAAAAGTTTTAAATGTGCAAAGACTAGTTCAAATTATGCTAATCACCACCACTTTCTCCCACCACAGATTTCTAGTGTAAAAGCTCTTCCTCTTCTCGAAGTAAAAAAGTTTAAAGGCCTACTCCTCCTCGATCTTAATTCAGCACTCAAATTCCCACTTCCAAAATAAGAAAACCAATGCCTTAAAACATGAACCAACTCGAACCCACCACCTCTCTAGCTACCAGTCTCTCAACCTCTTAGTCCCCAACCTACTCTTCTTGGTTAACCACTGTTGTTAAACCCACTGGCCATCTCCATATAAACAACAAAAAATCCCTCTCTCTAACCTCTTCTCGCACTCATGAATTGACCCACTGTACAACTGCCTCCAGGCAACTGCTAAATCGTCAACCCAACCGCTTCGTCCTCCCCTAAAACCAGTCCAATTTGACCATTATCTGGCTCTTCATCAATTGGCATACTGGACATGAACTTCACATTGCAAGCCATGGAAGTATGCAATCAGAATGGTAGATATGCTTACAAGGCATTTCTGTTTCCTCTGTTGATAATTCAAAAGCCTCTTTACACATTGCACAATGGCATTCAGTCGATGTGTGCCACTTGCTTATGAGAATTAGCTTGGCTGAGAGTGATTGCATGTGTCTGGGAGGAGGGAGGATCGACAGATGATATTTTCTCTTATTGAAACGACATCGTCTTAGTTTTATCATGAAACAATGTCGTTTCAATAATCAGACTCACTTTAGCTAGTTACGCTGACGTGTCTGATTAATGAGGGTCCTTTGACACGTGATAGTGTAACGTCAACAAAGATAACAGTGAGACTAACATTGGGCTATAATTGAAAAAAATTAAAATTCTGGGCATTTTTTTGCTACTTTTTAAAGTTTGGATTATAATTGAAAAATTGAAGAGAGTTTGGGCTTTTTTTAGTAATTAACCCTTAAAAAAGTTACTCTAATTATGCATGAAACATAAGCATAAGATCAAAGATGTAGAACCTCTTACAAAATTATCTTATCTTTAATATATTGTCCAACCAACTTTTCTAGGTAATGAAGATAAGCTTTATTATCTCCACACCACAACAAGGATAAGGTTTAGCTATGTTTTTTTGCTACATTTTGAAAATTGTAGCTAAAAATAAGTTTTTTGCGACGATTTTTAAATTCGTCACTAAATGAGAATCCTTTGGCGACGATTTTAAAAAATGTAGCAAAATATGGATCTTTCGCGGCTATTTTTAAAAATCGTCACTAAATGGTCAACATTTTACGACGTTTTTAAAAATGTAGCAAAATGTGGACCTTTGGCGACGATTTTTAAAAATCGTCACCAAAGGATTCTCATTTGTATGACTTCATTAACTCTTTTAGCGACGAATTTAAAAAATCATCGTGAAAAGGACCATTTTTGTAACTATTTTGTAAATCGTGGCAAAATATCTAACTAGTTATAGAAGGGAACAAAAATGAAATCAGAAATTTGTTTGATTATCTTGTTGCTCTATTTAACTGCATGTAGACATTGCATGCTACTCCTCTTTTTTAATCTCCCCTTGTGTTTATGCTTCATTTTTATTGACTTTGGATCTAATTACGTACCCATTTGGTGTTTGGTGGGATTGGAGAGCAAGCAAAATCGAATAAATTGGACAAAGGAAGGTAGGTTTCAGAAAGTAACTCTTGAGTTTTATATAGTTTCTTGACCTTATTGTTTTTGCTTTCTCATACTAAAATGAATAAAAGAGTTACCTTTAGGGTTTCCTGTTCTAGGGTACCTCGTTACATTCCCCAGATTGAAGTCACTACTTTATGAGCAATATTGTTCTGATACATATTTCTTATGGCTTTGATTTCAGGTCCAGAAAGAAAAGTTATAATCTTGTGGCCTTTCAGTTGCTTTCCTTTTTCATCAAAATGACTAATTTGTTTGGTGATGAGAATGAGTAGAGCATAACCTTCGACCAGTATCTCAACAAAGTCGAAGCCAAGGAGTTAGTAATCATCCCTCTCTCTCTCTCTCTCTTTTTCAATAATTCTTTATTTAGGGATTGTTGCAGTCTCAAAGTTTATATCTCCCCCTCCCCTCCCTTTTTTTATAGTTAATTGTTACCTTGTCTTGTTAATGAATGGGCAATTTATGATGTTGGGATATCGAAAAGTTATAGTTTCCATTGGTTTAGGTCTCTTACAACTTACTAGATCTGAACAGCTGCTTTATTGAGGTTTTTCACCTAAGCTATTAAGCATTGAACAATTTAGAATAGAAAATGTTTTTTAACTTTTAGGCAGAAGATATAAAATATGTTTATTTGTCTTATGACTACGATTTTTCTTTGTTCTCTTTTGTTTAGGATAAATGAAAAAGAAATTGGAGGCATCGACTAGTGAGGATTGGGGAAGAAAATATTTGTGCCTTTTCATGTTTTTTCTAATTGGGATAGCATGCGGATGTGAGGGTGGAATGCGAGTATATGCATACCATTCTCTTCTCCTTGTTTTCAGAAGCTATTAAAGTTTTCCTTCTAGTTGGATTATTATTGGACATGGTTGTGGTTGTAAGTTCTGAACTTCTTGTCAAAAGTGCGAAGGATCAAATCAATCATCTGTGGTTAGCGGAAGCCATTGAGAACTCCACTTATTCTCTTAATTTTGATTATTCAAATTGCTCTCACCTTAGAGGCAATGCTGTGACTACTCAAAGCTGGGCAAAGTCATCTAAATCTGTATTAAAAAAGAATTCAGATTGTGATAGTTTCAGTCTGGTCTGTTATGATATCTCCATTATTTACTTTGTTCTCTTTTGTCCCTTCATGCAGGTTATTGATCGACTCAAGGAGAAGCTTAAAATTATCATTGGAGATTGTGAGGGCTAGAGAGGATGAGTGAAACCTCTTCATTTCAAATGCATCGTTGTGCATGTCTAATATGTCATTCAACATTCTCTTAGTTGCTACAGCATGCCTAATTACAACATTCCATTTTTGTTTCCTTTCATGTGTGGTAAGACATTTGTCAAATTAGACTCACAATTTGTCTCCCTTAAATATGGTTCCATTGTCTAGAATATAGATTCATATATAAGTCCTTTTTTAGTCTAAAGTGCTTTTCAAATTTTGAGTCTGGTCCAGGATCACCAATACCAAGATATGCACATAAATTGATGTTTGATTCTCTGCCATCTTCATTCTTTTACTCTTGTCAATGATAAAGAAATTGATCCATATGAAAGATTGACAATTTGAGCATTTGGTAGTTTACTCCAGTCCAATACTGAATAGGCCTTTAAATTCAATACGTTTTTGGTGCTTAAATTACATAATCAAGCGTTGTCGATGCAGATGTTTGCAAACTAAGTCCTAAGGGACAAATCTGTAAGTGATGTAATTGACTCTTGCAAGAAAGTTTTTGCCTCCATGACTAATCCTGACCATTTCGAAGGTTCATTTGATGGATGATGGTCTAGTGACAATGTAACTTGATTCAGGCACTCTACCGATCTTGAAGTGGCTTTCATGATTCTTATGGCTAATCTTTCGTATAAGATGGCTAACGTGTGAAGTTTCTCTCATCGACATGGACAAACCTATAGTCATTCTAGTCACGTTGTAATTTTTTTGTAATCTCAACATTTATAATTTGTAAAACGGTCTTTGTATTTATTATTTTGTCTATAAGAATTTTTAAAGTTGTAATTAAAATCTTGTATACCAAAAATATTTTTTTGTTGGTATAATTCAATGATATATTATTTTTATATACAATGCTTCAAATTATTAATTAATTTTGTATTATATTTTATATGATAATTTAACAAAAAAATCTAAATATTATATACAATAATATGGATTAAAAATGGCATAAATAATTATAGTTAACATGGCATAACATTTCGTTAAAATATATGCTAAAAATTTGACTACATTTTACAAAACGTAGCTAAAAACATTTGACTATGTTTTAAAAAAGGTAGCTAAAAATCTTTTGCTACATTTTTTGAAACGTAGCTAAAAACAATTAGCTACGTTTTTTGAAACGTAGCTAAACTTAAAAGCTACGGAAACTAAACGTAGCGAAAATGTATTGGCGACGATTTTTTAAAATGTCGCTAATAATTTTTAGCTACTAAAATAAAGCGTAGGAAAAAACTATTAACTACAATTAGTGAAAAACGTCGCTTACAGTTTTTAGCTACGGAAATTTAGCGACGTTTTGTGCGATGAATATAAATCGTCGCTAATTACTGTTAGCCACAATTTTGAAACTTTTAATGACGAATTTTTTTGTAGACAAATGCTATTTCTATTGTAGTGATGTCGTATCATATGTTTATGAAAGTAAAAAATTAGAAGTGACAAATCATGCCCTCAATTGACAATGATCATTAATATGTGCTAACTTTAGGTTATATTTAAGTAAGAATTCGAGTATTAAAATGCCAACAAGTAAAGTTTGAATTAATTTTAAGAATTCGTTTAAATTTACTAATTAAAATATTAGTTTTTTCTTAAAATATACAAATCATGCTTATTATTTATTATAACTTTAAAATTAACTTTTAGTAGGTAACTCATTTCTTCATCCATTTAAAATTTTAATTTGGGAAAATTTCAGTTTATTGTCATAATTAGTTGAATGGAGATGGAAACCGAAATTAAAAATTAATAATAGTCAATAACTTATTTTTGGTATAAATACAATCATGGTTATTAAATCTATATTGCTAACGAATTCACAATACTAAAATAAAAGTGAAAATTTTTATTACATTATAGTTGAATAACATAAATTATTCTTTAAAATTTATAATATATTTAATATAAATTAATTTGAACATGAGATTAATATGAAAATTAAATATATACTTTAATTTTAACATTATAATGTAAACTTGACATTACATCATTGAAGTTTTTGTTTATAATTTTTTTTTTGCTAAAGGTGTGCCGCTCACTTAAACTTTATTCTTGTTTTAATGTTTAAAAATAGTTAGAATTTTCCTTTTTGTAAGTAACATTTATACAACTTTTTATACTTCGATTTTTCTATAAAATTGAACTTTTCGTGTTATTAATTTTGATTTATAAAAAGTTTAAAATAAATTAACAAATGACTCTAAACGAATCGCACTTGTTTCAATTTGAAAATTAATTTTAACAGAAAACAGTTAAACATGCACTAAACAGTAAACAATCCGTTCACAACCCTCTTCATACCCTAGCTCCATTCATCACTATCCTGCAACAGTGACATCTTCTTTTCATTAGTCAAAATCGACGGGCATTATCCAGATCAACGGTTGACATCAACCAACGTACAAGCCTACGAGCATGACGTTTGACGTGGACATGTCCACGCAACAATGGTAACGGCCACCGTACCTTCCACGTGCGATTATCCAATTGTGTCGCATCACGTGACCCACAAGTATCATCAAAACAATCAGCTCGCAAACAGACTTCAATGGTAAAAAGCTCGTGTGAAAATTGAAATAGGGATGGTGACCGAGTCGGATCGATCACAGATTTCTAACCAGTTGTTTAATTGATGTCGAATTATATGATCTTAATTATTGTAATTGTGGTTTTATAAATATGCTTGTTTACTATTTTATTAGAATTCTTTATAATATTAGTATTAGAATAATTTTTTTTAACTTGGTACATCAACCTTTTATTTTATTTATTTATTTATTTTAATTTTATTTACTTACTTTTTTAGTATATCAGTTTTACTTATCTACTCTTTTTACCTGTTTCATTTTTTTATTATCACATTTACAGGTGGGTTTATCGAAAATAACCTCTTTATTTTATAAAGGTAAGGTTATGTATTATCAGACTTTTCCAGACCCCACTTTAATGCAGTATTTCAGACTGGATGTGATTATGATGATCTTAATTATTGTATTAAAATAATTTTTTAATATAATGAAATAAAATAATATCATCTTAATTAATTATATCAAAATAATATGATTTTAATGGTA
The DNA here is from genome assembly GCA_025629805.1 of Erythroxylum baracoense. Taxonomy (NCBI): domain Eukaryota; kingdom Viridiplantae; phylum Streptophyta; class Magnoliopsida; order Malpighiales; family Erythroxylaceae; genus Erythroxylum; species Erythroxylum baracoense. The sequence continues at coordinate 12,886,856 of JAOTAY010000191.1, forward strand.
AATACTTAATTTGACTTAAAAGAATAATAAATTCAAACATAATTTATTAATTTTAAATAAAACAAAATTGAATTGAGTTGCATTAACTTTTTTTTAAAAAGTAGATCTAACTAATATTTGTCAATCCTACGGTGAAAGTGAAAAAGTATACCAAAAGTTTGGCTTTCATTTAAAATTTTGAGTTGTTGAGTCGGTGAGTAGGTGAGATATAGAGAGCAAATTTAAAAATCACCTGTAGATATTTAAAGTTATACTAAAAGGTCACACTAAGATATGATAAAATAATATAAGATTTGGTTTTCATTTATTATATATTTTGTGGTAGTCTGTAATGTAATTAATTGCTTTCTGCATGTGGAATGTGGAGCAGAAATAGCACTTCTCTTAATAAAATACACTTAAAAGGGAAAATTATTGGAGTTGGTTGGTAACTTTGATTTAAATGCTTATTTATTGTTTTTCCATGTGGTCTCGTGGGAGTTATAATTTAATGCCGCTAAATAGGGTTGAGCTATTGTATAGGTAAAATGCAGGCAAGTTGCATCCAGAGTGAAACAATTAGAGCTTGAATATGGTGGGGATGTTGAAGCTAGGAATGGCAATTCTGGCTTGGCCTGTCCGGTTTAGCCCGACTTGGTCTGTTTTTGCCCCAAGTTTGTCGAGCTAGGGGTCGGCTCGGCTCGGCCCGGCCCGTGGCCTGACAAAACGGCATCGTTTTGTTCAAAGTGACGCCGTTTTGTTTTTTTTAATTTAAAAAATATAGACGGGCCAACCACGGGCAGGTCCATACCGGCCTGCGGCCCCCCTCGGCCCGGCCCATTGACATGTCTAGTTAAAGCCCTCAAAATAATTGCGCTTATCCTAACTTCTTATAGTAGTTATAAAACTAGGTCAAATTCTTAAAGACCTAAACACTAGTTTCTTAATTTCAAGTAATAAAATAAAATCGAGAGTTTTGGATTAATTAATTAACTAAAATTAACAAGATATCAAATCAAATCGACAAAATATATAAGTGAGGAATGCAAGAATACTAAGCTCCGAGTCAAGAGAAAGATCTCATCTACCTATAACTTTAATTATTGTCTAAAAAGAAAATTTGTCACAATTCAAGCAGTTAGTCTACATCATATGAGAATAACTGTAATAAGTTTCAAATTTTCCTAAATTAATTGGTTCAAACTCAGTATCCAAACCAAAACTTACCATCAATTGACTAGGTGTAATAACATTCCATATCAATTAAATGATAACAATAAATTTAATAAAAAAGGCTAAACACTAAATTAAATAATCGAGATAGTTGCAATTATTCAACTTAGTTTTCTTATTTTTCATATGTTAATTATGTTATTTCATAAATAACCTATTTGCTACTTTATCAATCCATAATAATTATGGATCACTGAATTCAAAAATAGTGATAGAATAATCAACATCAAATTAAATTGTCAGATTAATCAATATTAATTATTTATCAAATATAAGAACTCAAAATAAGAAATACTTGAATTGAAACATGAATAAAAAGTTAAGAATAAAATCTCACAAGGTTACAACTAGAGTTTTGAATCCCCTTGAATCAAAATAATTGGGTTTAGTCATAGACGACTTTTGCTCTAATACTAAAAATAGAAGAAAGATGAAATAATAAGAGAAAAGTAAGAAGAAACGATTGATTCTTTTGAGAGGTGGGCAAAGTCCCTTTTGTAGTCATTTCTTACTTTAAACCTAATCATATCATCATATCTTGTAAAGATGCTTATTTAAAACAAATCCTAATCCCTTCATGATAGCGATAAACAAAATTTTCCTACTTAAGCTACAACTCTTCAAATAAATATGACATTAAACTTTATCTTCCTTTATCCATGCAACAATCTTTTTATTTCATCCAAAATTTGTGATTATCATCAATAATGTCCCAATTTTTTCCTAAAACAAAACAAACATTAATTTTCCTATTTAATCACCAAAATAAATCCAAAATAAAGGAGATAATATCAAACAATATATTAAGATAATATCTTATCAGGATATCATAATCGTTTTCACGAAAAGAGCTTTAATTACTCTATTTCAATTCAAGGAGGATTAATTTTAGATCTCTAAATTTAAATGGAATCATATATGTATTGATAAGCAGTAATTGGTAAATTGATACACAAGTTGATATCAAACGAGTATATTGATGAGGTAATAAGGCAAAGACTCTAAACAGGTGAACAAATGGGTAACGTTGATGAAATCTCAAGCATAGGTAAGAGTTAGTACAAGTTAATCAGTAATAGTATAAAATTTTTACGATAAGTGGGATTTGGACGTAAAACTAAAGATCATTAATGTAATCAAATGTGATAAAAATTTAAGAACGGAACTTAATTTCAACGAGAAAGTTTGAAAATATAAAAAATTGCAAGGCCTATTATACAAGGATTTTTACTTAGTTATGAAACAATGTGACTGCAGCATGAGTTTGTTTGTATGGACAATGTACAAAAATAATTCGGGATGACTACACAAAGACTTATTAAGGCACTTATTAGTTTAAGTAGGTACCTTAATTGCTGTTGGTTTATACTTATATTCAATCAGTTGACTATAATCTCTATGACTTAATTAATTAAGAGTATTCTTAGTATTCTTTATCTTACGTATTTTGTTTAATTAACAATATAAAATAAAATCTATGAGATAAATATACTTTGCAAATGAAATTATGATATGATAACAATTAAAAGATTCATATTGCATTACATATTATTCCTAATTTTTTATTAATCATTGTTCTATTAAAATTGGATATTAATATAGTGAAAGACTAACATATGTTTTATATTTCTTTTTTATGAAAGAAATAGTCAATTTTATAGACTAAAATGTAAAGATACTTAAATATATATGCAGGCTCTTATTAGAGAACAAGTTTATTGAACTGACCTGATATAAGAATGTTATATAAAATATTACTTATATGTCTATAAAAATTCTTGTTCCAATAATCGCATAAGTGATAACTTAACTTGAGATTTTTAAAATATCTCTTATATGAATATTTAATACTATTTGTGACATATCCTAGTCAATATTAGCTCACTTAGTAGTCACCAGATATGATATGAATTATATGAAAGTAATTGAATGATCAATATAAGTTTTGCCAAACTAAGGCTACCATTTTACTGTTCTCTATTAGTATTGATTTAGAAATTTTTGGCCAAGGTAGAATAACAATTGAAAATAATTTTCAAATTTCATTAATAAAATCATTTATTCATACTAGATAACTATATGATTAGACGTTAATTTCATGCTCTACATCTAATTAGAACATTATATGATGAAAGAATTAAAAAATTTTAATTAAATTCACTTTGAGATTAATAATATTTAGGCGTTCCATAATGTTTTGTTAGATATCAATCTTGATATATAGATATATATTATTTAATTAGATAATTGTATATAAAATTGAAGGAGTTTAATTTCTCTAATCTTAAATACAATTTAGGATTATAATTTATATCAATTATCAGCATATTTAAGAACCTAATGAGTCTCAAATAAAGAACAATTAAATAAAAAAATGCAATTTAATCAAGTTAGATTTGATTGTAAAATTTGTAAAATTTTAAGATTAAATATAATATATTTGATAAATAAGAACCAATATTTGATATATTTGAATCCAACTGATTTTTAATTAGAATTAATTATAAGTATAGTTAGAGTTTAATTGAAATAGAGTTACATTTCAATTATATTGCCAAACAATCCAAATATATTATAAATAGGCATAGGCCTAAATAAGGCACCACCCCTTGCTTGCTCATCTCTATACCACATACATAGTTCTCTTAGCATATTCATGTAGATACTATTAGATGTTAAATACTTTAGAGATTACAATAGTTCAGATAAACTTATTTCACACATTAGTTTGATAGGAGTTGTAGAAAAGGAATCATGTTTCATAAAAGGTACAATTTTTGTTTCATACTTTATCATGCTTATGCATTAATCAAAGTATATATTAAAGTGATATTAACAATTAAAAAATTATTTAAAAATTTTTATTTTTTTTGCTACGAGTTACATTAGTTCCCACCTTGATTTTCTAATACGTACTTTCTAAGTTCTTGTAAGCTTATAAGAAGACATCGTATATTGTTTATTTTAACAGTGCATCATATTCAATCGTCTATTTAATGAGACTTTGAAAGATTTACGAGAAAGTTCTTTGTAAGAGTCTTAAGTGGGGAGTTTTTGAGTAGTTTTTATAGACTGCTTCGAGAAGAAATTACATCAAGTGTCCTTTGAATTATTTATTTGTGTACACTTCAATAAAATATTGATTTCTGATATATCTCTTTATTATTCATTTTTTGATTGAATTATGTTAGACATGATAGAATTTTGTCATTATTTTTATGGACTAGCATAATAAACATAATTTCGTACAAATCTTGATTAATTTGATTTCAAGATAATTGGGGTTGTTAATTCTCTCTTTAACATGTCATTAGGCCTGTGTTCATAGGCTTGCTATGATGGGTAAGCTTGACCCATGTTTTGTAGTGCACAGGAGGTCTTACTACTAGCCAACGTTAAATACAGTCGCCCTATTGAGAACTGTACGTTTTTTTAAATCAGGTTTAGAATAGCAGTGGTTAATCCTTTGCGTCTCTGTCATGTCGCTTCATAGAAAACAATAATAGATTCAATTGTTCCACAATTTTCAAGTATTTATCCATACTATTATTGAATATAGCATGTTGCAATCTTAGGGTTAATTAATTGTGTTGATTAATTATGATATTAATCTATAATTTCGTGTTAAATTTCCATCAAAATATAGATCAGAACAAGGAATACGCTACTGTTTATTAACTGTAAAATCATGTTAATTGGTAAGAACAGGAAGTCTTTGAATTAGAACCTCAATCTCTCTCAATTTGTCTTTTAGCGCAGCCTTTTCGCTATTCTCTCATGTAGCAGCTGCTGAGATCTTTTTTTTAAACCCTGCTCAGCAATACCAAGATAGAACTTCTAAGATCAACATCCTTAAAAAATGAGTGGAAATTAAGTTTGCAACAAATATAGGGTAATGACTAAAAACTACTAAGTAGACATCAAACTTTTTAGTTCTTTTTAAAGTACATAAAAAAAAACTTGAAGATAGTTTTCAGAAGAAAATTTTTTTGTACATACAGAGTAGAGCAATCATCAAATAAGTGCATAATAGTAAATATGTTGAATCATATTTGCAACTGCAAAAAATCCACACATGTTTTTATAAATAGGGTGGTTGAGCTAGGGTTTCAGCTATGATTGGGAAATTGTATGTTTCAGACATCAATATCATATATGTGTAGAAGTGATATTTAAGAAAAGTTGATTCCTTATTGAATACGAATAGATTTCTAGAAGAAAAAAGATGCACTTTTCATCAAAGAGAGAAGGAAAGAAAGTCGCATTGAATAAACATCATAATGCAAAAAAAGGAATTTACAATTTGATCTCTACAATAGTTCATTTTCAAATCATACTTTATAATTAGTCTTTCCATTGCTATCTTGCAAAAGGTCTTTTATTGGACCAATAATATCATTAACAAGAAGTAACACAGGCATTGCTCTCAGGGGATCTAAACATCACATCAGTTGTAGTATAATTAAATGCAAGTACTTAGCATTGTATAACTCATTTTAATTTTTATTTAATACCACATAACATTTTTGTACAATAAGATACATGTTAAGAAATATCAATCTATTCTTATAATCATACTTTATATATTAAGAAATATTATTTTCTTTCTTTCTTTTTATTTAAGATAATTACTATTCTTTCTAATTGTATTTTTTTGTAGATTGCATGTATTATATGAGAAAATGTAAAAAGAAACATTTTTTTTCTTCGAAATTACATAGTATTATAGCTTAATTAGAACAACTTTGATATGTCAACTTCTCCTTCACCAATGAAAGAATGAAGAGTTAAACAATGCCACTACATCACACCCTAAGAATGATGAGATCGCGTAGAACAGAGTTAGTATAGACTAGTGGATATAGAGGATTGGATTCCCACACCCTAAATCAACCTTCACTTAGTTTTATATACCTTCTTCCTCATCTTCTATCACGATTACGTCACAACTCGTATTTTCTTCAAATTAAACCTTCATAATAAAGCTTACACCAAAAAGCTATTTAGCATGATGTGCTTAATTCATATATTTCTTTAATTGATAAAATTTAATTTATCTCAGTGGCATGTATCCCTCTCTAAACTATTTTATTCCATCCCCAGAATGTCAAGATTACGATTTCAAATCCAGAATTTGATATTTGGTTCCAAAAGGACCAACTTCTAGTGTTGTAGATTCTATCTTCACCTAGAGAGAGGATAGACAGAGTAGCTGTGAATCTTAGGGTGTGCTTGTTTAGTAGGTATGAAAAAAAAAAGAATGGGTATGGAATGAAATATTGAGTTTGGTAAGGGGATATGATTATAGGGTTATTATTTTAATTACCCACTTTAGGGTAATATCCCATTCCTCTCCTAATCTAGAGGAATGGATATCATTGTTATAGAAGAATGAGTTAATTAATTATATTTTAATTAATTATAATATAATTAATATTTAATTAAATACAATATAATTAATTAAAATATAATTCATTCATTAATTAAAATATTATAATTAATTAATTAAT
>JAOTAY010000191.1:12900511-12913768 GCA_025629805.1 Erythroxylum baracoense
ACCAAAGAGGACAATACCTGGAGTGATAGCGGTGGAGGCTGGGCTCCACACTGTAGCGATCCGGCCCGAGAGGCTGGGTGCTACAATAAATCCTTAATTATTGAGTCGCAAACAAGGTTCATCATTAATAGATTTATGAAGTTTCTGATTACTCCCACTCAGGCCATATACTATGGGTAAAATTTTAGTAGGTTGTAATGCGAATTAATTTTGAGTCAATTCTTCCACATACAAATTGCTCCCATTGACTTAAAATTCCCCATCTAAATTAATTTTCAGTTTGGTCATTTGTCTGTGGGTGATTTGTCGTTAAAAATTTCAAATCACAACCTATCATGTTGAAAAGGGATGTCTAAAATTGGCCTATAAATCTGGCATCTTGGTCACTTTCAATGTCCACAAGGACTTTAAAGTATTTCACCACATTCTTATAGAACAACTCTGCTACAATGTCTAATGGATAAGATGTTGGTGTTGGCACGAAGATTGCATATTTAGAGAATCGATCTATAATCACCATAATTGTCACCATGTTGTCCACCTTTGGAAACCCACTAATAAATTACATCGAAACTGACATCCACAATCTTTCGAGAATGGATAAAGATTGTAGCAAATTGGCTTCTTTCTTCCTCTCCAGCTTATCCAATTGACATAGAAGGCATGTCTTGATATACAGCTTTATATCATTCTCCATCTTCGGCCATTAGTAGGAATTAGTTAGGAGCGTCATCACCCTCTGAACTCTAGGGTCACGAGACCACTGTAAGTCATGTGTCTCCTTTAATAGTTGTCTCGGTAAGCTACCAAAACTCGACATGTACACTTGACTACTCTTAGTCATCAACAACCCATCATCATCGAGGCAAAACCTACAAATAACACCTTTCTTGACTCGTGAGATTAACTTACCGTTGCTCCTTACTATTAAGCTTTTAGCTCTCAAATGCTAGGGGATGACTTTTTGTAATAGGACTCCACTAATAGCTTTGTTCAATGTATTCATATGTACCTCAAATGGAAGATTAAACTCATGCAGTTTTAATGCAGGTTTGGTTGAGATAGTAGCTTTAAGTATCTCAAATGCCTCTTGACATGTATCTTGCTAATACCATACTTGATATTTCTTTAACAAGTTTATAAATAGTGTCACTTTGTTCGAGTATTCCACTATAAACAGCCTATAATAATTATCCAGTTTGAGAAAACTCTACAACTCTTGTACTATTATGGGAATCTGCCACTTAACTATCACTTTCACTTTCTTTGGATCCATCCAAACCTGACCTTTGCTCGCCAAATGACCCAAGAATCTGATCTTCGACTGTGCAAACTTATATTTCTCTATCTTTACGTAACACTTTTCTCGAGTGCTCCACATATTGTGTCATATTTGTGTTGTGTATCACAATGTCGTTGAGATGCACCATAATAAACTCATCAAGGAAGTCATAAAACACATTCATTAGGTTACAAAATGTTGCATGGGCATTAGTCAATCCAAACTACATGATTAAGAATTTGTATGATTTATACCAAGGCACACATATTGTCTTTTGCTCATTGCCCCCAACTATACGTACTCATCAATGCCCACTCTGAAGATCGAGCTTTGCCAAAACCACAACCCTCGATAATCTATCCATCAAATCTTGAACTAAGGGAACAAGATACTTGTTTTTTATTATTACCTTATTCAAGGCTCGATAGTCTACACACATGCGAAATATTCCATCTTACTTCTTCTGAAATAGCACCAAGGCACAGTATAGGGCTTTGGAAGGTTAGATGAACCTTGCCTCCAATAATTCACCAATTTGTTTTCGAAGCTCCTTCAACTCTAATAGGGACATCTTATATTGGGCGTGTGTAGGTAGGGCAAATCTACTAGCCAACTCAATCCTATAATTGATCTCTCGATGAGGGGGAAGAGTCCTAGGCAACTCTTTCAGTATTACATCCTGAAACTCCCTCAATAAACTTACAGTTGTTTCGGGGATTTTCACTATATGGATTTCATCAATCTCCCATATGGTAGTGAGATAGGTCTCTATTCCTTTCTTCAACCCTTTCTCAATGCTCACGACCAACACATGTGATATCGTCGTTGTATCATCCGTCATTCCACCACCGGACCTAAAACAATTAACACAGAAGAAATTTTTTTCATGCATGATCATCATACTTTCCAAACTTGGATACAACATAGCCTTTGCTACCTTCAAGAAATTGATCCTTAGTATCATCTTAAAATCTTTAAGTGGTATAACCATGCAATTGAAATTGGCACTCCAAACCCTATGCTCACTGAGACATTATAAGTAACTCCTACCATTGCCTGTGCCTTACCTATAAGGGTTTTCATCTTTGTCAGGATCCTTGACAACTTAAGCCCCGACTTACGCACCATCCTTTCTGCCATAAAAGAGTGTGTCACACCTACATCCAACATTATGATTACCTCTTTCCCATTATTTTTTATTCTAACATAACTAGCTTGTTACAAGGATTGGATTTACTTTTAACCACATTCAATAAGGCAATCAAATTCATTACCGCATCTTAATCTTCTTCCCCTTCTTCTACAATTAAGGCATTTAGCTTCTCCTTCCTCAGACATTCTCTCACAAAATGTGCACCATATAGATAACAAGCAAGTTTTCCCCTCTTAGAGGATGTCTCCCCACTCTTGAAGCCACCATTTCGCTTGTCATTCCCTTTGAAATCTCATTTCTTGAAGTCTTTCTTCTTTTTCCCCTCACTCTTCTTTTAATGGGCTAGGCATTTGCCCTTGAAAACGAAGAAGAAGAGTCGCCTTAGTTTTCTTTGTCATTTAGAAATCCACCAAGGCATTAGCAATCGCGATTGCACCAACCACATCCTTCATATTTTTCCTCTATAACTCCATTTGGCTTATGGTTGTAACCCGAATAAAAAGTTGACGAGTTTGTCCTCATCTGACATATTATCAATGTCTAGTAATAGAGAGCTAAACTTCTTAACATACTTCCTAACTGATTCATCTTATTTTAGCTTCTTCAAGACATCCTTCGCAAGCCAAGAAGTATTCATCGGAAGGAACTGATCCTTTAACTTCTTCATTTTCTCCCATGTGTCAATGGGAGTTCTACTCGTTTTGATTTATGTAGAGGTCCTCATTCTCTAACAAAGCTTGGCATCTCCATCCAAGTATATGATCATCATATTGACCTTTTCAGCATTGGGTACCTTAGTAGTTGTAAATTACTGCTCTATATCCACAAAAATTTCTCAAGTTTCTTCGCGTTCTACACACCCTCGAAAATATTGGGTTCATGTACCTTCACTATGGTGCTCTCATCAAGTCCAACATCCTGTGTTACAATAACATACCTTAGGATCATCATCTCGAACCTAGTCTCCTCTTTTTCCCTCATCAAATCTGCTATTTGATGTTGCAATTTTTGGTTTTGCTCCCCCAAAATCTTGAACTAAATATTGTAGGATATGACTTCCTCCTCTCCTTAAGAAATTGGCCTTATGAGTGCCTCCACTTTATTGACACGCTCTATCAAATTGCTACCTCCCACCATATTGAAGTATGGCTCTAATACCAGTTGTTAAAAACATCTTCTAAGCACTAAACTTATACCACATTTTGTGCCTACTCTTTTTCATGACAATCTCACTTAGGTTCGTTCATGCAAGATTCAAGCTTCCCATATGATCGTTGATAAACTAACTTGTTTTTGAATGCCTCATAACCCTGAAGTTTTTAACTCTCACACTTTTGAAGATTATTTAGAAAGCACCAAACTAACAAAGAAAACAATAGGAGCATGAAAATGATATAGTAAATGCTAACCTTTATTACTTCCATCAAAGTATACAAAGGAATGCTCTCTTAATCTGATGATGTGAGGAGCAAGGCTCAAATGAGCTATTTATAGGCACCTTTAGCTTGAAAGCTACATTAGAATCCTAACTGAACTCAACTAACTAAATCACATCTTATCCTAATCAGATTACATCATATTATCCAATAAGATGGCATCCTCATCTAAATAGGACTCTATTTGATAGGATTTATCTACATCATAACTAACAAGATAAGAGATTACATCTATCTAGGAATGATACATCCATATCCATGAAAATCTCAATTATCTTCAAATGATTCTTCCATATGGTCTTTATCTTTTAGAGTTGATGTCTATCTTATGTGATCTTATCTATCACATCATCCAAGATATCTCAATAATCTCTATCCGTTGATGATGTTTCATCTAAGCCTAAAACCTTTCATAGCACTTTGGTCCAGTCGAATGCTTATCTATGTCAAGTCCATTAGTTATGGTTCATTAATTTGAGCATATATTAAGTCCTTAGTCCATCAAGAACTTAGCCTTAACCAAGTTGGTCCGTACAGGGTCCAAAACTTTACAAACTCACACCATGCTTGATATAACTTGTTAAGTTACCTTAGAGTATTTGCATGTAACTATCATGTATGTGATCCAATTATCCTTCAACCCAAGGCCTATTTCTAGCTAGCTGTGAAATGCCTTCATGTGCTGAGAGGCTAACAGTTGGCCACTAACAAGAGTTTGTTTCCTGCCTAGGCGACGACTGCTAGTGAGAAGAAACAACAGTGGCATAGGAAAATATGACTACACTAGCGAGAAAAAGCAATAGTGGGGCAAGGAAGCATCCTTCCCAGCCACCTCTAAATACAACAGGCTCCTTCCTAGTCACCACTAGATACAATAGGCTCCACCGCTAGATGCAACAGTGGGATGGGAGTAAGGGAATTTTCTTGACTAGCCACAACTAAAGACACCCTTCACTAGAGGAAATAATGACCGTATTGAGGGGCCAGAGCTCCATAGGTCCTGTCCCTCCCATATGACGGTAGAGGCAACTATAATGCTCCTATATTAGCCATTGTACCAATAATAACACCCATCTATAGGGGGTGTTTTATAGGTTGACTACTTTTTTGTTACTATTTTTTAAAAATAACATAGGAGTTTATAACACTAAATTTTTTAAAAGTACGTGTCGACAAAGGTTGAACCATTTGTTGTTGTTTTCATTGTTTGAGATTGCTCAACAATGCATGGTATACGTTTCTCCCATGTCCTATACAAATAGTTTTCTTATTTATCCAACTCGATAAAGGAATATAAACATATAGACATATTGAAGAGCAAAAATTGCTCTACAAGATAAAGATAATAAAAATCATGATTTTGATATGTAATCTTTTTGTAGACTTGAATCAACACAAACACAATTGTTAAGTTAATAAAATATGAATAATAACAATGGATAAACTACAAATAATAGCAATGCATTTGTAACCTTGTTCTATTAAAGGATAATCACATAAAATTAACAGATAATCACGTAGATTATAAAAGGATTAAATTACAATATATGCATAATCATACATAAATCACTTAGATTTATGTTGAATTCACCGATTAAAGGATTTGCATAATTGTTTTTCAATAGAAAGAGATGTCCTAATGATATGTAAAACTAACATACGTTCAAATTTTAATGATTATCTTTTATATTAAAATTTAAATATTCAACTCTTTAACATTTATTGGCAGATAACATTAAACTTATTCAAGAGTGTTTCAGAGATTACCAATTCTTTTGATAATGAATTCATTATTTACTAAAAAATGTCATTAACAATAATGTTTGTATCTCAATATTATTTTAAAGGCCCATTTGATTTTATTTATGTTTTTAATTTTTAGTTTTTATATTAAATAAAAATTGATTGATTGAGTTTATTATTTTTATTATTTTATTTTTTTGAAAAATTTGAATTAAACCACAAGGGTAATTAAAATGTACAAAAGAGATACATTGGAGACTAGCAAGGTAAGGCTACTAATAGATCACCAATCACTCATACATTCAAAGTCATTGACGATTGTGTATTCCTACATACTACATCACCATGATTACATGTCGAGGTTTAACATATATTCCACCTGATTTCTATAGAAGAAGTATCTTTGAACTTGTTTTTGGATAAGATAATTAGATATCTTACTTTGTTAATGAGCTCACTGGTGAATCTCTCTACTTTGGCTGAGGTTGAAGAAAATAGGCATGTTCCTTTCATCCCATATTGATGTAACGAGATACAAAAAGGAAAGACGATAAACCCATCTATTTGTTTTGCTAGTATGTTTCATTGTTGAAAGTCATTGTACTATATTGTGCCAATATGTGGGGGGTTCACTCGTGTTGTAGTTGCTCAGGACCATTTCCTATGCAACTCTAGTGAATTTGCATTGAAAAAAGTTTTTATGGATGTGATTTGTTGTATATACAAGAGTAATTATAGGAGTCTGTTAAACTAGATAAACATAGGAGAAATTAGATTAAATAAACATAAGAGAAATATTTTAAGGATTAATTGAGTAATTACAGGAGTCTGTTATAGTTTTTTCTTATAATATAATTATATACAAAGTGGAATTGTATCTATATATATTGTCTCCATATGAGAGAAGCATGTACTGCAGTTTTTATTTACCCTAAAACATCATTGTTTTACATGGCATCAGAGTAGTGTTGAATTTATTTTCATTCATGCCAAATTTTTGGTTAGTTTTAAAGAATGTGCTCTTTGTTTACTCAAAATTATTTTACATTTGTTTCTTTTTTAACAATGATCACACATACCATGCAACACCAACCAAACATTCGTACAGCTCCAACTAACAGTAGATGCAATTCCAACTAACAACTCTAACATAATTCGACCAACACTAGCTAAACCACGATGCCATAGTTAAGCGATGCATCACGTAACTCTAGCAGTTGCACACTAGCAAATGCAATTCCACATTATTACTTCATTCCATTAGTCCATTCCATCAGTCCATTGTTTTCAAGTTGATGGTAGTATATGCTATGTTGTTGGGCAAGGATCTGTTGCCTTTTTTAATTCTGTTACACTAAATTGAGTATTAATCGTCCCATCCCTTTAGTATAATCTCCTTTATATTAGACAGATTACTTCAACTCTAAAATGTACTATAACTTTTTAGCCTTCATTATGTGTTTTTTAGGATATTTGGACCCGGAAGACTTTTGGTTATGGTGTTAAACGAGGCAAACCATGTTACTTAGAATTAATGGAGAATCGAGAACAAAAATTCAGTCATGTATATCAAAATAATAGTTAAGAAAAAGCTTAAGCAAATATTTGGTTATAACATCGAAGGTTGGGTCAACTTTCTTTTAGATATCTTAAAAAATTACAGCCACGTTTTTTTCAAACTTAAATGATTTAAATTTTTATTGTGATGTTTGTGAATGTGTGAAAAGCCATTGTGTTCTTTATTTACCTAGTTTAAATAAAAATTTCTGAGCCACTTACAGTTATACATTCGGATGTATAAGGACCTGCGAAAATTCCTTCGTTGTTTAAAGATAAATACTTTGTTATGTTTATTAATGAATTTACACATATGACTTGCATATCACTACTTATAAAAAAAGTGATGTTTGTATAGCATTTTGAGAATTTCACAATATGGTAAGCACTCAATATCAAAAACCAATTCAAGTATGATAATGATGGTGGAGGGAATATGATACAAGGCATATCAGGAAATGTAGATGAGTGCTTAGAACTGGACGAAGTTAATGATATTCCAAATGATGCAAATAAGTGATTAAAACTAGAAGAAGTTGATAACAATGGCAGCCATGAAGAACAACCTAGTAATATAGACTTGCCTACTTTAACACCACTAACTAAAGGGTCAATCCAGAATATCCAAAATGATAGCTATCAAGGAATCTTAAGTCCAATATCTAATAATTCTAGTAATGAGTTTCTTGTTCCTCTTCCGAGATACCAACAAAGATGAACAAAGGTATACCAAAGAAACAATGTGAACCTAATCTTAATGCCAATGTCAAATTCCCTATTAATAACTATATTTCTACTAAAAATTTTCTGAGTCATATGCATTAGCTATTAATCAATTATCCAGTGTTTCTGTTCCTATTAATGTGCAGGAAGCTTTAAATGATCCAAAGTGGACTAAGGCAATGAATGAAGAGATGGAAGCCTTGCAAAGGAACTCTACTTGGGACCTTATTACATTATCAAAAAGAAAGAAAACAATTAGGTGTGGATAGGTATATACTTAAAACTTAAGACTAATGGGAGCATCGATTGATATAAAGCGAGGTTGGATACGAAAGGTTATAAATAAAAGTATGGAGTAGATTACCAAGAGACCTTTGAAACAGTAGCCAATCTAGATAAATTCTGCATCCTCATCTCTATTGCAATAAAGGGTTACAAAAGAAGAGTTATACATGAAGCTAACACCATGTGTGAAGCTTGGTTCATTAAATAGAAATAAAGTTTGCAAGTTGAAAAAATCATTGTATGGGCTCAAGCAATCACCTAGAGCCTAGTTTGGGAGATTTTTGATAACAATGAAAGCTTTTGGTTATAAACAAAGTGGTGCAGATCAAACCTTGTTTATCAAACACAAAGGAGGTAAAGTAATAGTTTTAATTGTGTATGTTGATGATATGGTATTGACAGGAGATGATTGTGAAGAAATGAAGTTCTACAAGAACACGTAGCCACTCAATTTGAAATGAGTGACCTAGGTTAGCTTAAATACTTCCTAGTTATCGAGGTAATAAGGACAAATCGACGAATTTCTCTTTCACAAAAAAATGTACTTAACCTCTTGACTGAAATTGGAATGCTTGCTTGCAAATCAACTGAAATGCGTATGGAATTGAATCATAAGCCTGAAATTTTCCCAAATCAAATTCCAGCAGATATAGGACACTATCAATAGTTAGTTGGGCGGTTAATTTATCTGTCTCATACTAGGCCAAATATAGCATATGCAGTGAATATTGTTAGTCAATTTATGCATCAGTCAAGTGAAGAACACATGGATGCAGTATATTAAGAGGTATTTGAAAGGCTCTTCAGGAAAAGGTTTGTTCTTATCAAAGAATGGTGTTTCCAACATTGAAGGATACACGGATGTAGATTAGATAAGTGATTAAACAACCAGAAAATCTACATCTGGTTATTTTAATTTTGTGGAAGGACATCTTATAACTTGGAAAAGCAAGAAGCAAAAGGTTGTTGCAGGGTCAAGTGTAGAAGTTAAGTTTCGAGTTATGGCTCATGGAATATGTGAATTATTATGGATTAAGCATTTTCTAATAGATTTGGGGATTAAGCATACAAAATCTATAAATTTTTATTATGATAATAAGGTTTCTATTGAGATTGCACAAAATCTTATACAACATGATCCTACCAAACACGTTGAAATTGAAAGACATTTCATCAAGGAAAAGTTAGATCAAAAGATTATTTAGTTTTGTTTTTCAAGTCTAAAGATTAATTTGTTAATGTCCTTACAAAGGCAGTTTCAAAAAGGGCATTTCATAATGTGATTGGTAAGTTGGGCATAGTGGATATTTATGCTTCAACTTGAGGGGGAGTGTGGATTTGATTTGTTGTATATACAAGAGTAATTATAAGAGCCTGTTAGACCAGATAAACATAGGAGAAATATTTTAGGGATTGATTACGTAATTATAAGATTTTGTTATAGTTTTTCTTAGAATATAATTTTATCCAAAGTGAAATTGTGTCTACATATATTGCCTCTGTATGAGAGAAATATATACTGCAGTTTTTGTTTACCCTAAAATATCATTGTTTTATATGTTTATTGCGTAGCTTTACATATAACACACCAATTTAGAATTGCCATGAATTTATTTATTCTATCAATAGTGGGGGGTCTTCCTTTCACTACAAGCCATAAGGTGAAGGATGCAAGAGTAAGTGATTGCACCACACTATTTTAGACTAGGGAATGCACACCGTAAAACTTCCCTGAATAAAGAGTTGATAAATTTGCCAGAGCCTAAGTTTTTCTAAATCGCCTTGTCTTCAATAGTGGTATTCAAAGAGATGTGGTCTAAGTAGTTGGTAAAGTTTGAAGAAGGTAATGCGTCCATTATCAGCTCCTTGTGTGCAATCATCGTCACCACTATGTAATTCTTTAGAGTTTTTAGACAGAGGGAATAAGGAGTCTACATTCTTCAGTAGGCCAAATGGTGACCAATTATTAGCTTAGGAAGAGACTTTGCTATTGCCAATCATGTTTTGAAACTCCATCCTTACTCTCTCCTTTGATTTTAACCGTAAATCTCATTGTTAAAGAGGTAGAACTTGGAAGCTTGAAATTCCAAAAATTGTTGCCTTTCATCCATAAGGATTGCTTGTCCTTATAAAGTCTCCATATTCTTTTGGTTAGCATCACCATGTTTATGGTTTTAAGAGGAAGCACGTTTAAATCTCCCTGGCGCTTAGCAAAACATAACTCAAATCATTTAATCTTCATTTCTTTACATCTAAACCATAAAAATCTCCTAAATACTTTGTCTATGATTTTAATGATTACTTAAGGGAAGGCCATCTGAGCTTCCTAATACACATTGATGGAGGTATGCCAAGATAGTTGATTGGAAGCTGAAAATATAAGCTAGCTAATGACCCTAACAAGAGGAACTCACAGACAGATAAATACCACTCTTTTCTTTGGCAATCTTTTATGAGGTTGGGGTTGGATACTTCTTTACCGTGGGTACTCATGGGTGATTTTAACTGTGTATGCTCAGCAAAGGAGAGGGTCGATTGTAGACCACCTTCAGCATATTTGCTAAAAAACTTGTTGGACTTCAAGATAACTCTTGGCCTAGAAGATGCACCATTTCGAGGGGATTTTTTATTTGGCATAAAAACAATCTTTGCGCCAAACTAGATAGAGTTATTCTCAATCAGGTGTGGGGGACTTCTGGGCTTTCATGCATGGCGCATTTCTTGGATATGATGCCTAATTTAGATCATTGCCCGATTTTGGCAGATTTCACTCAACCTAATACTAGAGGTAATAACCCATTTAAATTCTTTAATATGTGGCTTAATCACCCTTAGTTTCAGGGCATTGTGGAAAGTCGCTGGGATCAGGTGGTGGATGGGTATGCTCAGTTTGTTCTTTGTTTGAAGTTGACATCATTAAAGAACCCGCTGAGGACACTGAATTTTGAGGTATATGGGCATATCTCTTTGAGGGCTAAAGCTGCTAAGAGCTGCTAAGGGCAGCTTTAGACTTGCTTATAAGGCTTCTTTTCATAATCCTAATGACATGGCTTTGCGAAACTTGGTGAGTATAAGGCGGAAGGAGGCTACCTTTCTATTGGAAGCTGAACGACACTTCTATCAGTAAAAGGCCAAGTGTACACACATCATGGAGGCAAACAAATGCTTTAGATATTTCCATGCAATTGTTAAGAAGAAGAGTTTGAAAAATGTTGTGCCCCATCTCATCAAAGAGGATGGTACCTCTGCTACCTTGTTAGAGGAAGTTACAGGGTGCTTTGTGGACTTTCATAGAGGGTTGTTTGGCACTTCATTTCCTACTAGCAGACTGGATAGTGTTGTACTTAGACAGGGACCGACTGTGCCTCTGACATCTTATGAGGTATTAATTGCCCCGGTGTTAGAGGAGGAGATTAAGAGGGTGATGTTTGATATTGGTGATGATAAGGCTCCGGCTCAGATGGATTCACTTCTGCCTTTTTTAAGAGGCAATGGAGCATTGTTGGGCCTGATGTAGTTTCAGCTGTGTGGCAATTTTTCGAGTCTGTTCGGATTCTGAAATAGTTGAATCATACCATTATTACTTTAATTCCTAAAACAAATGATGCCCTGACAGTGAAGGATTTTAGACCAATTACTTGTACAAATATGGTGTATAAGGTGATTATTAAGATCCTGACGAAACGTATGGCATCTATTGTGGGTGGTATTGTGGATCCTGCTTAAGCTACTTTTGTATCCGACCAGCATATGATGGATAATATGTTCTTGGAGCAAGAGCTAGTCCGAGCATATACTAAGAAATGGATTTCACCAAGATGTTTGTTGACGCTTGACATCACTAAGGCTTATGATATCGTTTCTTAGGCAATTTTTTGAGGATGTGTTGACGAGTTTGGGTTTCCCCTGTAGATTTATTGGTTGGATTATGGAGTGTGTTACTACTGCGCCATTCTCAATCTCAGTGAAAGGTGCTTTGCGTGATTTGTTTAGAGGACGGTGGGGCTTGAGACAAAGTGGTCCTATGTCCCCTACTTTGTTTATTCTTTGTTTAGAGTACTTCTCTAGGTTGCTTAAATTGAGAACTACGAATACTTATTTCAATTACCATCTAAAGTGTGCCAAACTTGGTATATCCTACATTGCTTTTACTGACAATTTGATGTTGTTCTCAAGAGGTGATGTTATCTCTGTTAAAGTTATAGTGGATGCTTTGCATGATTTGGAAGGCGTCTCGGGGTTGACAGTGAGTTCCTCCAAGTTTAACTTATATTTAGCTGGTGTTTTTGGTCGAGATAGGGATGATATTGTGGGGTTGGTGGATTTTCCTATAGGGGAGTTTCCTGTTCGATATTTGGGTGTTCCTTTGGCTCCTCTGAAGGTATCGATGGCTCAATTTTCTCCATTGATTGAGGCCATTGGGGCATATATCAATGCTTGGAACGTGACGACGTTATCATATGCCGGTCGACTTTAATTAATTCAATCAGTGGTCTAGGGTGTGCAGTCTTTCTGGCTTCAGGATTTGGAATTCGACTTTATTGTCAAAGGTGCTTTGGAACATTCATTCCAAGGCTGATACATTGTGGGTACGGTAGATTCATGAAGTGTATTTACGGGGGACTTCAATTTGGTAGTAGAAACCTCTTACTCGAGATTCACCTTTGATGAAGAAGTTAGCTTTGATTCAGGATACCTTGGTGGACAGGTTAGGTGGCCGTGGCGAGGTGATGCTTGGGTTGCAAAAACTTGTATCAATGATGAACTTTCTTTTAGGATGGTATATGAGATGCTACGTGTGAAACTTCCTAAACGACCCTGGATGCCTTTTATCTCGAAAAATTATATACCTCCTAAATTCTCCTTCATTGCTTGGCTTGGTTTTCGTAACAGATTGCTAACTATGGATAATTTGATGTAACACCCCCTTACCGTAAGGTACACACCGGGACGCCCGCAGGTCATTCCGGTACATATCCTATGATAAGGGAGCGCTACGTTCGATCACTACAGTTACTCCACATGGCATCACATTAATTTGAATAATAAAGCATTAATTGTAACTCACAATATTTTTA